>BROG01000947.1:0-205804 GCA_030159075.1 Atrina japonica
CATGAGTACATCTCAATATTCTCATAAATAAACTGCCTGGCAAAAGTTGCTAGTGCATTACATAGCCCAAAACCATCCGAGTAAATTCAAAGAGACCAATTTCCTTTTCTGGTCCTGGGGTGAGACATGTACCTGGCAGTAAGCACTATTGAGGTCAAGTTTGGAAAATCACATATTTCCCGCCAACGCATTCATACATTTTTCTATCAGAGGAAGTGGATAAACATCCATAACTGTAACACTGTAAACACCATTGCACCCCACCATCTTTTTTACAGACCAGGACAGGAACTGATGTCCACTCAGAATTAGAAGGTTGAATTACTCCAGCCTTTGACATTTCATTAAGATGGACCTCCCCCTCATCCTCGAAACATAAAGGGGTTCACCTCATCTTTTGTTTCATGGGCTTTGCTTTTCCAGTGTCAATATGGTGTTTTACAATGTGGAAATCTCCTAAGTCAAACTCATGCGATGCAAACCTGTAATATCACTCAGTAGTACACTATTTTGTGAGCTGCTAGCAGTATTATGTACCTGACCATAAGCTCCTTTGCTCCGACTGAACATCCCATGTTCATCAATAAAGGTCGCTGAGCGTGAATCAACAGGCTTACCAATTTTATGCTCCTCTCCCTATTCAAGGGAATATCAGTTTTCATATTGCTCTGAGATGTATTTGCTGTATGACCACTACAACCTGTAACAACATCTGACCCCTTGGAGGTACATGGAAACTCATTATCTCTCTGGTCAAGGAATTAACAAACTAGACAATTTGTCAACAGAACCACCCACACTGTTTACATCGCCCCTCATAGACTCTACTTCTGTGTGCACTGAGTTGCATACCAGTTTGCACTTTATCATGAACTTTACTCAAATCATGACCGAGTTCACTGTGCAGTGTACTAATTTCATGACTGACCGCTCTGACTTGACTTTCTTTGTCACCTAGTCGAACAGACTGAGTATCTACATCAGACTGCAGTATATGTATGACCTTTGCCAAGTCAGCCTGGGCTTTCATGAGTGTAGATAAACGGAGCTCATTCTCCGAAAAATGAGCGTCTACATTTTGTAAAGACATATCAATGTTGTCCCCTACCGGTGGAAACAAACTACCAGGCGTACATGCCATTATTTCATCAAATACAGTCAGAGGCCTATTGTCATTTACTGACCTGAAAATTTGTTGCAGGTTATCCTCTAAACCAGCACCAAGTGGCTGTGCCATTGTAAATAACTAAATATTCCCTGCCCAAATTATCCTGGGCGCCAGTAAAGTGTATGTGATTGGTGTTTGAAACTGGGGAAAATCTAGCCTGCTTGTGTCACTGAGATAATTATTCAGACTTTTTTCAGTATAGATAGATCTATAGTGACATGCCAAAATTGATGCAACTTTTTATTTTTCTTTAATATATTTCATATAAACCACATTTTATTCAAAAAGCTATTACATTTACAAAGTAATTTCCAATTTGATTCCAATACGATTTTCTGAATGAACCCTTAATGTTTTGCCGGATGTTTCTGGATTTGATTTGCTATAAATTTCCATCGCTTAGTTTTACAGACTATTTCAGATTATTTTTGCAGGATACAAATTTTTAATGTGTAAAAAAATGTGCAAATAGAAACACAGTCTATAATGTGTCACACCCCTACCTCTCAATCCCATTCATTGATATTAACAAATAAATACATTATATGAAGAAGGTGTCTGTTTTTCTTTCATGATTTTCATTCAGAATTGTCTGTAACACATACACTTCATTATTTTGAATGATTTCATACCATTATTTACCAATATTGACCATGATATCAAATAAGGGTAGACGGTACCCGTTAATTATGGAAAAAGTGACAAAATATACCATTTTCTTCACAAAAACTTAAAATTTGGATCATTTCTTAATGAGCATGGAACCAATTAGTCGCCAGAAGTAAAGAAGAATTTCTGAAGCTCACTTAAAAGTAAACCATGTCATTTTTTATATCATCAAATTGCTTTTATTGACAAGGAATGAAGTGCACCCTTAATAAAAGTGTAAAACTTCTGGGAGGGGATACCCTTACATACAACACATTTCAATAGACTTATTATGTTCATTTATATAAAATATGTTATGTAATCATTTTCAGACATGTCCATGTTTTGTTTCATCCCTTAATTACAGTCTCATGATGTAACTAATTAAATACAGAGGGCAGATAACTGAGTCTGACTTTAAAAATGGTGCAAAATGCTAGTAAAATTTCTTTTAAAAGGATATGACATATTTATAGTTCTGTTTCAGATGAAAAACTAAGTCAAATTTTAATTATACTAAGTTTTGAAACCAGTAAAAGTCAATATCAGGTGTTAATTTTTGTCTGGTATGACCCCAAGAGAGTGTTAAGTGACATTTGCTGGAAGGGGGGGGTTGAAAAAAGTGATTCAAAAAAAAAAAAAAATGCATGACTGAAAAGTTAGAAAACTTATGAAAACATGCAACTTGAATGAATATTAGATGAGTTAATACAGAATAAAATATAATTGGTACTTTATAATTATCTTTACAGGTACTTGACTATAATAATTAGATAAAAATCTCTTATTGGACAATATTTCCTTGATTTAAGAAATTGAAATATTCCTTCTACAGGTTAAAATGTTGATAGATTATGAAAAAAATGTTCAAGCGCCCTATTTCTACAGAATTTTTTTATTTACAATTTATCTATTACCCAAATTTAACACAATATGACCTAACCACAATGTAGAAATTCTTGTGTACAGATCAGCATAAGGGGGGGTATTTAAATTAATTTTTATACTGTTTTCAGTGTATATGGCATGATGAAATATTTTACTGATGAGACTTAAATGCTGAAATGCAGTTTAATACAATTTTCTTAAAAATGAGATGGTTCTTACCCTTCAGATACAGTACATATATACAGCTAAAGGTACAAAATACACTGCACGAGTAAAATGACATGGTCCAATATGTAGATTTTGCCCTCAAAAGAAGAAAATCAACCAGTCTTTACCTCAAAAAGGTCTGATTTTAATTCAAATGAGTTAAAATTTTACAATAGAAACATCATTCCAAAATATTTTGCTAAAATAAGTCACTATGCATAACCATAACTATATGATTTTTTATAAAAGAACATGTGCATGTTTGTAGGAGAGGGTGGGGGGGGGGGGGGTATACTTGAATTTTCCAAGTACAGATGGAATTTTGACCAATAAATGATAAAATATTAGTTCTAGGTGTAATATAAAACATACAGATAAAATTAAGAGATCTTAATATGCAACAAATGCATAATAATGTGTGTAGAGGCAGCACACCTATTAAATTTGCACCTTGTGGACCCCCAACAAGAGCTCCATTTCATAGAGACCCTCAAATCTGTTTAAAAGTATGATTAAAAGTGAATGAATTGCAACTTAGGTGATAAAAATGAGAGAAATGACTTATTTTAAGGCTTCATCCAGCCTACATGTGTCAAATGTGCATTTCTCTATAGGACAGACACCACCAAATATTTCCCCATAGGCCTCAATGCTAATTTACAAAACTTCAGGTCACTGTCACTCCCATGTTTATTAAATCTGGGTCAAATAAGTACCCTGTGCTGAAAGATAAATATTTTTGATAACAAAATATGCAATCAAAAGTATAGGTTGCCGTTGCATTTCTACTTCAAATTTTCACTTGTTTACAACTCGTAGTATTCCGCACCAAAGGAAAATATCTATTCTCATATGACCCCCTCCCTTTCAATTTTCAACCATCAACCCTATAATTTCCAAAGTACTACCAATATTCATGTATCTTTTTTATCACCTTAATTTCACTTATTAATGGCAAAACTAATTTTTTCATTTAATGACCAATCAGATCTCTGGGCTCATTTTACCCTCCGCACAACTTTGGGTGTCCAAAATGTCTGCGCCCATGTTGTAAACAAAGCAGGTGTTTTTCCTATACTGTGCAGCACTAGTATATGTTCTTAGAGTTACAGAATAATAAGTAAAATCCATTTATTAGGTTGTGGGTTCTACATGTATATACAGTTATAGTAAAAACCTGCACCTTGTGGCTAAAAGCAATAGAATCTTGTGTTTGTCCCAGCAAACCTGAAAAGTGGTTTTTTTTTTCAAGTTTACATCAAAGAAACTATCAGATCATCAGTAAAAATGCTATTTTATGCTATGTCATAGTTGTAATTAATTCTGCATTCAAATATGAAGGAGACCCCCCCCCCCCCCAATACTCAAGATCCTAGTTAAACCCTTTTCTGACCTCGATTAATGGTAATGTTATTGTTAATTTTCATCGCAACTGCCTATTTGAGTATTTCTTTATCAGGGTGTATACATCACTCATAAGTCATCATAGACATTAGATTGAATAACCCCTGCACGTTAATTGACTCCTCCATTACATTAAACTTGCGCACAAGAACATTGTTTGTAAACATCTGGTTTCATTTCCAAGAAAGATAATGAATGGAATTTAACAATGAATGGAATATCTGATTAACTTAACAGTATGATATTCTTAAACTTTTGTGAAAGTAAAATATTTATTTTTGTAGACAAAGTTTTGGGGATACCCACGCTGTACCAACTGACTAAGAATTTGGTTGACTATAGACCCTTTAACTGTAACTGCAGTTCTATGACTTTGAGTGGCAAAATGATACAGATACTCGCAAAAATATAGACATCGTTATAGTAACTGATTGTTTCTTGACATCATTTTCCAGGAATCTCTATCATTTTCCCCTCAAAGTTACAGGACTGCAGTTACAGTTAAACGAAAGTCATTGTTTACATTATGTGCATGTGTTGGCACCATTGTAATTTCCACATATGAAAGACAAATTATTGTGCTTTTCATTAATTTAATGTATATATTAATTTTTGTGTGTATTGATAGCTGTGAACTGTGATGGCAACAAAGGTGGTGGCAAATCCTGACTTAGACATCTGTAAAGAAGAAAAAGAGGGAAAACTAAGAGAAGTAGGGAATCAAGCTGTCTGGTCACTGTCCTCATGTAAACCAGGTATAAAAGTTACAAAATATGCCAAAATATATTGTGTACTATATAATATTAAAAAGTTACATAATAGGCCAAAAGAAAACAAGCATCTTTTATTGATTTATATCAATAGTATGATGCATTGTGAAAGACAATACATCATACATTAAAAAATATATCATGTTTGTTTTATACTTGTATTATAATGTTATAGTATAGAGTAGGTGAACTAATCAAAACATTAGACGTTTTCAATTACTATACTGAATAATCATGACTATATGTACAAAAATGTATTTTATAAGTTATAGATAAACATATAATTTAATTCAATTTATTTCATTATGTACAATGTCAATGTATAGAATATTTGTGAATATAATTCAAACACAAAAATTATGATTGATGTCTACACAAAAGATAAACATGTACTGGTAATCACATACCCTAAGTAAATAAGGGAGTCACAAGAAACCAATGACTTCAACGTATACACCATCAATGTCATTGACACTTACAATGATGGAGCCATACTTTAGTATGCCATGAGTGATATATAATCATTTGCATATCTATAAATTACTGATAAAACAATTTCACATAATTGTACAAAATGTATTTCAAATAACATTATACACCTTTAATTGTCAATTTAGTTGAAATAACTCTTATAAAACAGTGAATATTCAATACATCACATTAACTTTGTAGAAATATGTATATTACAAAATCACTAATACTCATCCTTACATTATGAATTAAGAAAACACTTACTAGAACATTTTGAAAGAAAATTGATAAGACTAAACATTATCTACATGTATGAGAACAAGACTTTGAGTATGCCATATAGGTAATAAACTCAGTGTTACTCACTTTGTAAAGAAGAAGATTCTACTAATTATAATCATATTGCAGCTGTTCAGAAATACAAATGGCGTTCTTCTTTGCGAATATAAAACCGGAAATTTCATATGACGATTTATACCAAAAAAAATGTTATTTCTCAAATTTGTCATATTTAATAAAGTACTGAATTATTGTGATTGTTATATGATCAATATATATAATCATTGTTCAATATGTTGAAATTTATTATGATGGATAACAATATCATTTAAAGTCTATTTGACTATGTACATATACTAGGGCTGTCAATGATGAGAAATTAGATATCAATATATGGATAAGTAAAAAGTATCGATATATCGATAAATCAAATATGGTACTTCTATGAATAATGCATTCAAAATATATAGACTCATTATAATATTTAAGTGCTTTACTGTGTATTCTACTATCTGATGATTAAAAAAAACAAATTTTGCAAGGAAAACATTGTTTATTTGAACATTGAACAGTTAGAATAAAATATAACATAGTTATGAAGTAAAACAAATGGAAAATTTTGGAAACTGTAAAAGAAAGTACATACTGTGAAATGCATTATGAAATGTATCGATACTAAAAAAAATGTATCGATTATTGAATCGAATCAATTCGTATATTGATACATCGATATCGAGTCTATCAATGACAGTGCTAACATATACAGTAATTATTAACCCTTGATATATATAACTTCTTGGACCAGTGGACAGGCACATTGCCAGAAAAACCACGGTCCCAGTTTGAATCGCAATAATTTTTATTATATTTGTAAACATAAGTATGTTGACTATCATTTTGTCTATAATTTTAAAAACTATCAAAGTAATGTGTTTGTAAACTAATCACTATACATATGCTGCCTTAGTGAGATTCCCCATGCATATTTCCTTTATTTATACACCCTATATGGTGATCACATACATGTATAAACCTAAACTTTTTGTGTAATTGGTCTGTGACATAATGGATTTCAAACAGAAACAATGTCTTCAACAAAAAACAAAGTTTTATCCATTGCCGAAAGAGTTTATTCTATAAGTGAAAGTAGTGATAGATCTCGTTTTGCTACATCGCAACTTTAGTGTGGTGTATGTTGGTGAAAAATTATTTATATCTTTAACAATAAACAGTGGGTAAACTTTTTCACCCTATATAGTTATTTATATTAATTAATACAAGATAGAGAACGTAGTTTGGTTATTTATTTAGTCTAGTCAGAGAATATGTTTATGTATCATGGTAATAGCCTGAACGAGGATTTTTTATATCAATATTACAAGCCCTAAAATTTGTTTTGAATCACAGGCATTTTTCACTATGAAAAAATTTATTTTACCTGTTCACAATGTCATGTTTGGTTTCAATTTAAGTAGGTTCCATAAATGCAATGTTTTATTTTGAAATGAGTGTTAATGCAAGGCAGATACAACAAAGGAAATTTAGAGTGTTAATTTTGAATTTACATAGAGGCTGGAAATTGAAATTTTTGGTTTTTTGTTTTTAGATCTACATTAATTTGACTTTATTTCATTTCACATACATGTATGTTAGATACATGTAGCAGTAGTTTGATTCCAATGGCTATTTAGCAAAATAACAACCCATTTCAGTACTTCAGTACTTTGATTAATGTAAATGTAAATGTAAATGTTTGTCTTCAAAAATATCAAGATGTCATCTAGATATAACAGTAAGATATCTTAATTTTCCTCTGTGAAACATGCTTCCACGAGATGTTGGAATGTGGTGGGACTGTTGCACAATCCAAATGGCATTCTAAGATATTTATACAGCCCTCCTGTTTTTTTTACATTATCTTGAAACATATAGCAGCTAGAGTAAAAGTGAAAGAAGACTCTTGTCATTGATTTTGCATTTCAAATACATAAAATGTACATGTACATGTAGACTGAACATTGATACACTTGTTGCGCAAAGACAACATTGCTTAACTTTTCAGTATAGTCAGTTTCAGATAAATTATCATCATTTTATTCTTTTATATACCTTTCATTTATCCTTTATTTATTTCTAAAGTGGTAGAAGAAGCCATTAACTGGAATAAGACAAATACATGAAGCTATTTAGACTATCAGAATCTGTTATTTCCATTTTGGTATGCAGGTTTTGGGGTTGACCAACTACTGGACAATTCTCCTGATACATACTGGCAGTCTGATGGTCCTCAACCACACCTAGTTAATATACAGTTTAGGAAAAAAACCACTATTCATGATATCTGTATCTATACAGATTATAAAGCTGATGAAAGTTACACACCAAACAGGTAAGTTTATAATATGTTACTTCTATATTCTGTTTCCTCACACCTGAGGTAATTATAAATCGGATTTGAACTAGGAGGGGGAAGGTACAGATGACAATTGATATCTCAAGAATAAAAAAATAACTCAAGATTTGTTTACCTGAGGGTGAAGCCCAAAATCTTCATATCTCCCCACAACCAGGGCATCATAAGTTTTGTCAGATAAAATTGTTTCTGCTTCCCATATCTGCCTTTTTTGTTGTATTTGGAGCAACTTAACTCAAATAATTGAAATGCCCTCGTATGGCTAGGGTCCTCCAGAGGGCTTAAAGACAAAGTGATGAGAAAACGCATTACTCCCAATACAAATTGTATTGGACTAATTGCCCGCAACAACTTTAAGAGTATGTGTAGTTGTTATTTCTGGCAACCACCCACTTGTTACAAATATGGAGATCACTAGCTATCAAGGAAAAATATATGTTCTAAAAAAATAAAGAAAATATATTGAACATATACTGCAAATGGATGATATGTATAGAGTTGTAATTTTATATTGTGTTATTATAAATCACAACTTTCATTTACCAGTAATCTGAAGAAAAAAAAACAAGTGGAGTAGTCTATGCTATGTCACAAAATTTTGACATAAATTACTATAATGTCACAACCTGGCACAGTAAAAAAAATTTCAGGTTGGCACATTCTGAATATGTATGCATTCAGGTGTTAATGTAATGAACAAAGTGAGCAAAATATAACAACTGGATTATTCTGGTTAGGAGCAACTCTGAAAGTTCTACATAAGGAAAGTTGGTCTGAAAACTGTGATGTACTTTGTATGGGGATGTAAACCATGAGGAGTTATGCACATGAGGGAGGCATTGTTTTATTACCCTCATGTAATGGCCATCCTTTCATCTGTCTGTCCTTCCATCTGTCTGCCTGTCCTTTAGTCTTTCTGTTACAAATCCTGTCCACTCTGTAACTTTGCAGCTGCTAATCAAAACTCAATGAAACTTTATGTGGTTTTAAATAAGCATGTCTAATTCAAGAGGATGATAGAGTGGAATCTGTCTTGAGATGCCAAACTGTCTGCAACTGAAATGTGGTCTTAGAAGACAGGTCATGAGGTGGTCTGCCAAAAGTGGTTTTATCTAAAGGATTATTTCACCATGTGGTTTTTCAAAATGTGGTTTCAAAATACAGGTTGTCTTTTATGAGCATAGTCTCTGAAGACAGGTTCCGTTGTATAGCAAACAAGATGACTCCAAAGTATTCAAAATGACGGTCATTTTGAAGATGATCACTTGTAAGTTTATTTTACTCATTTGCCTTAAGCCTTATGACTCATCAGCATAAACATATACATTTGTATATACAATGAAACTTTTATTTAAAGACCCCCTTACAGACACAACAAAACCAGTCTTTATAGGGAGGTGGTCTAGAGCCTAGAGGTTGATTTGTATTTATGACCAGATGGTCTTTATGCACAGGTGGTCGCTAAAGCAGGTTTTACTGTATGTACATGTACAATACATATAGATAAATAATTAGATACAAGTTGATAACATACATAAATAAATGTGATCAAGAGTAAACATGAAAATGAAGAATCAATTAATTTTCCTTTTAACAAAGGCATAATTAATAAACTTAGCAAAGTTACATAATTTTGTTTTATTTTTAATACTAAATTACTGAACTAAGTTAAACACAGAGGGCCTATTATAATAACATTTATTAATATATCTAACGTAACTCTTAAATCCCTGTAGTAAGGGCATATGAAAATAACATGAAATTCATCTTCAATTTCATGATGTGAACACTTCTCACAACTTCTCTCTTCTCTTGGAATATTTCGTATCTATCCTTTTCTGTCATCAATTCACATGAAGAAAGTCAAAATTGTGCTAACGAAAAAAAAGTATTTTTCAGGTTGTGACTTACAAATATAATATTGTATCATGTGACCATCAGTTAAATGTAAAGGTAACATGTACTAGAATTATCCAAGTATGCATTCATTTCTTGAATAAATAAACCAAAACATACATTTTTGTCATCATATCTAATTTCAACAAAACATGCCATATTGGGGTAGGATGATATAGCAAAACAAGATGGCACTGAAAAAACTCAATATGGAGGCCATTTAGACAAAAATTAAGATGTTCACCACTATGCCAAAAAAAGATTGTTCAGTGTCTACTTTATAGTTAGGGGTAGTTTGCATGCTGATTAAGACAGATAACATAGCTTAATCATCAGTTCATCTCAGATTTATTCATTCACATTGACAGTACACACTTAGTGGTAATAATTCATTTTGATAGTACACACTAAGTGGTAATAATTCATATTAACAGTACACACTTAGTGGTAATGATTCATATTAACAGTACACACTTAGTGGTAATGATTCATATTGACAGTTAACTCTTAGTGGTATTAATTCATATTGACAGCACACACTTAGTGGTAATGATTCATATTGACAACACACACATAGTGGTAATGATTCATATTGACAGTTAACTCTTAGTGGTATTAATTCATATTGACAGCACACACTTAGTGGTAATGATTCATATTGACAGCACACACTTAGTGGTAATGATTCATATTGACAACACACACTTAGTGGTAATGATTCATATTGACAGCACACACTTAGTGGTAATGATTCATATTGACAGCACACACTTAGTGGTAATGATTCATATTGACAACACACACATAGTGGTAAAATCATATTGACAGTTAATACATAGTGGTAATAATCTATATAACAGTACACAATTTTGTCACTGTAGTTCTCATTGGCAGTGAGCAGTATGTCCCTATAGCTCTTATTGACAGCACAAACCTTGTCCTGTACTTTAGCAGTACACACTTTGTCCCTGTAGTTCTCATTAACAGTACACACTTTGTCCCAGTAGTTCTCATTAACAGTACATGCTTTATCCCTGTAGTTCTCATTAACAGTACACACTTTGTCCCTGTAGTTCTCATTAACAGTACACACTTTGTCCCTGTAGTTCTCATTAACAGTACACACTTTGTCCCTGTAGTTCTCATTAACAGTACACGCTTTATCCCTGTAGTTCTCATTAACAGTACACACTTTGTCCCTGTAGTTCTCATTAACAGTACACACTTTGTCCCTGTAGTTCTCATTATCAATCCACGCTTTATCCCTGTAGTTCTCATTAACAGTACACGCTTTATCCCTGTAGTTCTCATTAACAGTACACACTTTGTCCCTGTAGTTCTCATTAACAGTACACTTTGTCCCTGTAGTTCTCATTAACATTACACACTTTGTCCCTGTTCGGCTCATGAACAGTACACATTTTGTCCCTGTAGTTCTCATTAACACTTCATACTTTGTCCCGGTAATTCTCATTAACAGTTCACACTATGTCCCTGTAGTTCTCATTATCAATTCACACTTTATCCCTATATTTCTTATTTACAGTACACACTTTGTCCCTGTAGCTCTTATTAACAGGACAGACTTTGTCCCTGTAGTTCTCATTATCAATCTACACTTTATCCTTGTATTTCTTATTAACACTTTGTCCCTGTAGTTCTTATTTACAGGACAGACTTTTTCCCTGTAGTTGTAATGAACAACACACATGTTGTCCCCGTGGTTCTCATTAACAGTACAGACTTTGTCCCCGTGGTTCTCATTAACAGTACAGACTTTGTCCCCGTGGTTCTCATTGAGTGACAGTACACATTTTGTCCTTGTACACATTTTGTCCCTGTAGTTCACACTTTATCCCTGTAGTTCTCATTAACAGTACACACCTTGTCCCTGTAATTCTCAGTTTGTCACTGTACACACTTTGTCCCTGTAGTTCACACTTTGTCCCTGTAGTTCTAATTAACTGTACACACTTTTTCCCTGTAGTTGTAATGTACACTACACATTTTGTCCCTATAGTTCTCATTAACAGTACACACTTCATCCCTGTAGTTCAAATTAACAGTACACACTTCATCCCTGTAGTTCTAATAAGCAGTACACATTTTGTCCCTGTAGTTCTAATTAACAATACACATTTTGCCCCACACTTAACAGTACACACTTTTTCCCTGTACACACTTTGTCCCTGTAGTTCCCATTAACAGAATACATTTGTTCCCTGTAGTTCACATTGAAAGTACACATTTTGTCCCAGTAGTTCTCATTAACAGTACACATTTTGTCTCTGTCATTCTAATTAACAGTACACATTTTGCCCCTGTAGTTCTCATTAACAGTACACACATTGTCCATGTAGTTCTCATTAACAGTACACACTTTATCCCTGTACACACTTTGTCCCTGTAGTTCTCATTAACAGTACATACTTGTCCCTGTAGTTCTCATTAACAGTTCACATTTTGTCCCTGTAGTTCTAAATAACAGTAATCATTTTGTCCCTACAGTTCTAATTAACAGTACACCTTATGTCCCTGTAGTTCACATTAACAGTACACACTTTATCCCAGTAGTTCTCATTAACAGTACACATTTTGCCCCTGTAGTTCTCATTAACAGTAAAAATTTTGTCCCTATAGTTCTAATAAACAGTACACATTATGTCCCTCTACTTCAAATAAACAGTACACACTTTATCTCTGTAGTTCTCATTAACAGTACACACTTTGTAGTTCTTTTTTTCCCTGTAATTCTCATTAACAGTACACATTTTGTCACTGTAATTCTCATTAACAGTACAAATTTTGTCCCTGTAGTTCTCATTAATAGTACACATTTTCTCCCTGTAATTCTCATTAACAGTACAAATTTTGTCCCTATAGTTCTTGTTAACAGTACACAGTTTGTCCCTGTAGTTGAAATTAACAGTACACATTTTGTCACTCTGTTAACTTCAAATTTAATTAACAGTACAGTCCCTGTTGTTCTCATTTACAGTACACACTTTATCCCTGTAGTTCTCATTAACAGTACACATTTTGTCCTTGTCCCTGTAGTTCTTATTGATAATACACACTATGTCCCTGTGGTTCTCATCCAGTGACAGTACACATTTTGTCCCTGTAGTTCTAATTAACAGTACACACTTTGTCCCTCTAGTACTCATTAACAGTACACACTTTATCCTCATTAACAGTACACATTTTTTCATGTAGTTCCATTGTAATTTTGTCTAGTACTCATTATCAGTACATCTTTCATCATTCTTGTTCACTTTGTCCCTGTAGTTCTTATTAACGGTTCACAATCCCCTGATTTCTCATTAACAGTACACACTACAGTAACACTTTGTCCCTGTAGTCCGGTTCACAATGTAGTACACACTTTTTCCCTGTAGTTGTAATGTACAGTACACACTTTGTCCCTGTAGTTCTTATTAACGGTTCACAATTTGCCCCTGAAGTTCTCATTAACAGTACACACTTTTTCCCTGTAATGTACAGTACACACTAGTTCACATTAACAGTACACACTTTATCCCAGTAGTTCTCATTAACAGTACACATTTTGCCCCTGTAGTTCTCATTAACAGTTCCCTTAGTTCTAATAAACAGTACACATTATGTCCCTCTACTTCAAATAAACAGTACACACTTTATCTCTGTAGTTCTCATTAACAGTACACACTTTGTCCCTGTAGTTCTCATTATTATTCCACATTTTTTTCCCTGTAATTCTCATTAACAGTACAAATTTTGTCCCTTAGTACACATTTTCTCCCTGTAATTCTCATTAACAGTACAAATTTTGTCCCTATAGTTCTTGTTAACAGTACACAGTTTGTCCCTGTAGTTGAAATTAACAGTACACATTTTGTCACTGTAGTTCTTGTTAACAGTACACATTTTGTCCCTTTAGATAGTACACATTTTCTCATTAACAGTACACACTTTGTCCCTGTTGTTCTCATTTACAGTACACACTTTATCCCTGTAGTTCTCATTAACAGTATACACCCTGTATTTCATTAACAGTACACATTTTGTCCCTGTAATTCACATTAACAGTACACATTTTGTCCCTTTAGTTCTCATTATCAGTACATATTTTATCCCTGTAGTTCTCATTAACAGTTCACACTTTGTCCCTGTAGTTCTTATTGATAATGTCCCTGTGGTTCTCATCCAGTGACAGTACACATTTTGTCGCTGTAGTTCTAATTAACAGTACACACTTTGTCCCTCTGTAACAATATGAGGTACGGGAGATAAATCTTTTAGGAAATTATATACGTGAATAATTGGTGTGACTTGATTAATGTGTATTAGTATTTGGGAAAACATTTTACATCCGGTCAAGTAAATATGTTGAGTTAATTTAGATATATAAATTTCCAAATTCAAAATTACTCAGCATAATATTCAGTATTACAGCATTACAATTACTGTTTTGGATCCAACTTGTCAACACTAAATTCAGCAGCAATTGAACATGTTAAAAGGTCAAATATCTGTCATCATCAGTTTTGGTAAACAAGATTTGATGTTAATGATAATTAATATACAGTCATTACTAAGAATGATAGTGTAAAAGGTTACAAAGGTATGGCAGATTTTGATGATTTATTCTCCCAATTGTAGATGCATTTAACATAAGCTTCTAGAACTTTAGTGTTTTGCGTTGGTCAAAATTGACAAACGTTATGCACTGGAGTTCTGGAAACCGAGCTGGAAACCGCCTAGTTCTACTATTGATAAAACATTGTTACCATTGCTGTACTATGATCACAGACCGAACTTTGTGGTTTGGTTTACAAATATCGATTTGGTGCCCTGGAGTGGGACAACACAAGACTTGAAACGAAAAGGTAAGACTTTTACTTTTCTTAGTCCCCACAAATGTAACATTCTACAAACTCTAAAACAATTTAATAAAACTTTGTCTTAAACCCAATTTTAACTATTTAGGCAATAGTATTAAACTCCATTAAAACTTATTTTGAAAACAACAAAATTAGTACACAAATTTAACATTTGAAATTACAAAATCAGAATTAATAATGGCAGAAGAAAATGTAGACTAAAATTCAGTAGTATGGCATTTAGGAGAAATTGAGGATAATTTAATTTTAGAAGAAGTAAATAAAAATAGACCAACCACGTCAGATCAGACAGACATGCAAAATGAAACTGAAAATAGAAATAAAACATGTCAGGTCAGTCAGACGTCCAAACAAAACCGAAAGTAGTAGTAACAGGTACTACAGTATATCGGGGGGAGTAAAAATAGAGAACCACCATTTTGTTGTCTGGGATACCTGAAAACAAAGGTGATAATGATGAAAAAGAGATGTTTGATAACATTTTGAGACAATTCTCTAACATGGCAAGTGCAATGGCATACCTGTACATTAATTAAGTCAGACCTTAAGGCATGGATATCAGACATAGTACTGCAAATTTAGTTCAATTAAATGTACAGAAAATGCTTAGCATTGGTAACATGTTCCTTGTAGCGGATTTCATTAGGATTATTTAATAGAACAGAAAATAACGAAAATGTAGCTAGTTGGGGGGACCTCACTTGGGGAAGTGACAAACAAAAGACAGGCATTAATTAAGTTAAGAAATCTAAAACAAGAGACAGACGAGTCAGTACAAATGTTTGGGGAAAGAATAATACAAGCATAGGATGTTTATTAAAAACAAAAGCACAAAAGACTTCACAATAGACATTGCCCCTGAAGATTAGGGAAGAAACCTCAACTTTAGAAGCCGCAGTTAAGATTGCACACGCGAACAAAATAGGGATCAAATTGCATTGACGTTAGACGGCACACAAAAATTTTTTAGATTTAAAACCAGAGACATACAACCAATGGAAGTAGATCACTTAAGTAATATGTAAGAATTGTTTAAGAAAAGGTCACACTACTCAAAATTGCCCTTTAGACATCCTGACGAGACAGACAGTGACGATAGTGACGATCTTACAAATATTAGCACGAAACAGGTTAGGTTCACAAACGCTAGAAAACAACAAACTCAGCAAACACCAAGGTTGCCAACCAAGTGAAGTAGACAAAATTCTCTGTACCAGATTGGGTAAGGCGCAGAATATGTCACATGATAGGTCACCTTTGTCCAAATCGAAACATTAACCTGTAGTACCATATTGGCAGTAATGTAGAACAAATAATACACAAAATTACGATTTCGCAGTTTACACCTCATACTTATCGGAATAGGCAAAACTTCAACTTTCGACCTCCACAATTTACATATCAACAAAATCAGTCAGTTCAAACATTAGCATTACCACGATGTTAGCACTTCCGGCACCCCCCAATTAATGCCAGTCAAATAAACAGTTAGCACTCCCTGCACCACCTGTAGTAAGTGAACAAACTTAGAAAACAGCGAATAGGACACAATGGTCTCAGTATAGGGAACATAGGGAACAGGAAAACTAGAAGGCTCTTCTTATAAGGAAGCCGATAAGAAGAGTTGTAGTATGTACAGTACTCTACACAATTTCCAAGTTCCCTGTATTATGTTCACAAAAATTTAGGACTTTAGTAGATACAGGAGCAGAAGTATCATTAATTAGTAAAAAGTGCTTCCAAAATCTTCCAATCAAGGTTAAGGGTTGTCAAAGAAAAACCAAATCTCCCAATAGGTGCAGTAAATATTAAATTTACGATGAATTGACCATGAATCATAAGTATGTCACCGATGTAATAGAAACTTTATCCTTGGTAGGGATGGTTAAGACAAAATGCCCTTAAGAATAGGGAGAACCTATGTCAAATCATTAACCATAGTAAAAAAACAACTACATTAAGACCACAGAGTAAGACAATATGTTTTGTCAAATAGAGCATTTAACTAGAAATAGTTTTGAAATCTCGAGTATTATGAAAGATGACCCAGTTGTACAAGAATCATAGGATGTAACAGGAAATAGAAAACATTCCAGTGTTAGTAGTTAATCAAACAAATAAATTTTATAGATTAAAAAGAGGTCAAGTGTTAGGAAAAATTAGAGCAAATAGAATCAACAGTTTACAGAAAATACAGTAGGAGATGTAGACTTCTTAAAGATATCGCACCGTCAGAGTATAAAAGAAGTATTTTTAGTCTGTTACAAGAAAACAAAGATTTTTTGCAAAAACTGATGTTAGGTCACACTAGTACAGTGAAAATGAAAATCCATCCACCAATCAGAAATAGGCCGTAGTTCTGATTGACATTATTATTCAAGGTCAACATGGGCTTTTCCATTTTTTAGTTGGGAAGAAAGACGGATCTAAAAGAATGTGTGTAGACTTTAGATCCTTAAATAAAATAGTAATATCTTTCATTAACATCTTAGTACCAAAATTTTAGTTTAGATCTTAAAAGTGGGTATTGGCAGGTAGTGAAGATCTCATTAATGTAATGCCCTTTGGGTTACAGCTATTTTCTCCCATAGTATTACAAGAATGTGAGGACTTTGCTGCTTACTTAGATGATATTTTAATATTTTCAAAAGTACAAAAATAGTGTTTGTCAGACAGCATAAAATGAGTTGAAGAAATGTAGTTTCTTTCAGTTATTTAGGTTTTTTTGTTAGTACACAGTTTGTCCCTATAAGAACATGTACCAAAGAATGAAGAGATTAACAGTACACAAATTTTCAAAGATCACTGTTGATTGAGTTCTAAGAAATGCTAGATTTAATGGTCAGTACAAGTAGCATTTTCTCAAAGACAGTTTAACCCTTTGTTAGCTTATCCTCAAACAAACCTATGTGTTATACACAGATGCTACTTGTGTAGGTGCTTGTCTCACACAGCTTATTGGGGAAGAAAAACCTATCTCCACAAATAAGCAAATAGAAAAAATGGTCAACAATAGAAAAATTTTTGGAACAGTCTTAAGAAATTAGACTTATATTTACATGATGCTCAGTTTGTAGTACGTACAGACCATCGTCCCTGAAGATTCACCTCAAAATAAGAAAATACAACAATGGGCTCTCACAGTTATAACTGTAAGATTGAGTATATAGAAGGTAGATTTAACTGTTGCGCTGACACTCAAGAAATTGTCCAGAGTCAGAGTCAGACGAAATAGAAATAGATGATAGATTTTTAGAAGTAGGTGCATTAAATTCAAACAAGTTACTCCAAAGAAATACGCTACACCAGATTTAGTCAAGCCGTTTATCTTCCAGGGAATGTATAAAGTTGAGAAAATAGCAAAACTTAAGATAAAATTGGACAATTAAAAGGGAACAAAACAGTTTACTAGTAATAGATGGTTTATTTCATCTCCAAGATTCAGTCAGTTGTACTCAAAAATTAGAAAACAGTATTAAAACACATTTTTGTTGTCCATATGACATGACCAAAATAATTCACAAAAGTTACAAATATGTAGATCAATGTGTAACATGTAAACAGAAGCATTTCCACCTCTCAAAGTCCACCTTATCCTTTCGCAGTTAGATCTATCAGGACCATATCCCACCATATATTGTATCATTCATAGATTTACATGGCCAGAAGCTTTTTACCAAGTAAATCAGCTGTATATAGTTCTCTCATATTAACCAGTTCCCACTTCAGACTAACAGATTTGTCCAAGAAACACTGTAGTTCATATCACAACATTATTGTCCTCATAATAACGGCAAGGTAGAAAGATTTCACATGATGTAATGGCTATATCTGTGATGTTCAGACATGGGATTTATATTTGAATCAGACATGCAGCAATGATTTCATCCAAGTTCTCACCCTCTACTTACTATACAATAGAGATGTAGTATTGCCACAATTCTTAAACCTAGAAGAAAATATAATGGGGAAGACCAATATCAAGTTTTGTCAACATAAAGCTTTACGTTCACAAAAATTTAGATTAACAAAAGTATGCAGATAGGGGTAGTCAAGAAATTAATTTCACCAGTATATATTAAGTCAAAGAAAAACCAGTAAATTAGATAATAAATGGACACCTTATTATAGTTATTGAAGAAAAAGGACTCTAAGTTTTATAGTTAAGAATCAGTTGACAGGAACAACAACTAAGACACACTTCTTAGGTTATCCCCATTAAATAGTAAGAAAATTATGTAGTACTCCAGATTCAGAATCTTCAGATGACGAAATTGTAAGACATATTTAGGCAAATTCGAGATGACTCAGATAGTGAGGATGATATTCCTCATTAAAAAGGATACACATATTAGATTGTTCCTGACAGAAAACAAAGAAATAAATAAGGATTACTACAGAAATAAATGAAATTAAGAGTTCAGTTGTACAAATAGACCCTTTTGTCAATTTTTTGATAACATGAATAAGAATATGGATATATTTGAAAACATGTGTACATGAGAATAGTTTTTCATGTGCAAGAATAACTTGACTATGTTTGAGTGTGTCGATGAAAAGTCTTATTTTAGACAATTTACATATATAATTACAGGAAAACAAAATTCACTCTAAATTCAATTGAATATGTCACTGGGACACCTCGCACCCTCTGTATTCAACCTTTACAGTTCTTACTTTTATCAATCAAAAATCAATTGAATCCACGTTTTGCTTTGCCTTTTGACCCTGAAAAAGATCTTTGGGACCTATACAAAACATTGACTTGTGCTACATATTTCAAAGACGAAAACATTGTAGTTATTGTGTCAGTACCTTTGGTTGACACACCACAAATGCTTTAGAAATTTACAAGATACATAACTTGACATATGTCGGTACTCTATGACATTAGAAGCAGCGGGTAAATAAAGAGAAAACACACTTTTCAACAGGAGTTAGAAAAATGTTCCCCTGTAAGATTTGTTCTTTTGACAGTTATCTATACTGTTTCAAACAGACAGACATGTGTGATTTCTATATTTCTGGAAACACACGATCAAAAATTGAACAAAACTGTAGATCAATAATGCAATTCTTAACAGTATGTTACGAAGGAAATTGGTTAATCATTGCAAAAGTTTGTGTGATAAAGAATCCCTTACCACCTGATTCTACATTTGGAACAAAATTGTCATTCTAACAGTGACAACACCTTACTTTTATAAGGAAAGTAATTTTAACTTTAGGGATCCTTTGTAGTTGACAAGTATAAGAAAGACGAAGTGTTTGTTTTGGACAAAATTTCCCACGTACCTAAGACAAAACCAGTAAAAGAAATTAATTTAGATAATTTGATAAATGAACTAAAACTAGAAGAAATGCAACCAATGCCAGAAGATATTTTTGGGTTTAAGAACGGTCAATTATCATAAATAGTGCGGTTCACAATGTGGAAAAAAGAATAATAAGAAAATGTAGAAATAGGCCCTTCTGTCAAAAGTTCTCCTAATGTTAAGTGGTCAAGTAGTGAGGGAAAAGAGGAGTTGAGTCTTCCAAATCTTTCAAGACTTCTAAGAAACCAGAACCAACAGCCATACAGGAGCACCAAGTAACAAACAGTCGATTTTCAACAGCAGATGATAATGTAGTTTATAACAGAAATGAAACACAGCCAGTATATACAAGTATTCAAACTGAACAAGAACTATTTTGCAGTCCTGGATAAACACGACATTCAGACATGAAACTTAGTATGTACAGATAAATACGACCAGTTGATCAAACCAGAATTAACATTGAAAACCGAACACTATACAGTCAAGATAAAAGAGAAACAGAAAACACGAAACAAAATAGTCAAGGAGAAATGAAAAACAGTCAACTACAAAAATAACCAGACGTACACCTGTGAAATAAAGGAATACAAACACGATAACATGAAATATCCCTGTAGTGTGACACCGCAAGAATTTAACGATAACATTATCGAAAAGTGGATGAGACCACTTGGCTTCGATCATTACCAGCTTTAAGTTCACCAGTAACTAAAGTACTAACATTCGACTATTGAAAACATATACAAGAACAGTAATAATCACAGTGTAATGTGACAAAACGAAAATAATTTAAAGAAGTCGAAAACTTATTTTATTTAAAGAAACAGAATTTACGCCGGAGGACTTTCCGTGAATGGAGGACTTTCCATGAATATTCATAAGGACGGAGGACTTTCCGTGAACATGAATACACTTTAACATAATGAACTTTACTTATGGACTGTAATAATGAACTTTATTTGTATTGAGACAATGTAGTAAATTCTCTGCTTATTGAACCGGTTTATCGCTTTATAATGCAGAACCCAAGTCATTTTTTATCCAGTCACATTTTTATTTAATATTAATCCAGATCACGAGTTTTATGTTGTTGAAAATCCAGTTAATTGATAGTGGATTATTGAGAAATCTAAGTCACAAGTTAATTTGTTATTACTCCAGGATATGAATTATTTACCGATAAAAATCCAGGTCATAATTGATAGTGGATTATTGAGAAATCTAGGTCACAAGTTAATTTGTATTACTCCAGGATTGAATTGTTTATCTAAAATCCAGGTCACAACTTATTCAACAGAATTGTGTATTGATAATTATGTTAATTATGTTATAACTTTCAAGCTACACCAATTTTTATAAAAGTTACGGAAAGTATTTATAAGAATGAAATTTTTACCATTTAGTAAAAATTTCAAGGGATTTTGTAACAATATGAGGTACGGGAGATAAATCTTTTAGGAAATTATATACGTGAATAATTGGTGTGACTTGAAATAGTTGATGTGTATTATATGTATTTGGGAAAACACGGGCAGCTAAAATTACATGATTTCTAATTCCCAAGTAAATATGTTGACAAAGTTAGATTATAAATTTCCAAATTCAAAATGTAAATTCAGTACTTAGCATTATTTACAATATACTGTTTTGGATATACAACTTGTCAACACTTTTACAAATTCAGCAGCAATCTGCATGTTAAAAGTAAATATCTGTCATCATCAGTTTTGGTAAACAAGATTTGATGTTAATGATAATTAATATACAGTACTGAAGTTGTACTAAGAATGATAGTGTAAAAGGTTACACATTATGGCAGATTTTGATGATAACGGCGCCCGTATTCTCCCAATTGTCCTCTCTATAAGTTCTAGAACTTTAGTGTTTTGCGTTGGTCATTGACAAACGTATATAAGACTGACTGGAAACGAGAGAGACGAGCGGGAAACCGCCTATACTCTCTGATTGTTGAAACAACCATTGCTGTACTCTGCTGTGCTGAGAATAAAACTATACGATCACAGACCGAACTTTGAGTTATTGATATTTGTGGGTTGGTTTACACCTCTAGTACTCATTAACAGTACACACTTTATCCATGTAGTTCTCATTAACAGTACACATTTTATTCCCATTAGAAATTTATTGTACTGATTTTTAGTTTTATTTCTTTCATCCTTGTAGTTCTCATTATCAGTTTTTGTCTGTAGTTCTTATTAACGGTTCACAATTTGCCCCTGAAGTTCTCATTAACAGTACACACTTTTTCCCTGTAGTTGTATTACAGTACACACTTTGTCCCTGTAGTTCTTATTAACGGTTCACAATTTGCCCCTGAAATTAACAGTACACACTGAGTGTAATGTACACACTTTTCCCTTAGTTTTATTAACGGTTCACAATTTGCCCCTCTATTAACAGTTTTTCCCTGTAGTTGAAATGTACAGTACACACTTTGTCCCTGTAGTTCAAATTAACAGTACACATTTTGTCCCTGTAGTTCTCATTAACAGTACACATTTTATCGCTGTAGTTCTCATTAACAGTACACATTTCGTCCCTGTAGTTCTCATTAACAGAGTTGTTTCTCATTAACAGTCACATTTTATCCCTGTTCTCAGTACACATTTTATCGTTAGTTCTCATTAACAGTACACATTTCGTCCCTGTAGTTGTAATGTAAAGTACTCAATACATTGTCAACTGACAATACACACTATGGTTGTTCTCAAGTATTGGGCAAGTCCCAATTCCTAGTAAAGATTTATTGCTGATTTTTCAGTTTATTTTTCCTGTAATATTTTTGTCTTGTTTTTATACTTGTACAGTATTTCTGCTTTAGAATTTACTGAGTGACAGTTTTTTTTTATTTGTCTATAGTACGATTGTTTTTCTGATTTTCAGTCATTAATTTAATTATTATATACAACCTTTTTGTTCCAATCCGTTCAGCTTTGTTAGAATAGTTTGTACTCAAATCAACAGAAATTTGGGCAAGGTCGCTTCCTGTTTCATAATACATTTAGTGATATCTTTAAAAGTTTAGATAGATTTTATCTCTTGTAATGATGACAAATGTCATCAGTTTACTGTCGGTTGCTTAAAACTCGAAAAAGGTCTATTGTCTAACAAATGTCTAAGATGGAATAGTAACAAATGCTATGATTGTTTGTCTTGTATTTTGTTTTTAATATCAATGTAGTAATTTTTTAAAACTATCTTCAATTTTAGAATCTCTTTACGTGCTGGGACACACTTCAATGATTTGGTAGAAATTGAACAGATTGAACTAAGTGAGCCTGTTGGATGGGTGTGTATTCCAATGAAGGACATGAACGAAAAGCCCGTCAGAACTTTTATGGTTCAGATAGCTGTTTTATCAAATCACCAGAATGGCAGAGATACTCATCTAAGAAGGATCAAAGTTAGATCCCCTGTTCAAGACATTTCTTTAGCTAAAATGCCAAAGTTTACAAGTTCAGAATTGATGCAGTATGCATATATTAGATAGCATATCGTAATTTATTTGTGTTTATATACATTGTAGTATCTGATATCTGAGTAATAATTATTCCACTGTCATAATTAAAATGTATCCACTGAAATAGTTTTCTTTATTCTTTAAATCATTGTTTAATTTACATTGTATGGGGCACAATGTGGGACAGGTTAATTTTGTGGATACAAACTTTCAATTTTGTCACAAAATTCAATTCTGTGTTACAAAAATCAATTTTGTGCCACAGAATTCAATTTTGTGTACAGAAATGGAATTTAACCTGTCCTGCGTTGTACCATGTGGGACATTGCTAAATTTTGTCCAAAAAATCAATTTTTGTACCTATAACTTTCAATTTTGTGTACTAAAGTCAATTCTGTGACACAAAACTTGAATCTGTGTCACAAAATTCAATCCCGTGACACAAAATTCAATTTTGTCGGCTCATTTCCATATTATTTGATTCTGTTGCCCAAATATAGTTTTAAATATGTAAATAAGCTCGCATAATTTGGTCGAGATGTTATCTCGTCATTGATTGGGCTGAAAGCTAGGTCCAGGCCATTTTATTAGATGGTGGAGTAGACATGTCTATCTTCATGATGATGATTTATTTTGCTTTTTAGTACTCTGTACACATGGATGTTCATAAATATTTCAATAAAAAATATAATCGAATACATTATCCCGTAATGGACCTGCCTTCTTTTACGTGCCATAGATCTCCTCCACATTTTGATGAGATCTTAGGGTCAAGAATAACAGACGCAGAAGAAAAGCTGAAGGAGCAATTTCACCCCTACTAATATTGTTATTCAAATACATGTCACATGACCAGTTTTGGCATCACAAAAAATTGACCTAGAAAAGTTGTTGTCAGTGGTAATCACAAAAAGCAACAATACTGGGTATTTATGTTAACTCTAATTTTGTATTTTTCATATAGAATGTGAGACAACAAGACCATTTCCAGTTCAAATTGAAAAATGACATCAATATGTTTTTAGTTAATAATGACATCATAGAGCATTTTTGTTTCAATATTAATCATTGGGTTGGTTTGTTTGTTTATTGTTGTTCACTCATGAATATTTCACTCATATGGAGACATCACAAGATGCCGGTGAAGGGCTTCAAATTTTGGCCTATGCTTGGCACTTACAGCCATTAAGCAGTGAGGGTTCTTTAACGTGCAACACCTACTGCGGCACGGGACCTCGAGTTTCACTCTCTCATCCTAAGGACAGGAAACCAACCTGCCGCCGGCTGGACTCCAACTCACGATCAAGAGTCGAGCCAGGCCTGCTCTTAATCATTGGGACACATGTATATATATATATATATATATATATATATATATATATATATCATTGGCGTCGGAAGCAAATTGAAAGTGGGGGCTAAACCAACTTAAAACACACGCCAGAAACGTCTGGGGGCTAAGCCCCAATTTTCAACACCTATGTCTATCTTTGCCCCCCTAGCCCGCCCCCCCCCCGTTCCGACGCCTATGTATGTATATATATATAGTGCAGTGGCGTAGAAAGCAAACCAAAAATTTTATATCATAACATATCCCAAATAGACTCTCTGGTGGTTAGAATAACAAATGCATGTGTATAATTGCAACAATATCAGTGATTGTTTGTCCGCCATCACTTTGAGCATTGCAAATTAACTTTTAGTATTTTTTTACGAAGATTACCGAGTGTCCAATGAGCACGTGCTATTTGCAGTTAATATACATTCTATTCTTATTAACCTTTGTGTTTATTTTCGTACATCATCATTCCATACCTAAATCAGGCAAAGTTGGAATTTTCCTTCGTTTCAATACATTCTTTTGTGAAATTGTCCACGTGCCGGATATATCGGGTGATCTCGACCCATTTTTAACTCGTCCCACTGCATTTTTGGCTTCATCTTTCTTGACACATATGATCGTAAACTGCCCAACTCCACCGGACATGGCGGCACGATTGCAAAAAACTGAGATACGCAATGTCAGCATACAGGGTAACATAAAATTTTCATATATTCATCCGATTTTTTTCAGGTATTTAAAATAACGTTGAAAAGCACGTTTTACATAATACATGCACTTTCCACTAAAATCACATCCTGTATTTTAAAAGTAAATATGAAACACATAAAAATCGACCGATTGTGTAAAAGGCCCAGATTGCCGATAGACCTAGCGCGGAGAGGGCGATGCCCATGATTGAATTACGAAGCACATTTGATATGTCGAAAGAGTTTATCTGAAAGGTCATCGCATACGGAAATACAACTGAATTTTTTAAGGTAGGCTACGGGAAAACTTGATTTCTGATAAAAAAAAGATCAAAAAGAACTTTTACAACGTTTCACGTGTTTGATAATGTATTTGAACACAAATTTTATCATATTCTCGACTATATGTCGGGGAACAAAAATCATCATTGTTACAGCTTATATCGCTTTAAGTGCCCCACGCCTGCCCTGACACAGGAACTCAGTTTTACATAAAAGTCTCATCTGAAGGACCCATGACATTCACTTCTTTACAAAGGGACAGTTCTTATTATTTAAAGTCTTTGGTAATGGTATGACCCAGTACCAGGAATCAACCCTGGGACCTTCTGCTTGTGAGTTGAACATTAAACCACTACAAGCTCTGCCATTTCTGTATCCTGATATCATATACATCAGGGATGGGGAAACCCTGTTATGTTTATTATCATTAAACCACTACAAGCTCTGCCATTTCTGTATCCTGATATCATATACATCATCATTAAGATTTAGGTAAAAGACTTACCAACTTTCGTAAAACGGGGCCCTGAACACTACTGACACTGCTGTCGAGATGAAACCTCGACTCGTCCGTAAATAGAATTTCCGCCAAATCTGTTATTGAACTGAGGATGCTTCCTACACCACGCTAACGCTAACACGGTGACGCCAGAGCAAAACAGGACGGATAGCAGGACGTCGAGAAGGGATGTTGGCCTCTTCCAATCTGTTGCTTACGGTACGATGACTTATCCGTCGATGCCCAGGTATGCTTCTGGCGATAACAGAAGCCTATTAGAATCGATTTCGCAAATGTGACGTCCATTTATACGTATCTTGTCGATGTGACGTCACACTCGGGCGTCCTAATCGTAGGAGATCCCGAATGGTGCCAGATTGCTGATACCGTCTCCATAAAGCATTTACAGTGTTGATATGAACTCCAAAGTGCCTTGCAACATTGCTTTGAGACATCCCAGCTTCCACTTCCAGCATCCCAATAGCACGCAAACGATAATTTTCAAGCATGCGAGGCATCTCTCAGTCAAAATTTTATTTCGAAAACGAATGTTTTTTTCTGTTTCAATACATTGAATACTGTCAATGAATGCAAGAAAATTATTAACAACGTGTCGCTTAGGCTCGAAACTCCAGGGCCCGAAGTGGGTTGTGGGGGCGGCCATCTTGGCTAACGAGCCAACGAGAGCGTTCGTTACAAGAGGTCGGGGTCACGAGAGTTCACGTGAGGTTACGTGAGTTCACGAGAAGTCAACGGTTAGACAGAGAAGTAGGGTTTTCCCAGTTTTGAGCTGAGAGTGAATCTATATTTAGAACCGAAACTTTGGGTTTTTCCAGGCTTGTGAAACCAGTAGTTGGTGGCGCTTCACCGTCGGTGAGAGTGCACAAGTGCGCAAGCGCGAGAAGCGGTGGGCCGAGCTAGACTCAAGCTTGTACTAAGACTTGTAGAGTAAATGTTTAGTGATGGAGTTTTGAGATCTAGAGTGCATGAACATTGAATAGATGATGGGGTATTCCTCTGATAGCATAATCAAGTGATAAGTAATGAAAACCTTATTCACGTTGATAGTTGCCTTATTTTTCTGAGATATTGTTTGTACATGTTTTATACGGTAAACACTAACCCTATGTAATAAAAATTCAAACACTCACCCAATTTTTCTGACGATGTTGACTCTTCGAGGTTCGGTTGCCAAATGAGCTCTCAGAGGTTTAACATTGCTTCTGTATAGATACTCTCCATTTTGGTTTTTGTTTTTCACTAAGCGATGTTCAACAAGTGTAATCCACTAAGAATCAATAAACAGCTCGTGATCGTATAGATTTTATTGAACAGCAAGTGTAACATCAATAACACATCCCGCTTTGTAACCAAAAAACCCCTGCCTGTATTTCTCACGCTGGACATCTGCTGAACTTATTCTCAAGTTTTTAATGTTACTATTTTTAGAATTGACTGGTTTTGAATATCCCAATCAAGTAAAAGAAATAACTTACTTACTATAGGTTAGACATACCACTATAGTATAACATAACCCATACAAAAACTGCATAGTTTCAGTTCAGGTTTCTTTTAGTGTAAGTTAGATGGCCCTTAAAAGGGCCGTTTGTTTTATGAGTTAAAAACTCTATTATCCATCCAAGAGTAGCCGCAACTGACTGACTTGGGCTTCTTTTTCCTTGATCTGCCGTCTTATTTCTTACTCCCCCAGCCTCAGAAGCCTCAAATCTGCCTGAGCCATAGTATACTGCAGCTCAGGCAGTGGAGGCGCTGATGGTACAGCGCTGGGTGGAGGAGGTCTAGGGGGGTTGTGCCCTAGATCTGCTAGGTGCTGGTGGTGGTGGACGGTCTAAAAACGCGGGCCGACGAGGAGTAGGCCTTACCGCTGTTACTTTTCTCTTCGGCGACGAACACCGATGAATGCCTCTGACAAAATCACTTTCAGAAGGGATAGTCAAACCAAATGTCTGGTTTATATAGAGTCTATGAACGCGCACGCAATCAATTACGTCAGAGGTCTATTCGGAGCAAGAGTTGTTTCATGACTCTTACTACTACTACTCGGAACGTTTTTGTCTTATACCTTAGATGATACACTACTCAAGTGACCATGTATATAATACATACATGACTAAAGTGCCCATGTATATAATACTACATCTATCAGTTTCATTACTAGTATTAAAATGGCTTACTATCAGTCCATATCTCCCGATGCGATACAATTAAAGCATGAATTTACCATGGTTGTGGCGGGACCTACCAAATCAGGGAAAACTGTATTTGTAAAACAGTTGATAGAATGGAAGGATCAATGGATTCATTCCCCTCCCGACAAAACTGTATGGTGTTATCGTGAATGGCAACCTGCTTATGAAATCTTACAACGGGAACATCAAGTTCACTTCGTTCAAAATATACCTGATGATGACGAAGTCTGAGTTTCTGATCCAACTCGTCGTCACGTACTTGTCTTTGATGATATGATGGGTAGTAAAGCTCTCGATTCTATCGTAGAATGGTTTACACGTAAAGCTCATCATCGGAACATCAGTGTGATCTACATCACTCAAAACTTGTTTGATCGTGCTAAACAATATCGTACCATAAGTCTGAATACTCACTATCTCGTCCTGTTTAAGAATCCTAGAGATAAATCTCAAGTGACCAGCTTATCACGTCAATAAGACCTACCCGGATTAAACCATGCTTATCACGATGCTACAAATCGTCCTCATGGTTATCTCTTGATTGACCTCACATCGTCTATCCCTGATAATCTAAGATTAAGATCAGATCTGTTTCATCCTTGGTATACGGGAGGAACAGTGTTGTATACACCTTATAAGTAGACAGTAACTTTCTCTAGGGCGTCATTTCTCGTATTCCTGTTAACGTAGAATCATGAATCTTTTACCTAAAGCCACCAGTAAACTTGTGACTACTTTAAGAAAATTACAATCGGAGAAATATCCCGTCAGACGTCAAGAACTGTTAGAATTAGGTAGAGACGCTTTATTAAAATGGTTTGGTATGGGGGCTAAAAATCTTCTGTCTGGTACCATTCCAGTGACTAAACGTACAGCAACCTTAATACAGAGAAATGCTGATCATTTAAAAATCATTGCTGACCCAAAAGCGGATGAAGAAGCTAAGAAAACTGCTATCTTAAAACGGGGAGGAGCATGGTTCTTAGGTGGGGTAATCATTCGATCCCTGTTACAGTGGGCTAGTCGTCTCAAAAAGAACACTGCACCTAAAAAGAAAAAAACACCCCCTCCTCCTAAGCAGAAAAAGAAGAGCCCTAAGAAGAAGAGCCCTAAGAAGAAGAAGAGTCCTAAGAAGAAGAACCCACCATTGGTTCTAAAACTAAATCTGAAACAGATTCGTGAAGCTAATACATTGAATCAGGCTTCTCCTACACGAATACCGTCTCCACCTGTAATCAACAGTCCTGTAGCAGGGACTTCTGCTACTGCAACATCTATCTTTGGACAACCTATACGTGTTCCTGGTAGACCTAATATCAAAATTACACAACGGAAACATTTACTAAGACTAAAGCAGTCGTACAGTCACTGAATGTACCTAAGAAGTCTACTCCTACTAATACTCCCAAGCAGTCTTTGTTATTTCCCTTATTACCAAAACCTTTAACTGCAAAAGAAGTGTCATCTCAGCTGAACAAACGTGTTACATCTAATCCAAAGTCTACTCGTTTACCTTCGTTTGCTTCTACCTTTTGATCTCCCATCACCAGTCAGCCTAAGACACAGGCTACTTCATATATGAATAGCTACAAATGTCTATAGTGTCGGGCTCTTTTTAGTACGAGTAAAGAACTTCAAGATCATAAACGACGCCAACATCCTATGTTGATATAGGTTTATAAAACTAGCTCAGATCATGTATTGAGTCATTTTTATAGAATACTTAGTTGTAGTTACATCATGGCACCACGAAAAAGTAAGCATGGGCTTGAATCTCATGCTGCTTTGATTAAAGTCTTAGGACAAAAGCAGTATCCTATTGAGTTTTAAAAGATGATGTTACGGTATGCCCCTGATGATACGATCATGAAAATTTTTGAAGTAGTGTATAACATCTTAAAAGGAGTGATTCCTTTAACAAAACGCCAGAAACAACACTTGGGTTCAAAGAAACGGGTCTTAAGAAAACTAGTTCATCCTCAATTGACTGTCCCTCAACGACGTCGTATTCTAACGAATCAACAGGGTGGTGTTTTACCTATCTTACCCTTATTAGCGCCATTACTAGGAGCTACAGCTTCTCCTGTCTTAAAATCTATTCTATAACCATGAGCACACGAAAAATTATCTTAGTTCCCGAGAGGACCATGGAGGAACTCAAACAATGGAGAGAAAGAAGTCTACATCCTTTGCCTCATGCACCTGAAGTAGCATCTTCGGTGCGTTTAGGTAATGAATTAGATGCGATTGTAGATCGTGATGATTTGACTCCTGAAGCTAAGGTAGCCAAGTTTGGTCAAGAACTTCATCGATACCGTACGTATCTACAACAAGCTCGTCATCCTGTAGAAGAGAGACCTTGGTCTCAGAAAACAGATAAAGTCAAAGAAGTCAAAGATGATGTTAAAACTGAAATGTCTCCTGATGATCAAGATCTTATGACAGCTATTACATCCAGTGTCACTGCTCCATTAAAACCAAAAGTCCCTTTGTTATTTAAACATCTCAAGAAACATTCTGATATACTAACATGGGGAAAAGACGGTCAAATACAATACAAAGGACAGACCGTACCTGGGACGAATATGGTCGACCTCGTAACTGATGCTTTACGGACACAACCTAGAAAAGGGTATCAACCATCGGGACTGGATAGTTTTGCAAAAGGATTAGTGGAATCAAATGTCCCTTGTGATTGGATACGTAATCCTAATTATATCAAAGTGATGAATCAACCTATCATAAAACCAAAGGCTATGAAGATGACACAGGGTTCTATGACGCTATGCCTACTCTTCCTTCTACTGACATAAAAGATTCTGCAAACACACCCCTTAGTCAGAAAATGGTGAAGGATTAGCAAAGATTGACTCCTACGGCCTGGTCTACCATTAAAAAATCTCAAAAGAGTTCTCATCTTCCAGAATGGATCAAAACTCAAAATCTTCGCAAAATGCCAAATTAGCATCCATCTATATGATCCTTCTAATCGGGGTGGTTATGCAGGTGTACAACCTCTCTATCGAGAAGTGAAACGTCGAAAATACCCCATTTCTCTAAATGAAGTCAAACAATGGTTGAAAGAACAAGACAAGTATACGCTTCATAAATCTATCAAGAGAAAGTTTCCTCGTAACCAAACGAGAGTGACCGATATGGATGAACAATGGCAATTAGATTTAGCGGATGTATCCAACATCAAGACACACAATGATGGGTATACGTTTCTCTTATGTGTCATTGACGTTCAATCTAAATATGCTTGGGTCATCCCTTTGAAAAATAAATGCCAAAGAAATGGTACGAGGGTTTCAAGCAGTATTAAACAAGCTAAAGGACGACGTCCCATTCGTATACAATCTGATAAAGGAAAAGAGTTTTTGAATCGTGAATTTAGTCAAACGTTTCATGATATTTCATGATATACGACAGACAATACAGAAACAAAAGCTAGTATTGTAGAACGCTTTCAAAGGACCCTGAAAGCTCGCATGTGGAGATATTTTACCCATACTCGTTCACGTCGTTATGTTGACGTTCTACCTCAGATTGTTCAAGCTTATAATCAATCGTGTCATCGTAGTATCGGTAGAAGTCCTATGGAAGTCAATCCTTCCAATGTGTTAGAAGTCTGGGAGACCTTATATGGTACCCCTTCTAAAAACCGTCCATTGCCAAAGTTTCATGCAGGTGATCGCGTACGTATCAGTAAAGTAAAACGTACATTTGATAAGGGATACTTACCTAACTGGACCACGGAACTGTTCACGGTCGAGAAACGAGTACCTGATCGTTATCCTTATGTGTATTACATCCAGGATAATCATCAAGAACGATTAGAAGGTACGTTTTACGAATCTGAATTACAAACCGTTGTGAAAACAGATGATGTCTATGAAGTTGACGAGATTCTCGATCATAGAAAAAGGCGTGTAGGTAAAAATCGAGTTATAGAAGAAGTGAAGGTACATTGGAAAGGATATCCTTCTACGTTTGATTCATGGATCCCCAAATCCAACTTGATCGACCAGTAGACTCGGTAAGCCGAGTGTCTATCAAAGTTAACAATGAGCCCACCGAGCAACCACCCGATAGAGTGAGTCATACGCCTAGTACTACATGGGAATGATGCGGAGAAAACATACCTCGGAATGAAATTGTATTCTTTGTTCAAGTAATTCTTGCCTTTACTATCATCATAGCTTGCGTCGTTCATTTTGCTTTGAAAGATGATAATAGTCAGTTCTGGATGGTTATGTTAAGTGGGTGTATGGGGTACATCATGCCTAATCCTAGTATGAAACTACCCTCCAAAGCAAATCATTGAATCTAATAAGGCTTCAAGTTCCCACGTTTGAATCCATTCCTAAGGACTGTATTGATAGTGACACATTATGACACTCATCATTCATAAAGGGGTACCTCGTCAGAAAGGCTACTGACCCAATCGTTAACGAGAACAACTCATGGTCTGATCTCTCCTCAGAGAGGTGGGATCATCAATCCATTAAGACTTGCAGGGAGTATCGTCAATACACTCGTAGGAGCATTTAGCCCCAGAGCATCTGATATGCAATATGGCAAAGGTATTTGGTCAGACTTTCTCAAACCTACCATGACGAAAGCCATTCCTCATATAGCTAAATTTGCTTTGAATACGGGCATGGATGTGATACAGAATAAACGTTCATTGAAAAATGATCTTGTTCAACGAAGAAAAGAAGCAGTGAGCAACTTAATGACGGGTCCTAAGAAAACATTAGCTCGTGTCCCCTCTCATATCGCTTCTCGTTTAGCAGCCAAGAAACGAACAGGAACAACGAGTCATACGAACAGTAATATAAAAAAGAAACGAAACGAACAAGTAAATCTAAACAGGTCGGAAGAGAGCAAGATATCTTTGACTAACAAGATGATGATGCAAAAAGATTCCTGTGAGTGAAGTAGTGAAGCTTTAGAGTTGTTTAATGTCCCTCCCATCAACGTAACCTTAGAAGAAGGAAGATGGGTGGAATATTACCCCGTCTCTAGTGTCAATACACAATCTGCTCCTATTGAGTTTGAAATCAAAGGACAAGGCGATGAGTATTTGGATTTGAACCAGACCTATGTGTACGTAGAAGCTAAAACAAGATGGATCTGATCTAGCAGATGATAGTCAAATCACCCCCGTCAACAATTTGCTGCATAGTTTGTTTTCCGAGATCGATTGTAATCTAAATAGAAAAGTGATCACTCCTGGAACCGATACCTATTCCTATCGAGCTTATCTCGAAAAGTTGCTGTCCTTTTCTAACGAAAAGTTAAAATATCAAATTAGTGCTACCAGTTTATGGTACAAGGATCACCCTGGACGATTTGACAAGTTGAATCCTCATACAGATGATGGCGCCGAGAAAAACTCAGGATTAGCTGATCGTCATGAACGGATCAGTGAAAGTAAAACCTTTAATATGATGGATCGTCTCCATTTGGATCTGTTTGAACAGAAACGATATCTACCTAATGGTATAGATGTACGCCTAAGGTTTAATAGAAGTCGTGAACCCTTTTACATGATGTGTGGAGGAGGCGAATTAGGTTATTTTAAGATATTACAAATGTATCTAGTGTTACGTAAAGTGAAACCCATTGCAACCTTACTGAATCAGATGAACGAACAGATGATTATCCAATGGTGTTGAGATGGAGATGGAGATGGTTTAGAGAGCAATATCGTATACCTGTACCTAAATCAACCGTGTATCAGTCCTGTCAGTATGGGTTTAATTACGTTTTACGGGTAATACTGGGTTTTACAAGTATGGGTTTAATTACGTCAAGTAATCCGAACCTACCGATCTAGGACAAAAGCTGACGTTCTTTTGCTCCGCGCTGTATGGGCAAGATCAACCGTAGTAGTGAGACGTAATAAACTCTTCGTTTTTTTATTGTTATTATTATTTTGGTTTTTGGTATCACTGTACATAGTCACAGAGGGACGGCCCTAATCCTCTGTCGACTATCTAAAACGTTTTAGCGGGACATTAAACTTATTAAAAAATGATCTGGTGTTTGTGTATTTATGTCTGGGTATAAGGTGTACACGTTCAGGGTACACTTAGAGCTTAAACCTATTGAATATAAGGTGTACACGATTAGAGTACACTTAAGAGTCCTGCTCTAGTATCTACAAGGTAGACACAAAGAGGTGATCTGGTGTAAAAGCACCTTTGAAAAACTATGAGAAGGAGTATTAGTATCACAAACTCTATTAGACATAGAAGCTATAGTGATTCTAAGTAAAAAAAAAATAAGGATACTATACGTAATAGTGTGTGTAACACAACTCTGTGAGACGTACGAGCTATAGAGATCCTATGTAAGAGAAAATAAGGCTACAAAGCGTAATAGTGTGTGTGTAACACAACTCTGTGAGACGTATGAGCTATAGAGATTCTAAGTTAAAGATTCAGAGAAAGAATAAGGCACTGGTGAAATAATAGCGACAGTAAAACAGGTGTCCAGATGTCCAGCGTGAGAAATGCAGGCAGGAAAATAAATTACAAAATGAAAACATGTTTTGGATAAACAACTTGTCAACAGATTGCATCGAAAATAAAAATAATGAAATTTTATGCCGCTTCTCGCGCATGCGCACTTGTGTACTCTCACCGACGGTGGCGACACCTGCTGGTTTCACAAACCTGGAAAAACCTAAAGTTTCGGTTCTAAAAATAGATTCACTCTCAGCTCAAAACTGGAAAAACCCAACTTCTCTCTCTAGCCTTTGACTTCTCGTGAACTCACCCTCTTGTAACGAAGGCTCTCATTGGCTCCTTAGCCAAGATGGCCGCCCCCACAACCTTCCACTTCCGGTCATAGACACGCCTCCGAGCTCAACGATTGGCTCTTTCTCCTTATTGCCATGACAATAGGACCTAACTTCCGGTACGACCTAACTTCCGGTATGACCTCACTTCCGGTATGACACACTTCCGGTTATGAGGTCACAGGCGTCTCCATGGTACGCATTTGAATTGGCCATTCAGAAGCCAGCATTCTGATGACGTCATCAAACAGCACCACTGGTGGCGCCCCCTAGCGACCAAAATTCAAATGCGCACCATGGAGCTGCCTATAACTACTAAAGTTGTTGGCAGCCTGGGGGTAACGATGAAAGGCACAAGGCGTCTATGATGAGAAAATCCGATAAACTCAGGAGGATTAGGTGCCTAGCGGAGAGTAAGCTCAATTCAGTAGCTGATTTGGTAGTCGAGCATTTCAAGAATGTAAGATCTCGGACGAAGAATTCTCGCAAGTTTAGCGAGAATTAGAAAAATACCGCGAAATGAAAAAGGAAATTCATAAAAGTAGTACGAAAGACGCCGTTATCGAAAAAAACAACAAAGGAGCAAATGCGGATTTGCGGTAAAGCTAGAAAAAATACTGGGGCGGCCTATTCCGGAGAAAGAAAATCTACTTTCAAAATAAAATTTTATTGTTCGTTGGATTTATAAATGGGTATAATTCCATTATAAATATTCTATCTTTGATAAACGCAAAATTTCTTCCAAAAAATTAAATTAGTTATATCTTTATATCGTATTTTTGCCTTGTTATTTTGTTTTAAATATGCTTTAATAACCGTTCTTCTAAAACGAATACCGTCACACGAGTTACATATTAAGTGCCTCGCGGTAGTTTTGTGGCCACATAACAGACAAAAACGTAATTTAGCGATGTTATTTCTCATAATATACCTATGTGAATTACACTATATACTACCCGGCATAGCCCGATGAGGACACGAAATTGTCTTTTAACTCTCGGCATTTGACACATTTGTTTCGTGATCCTGATTTTTATCATATTATTATTTTCTTTGTGTCATTTTGCGCGCAATTATATTATAATTATCTGTTGTTGTTTTTTTTTTCGAGTAGATTGCATAATCTTACGTTATCGATTTTTAGGACGCGGGGAATTCTATAATTCGCGCGAATTATAGATTTTTCCGGGAATTCTATGCTCGAATTATAGCTTTTTTTTGTGGTGGGCTAGTTTTATTTCGCGAAGTGCCGTCGTACTTTGGGCTAGTTTTATGCCGCGAAGTCCGACGGATAAATTCCCGGAAAAATCGATAATTTGTGAAAGTAATATTAACGCGAAAGTGCCGTACATGTATTATAGTATAAACGCGAAAAGGTGGTGGGGAAATAGCCTGCATCGAAGTGCCGTAAAAATCGATATTCGGGGTTATTGATTTTTGTGAACAGACGTTTTTTTACCTGGAAAATTCAACCATATGTGGTAGATGAGATTTTTCACCCACAAAAATGGTTAAGTGGCGTAGAAGCCCCTACTATCAACACACAATATGCTATATAAACACGAAAACATGGTTGGGAATAACCTGTCTAGAAGTGCATATGCTATATTATAAACACAAAAAGGTGGTGGGGGAAATTGCCTGCCGCGAAGTGCATATATTATAATATAAACACGAAAAGGTGGTGGGAAAATAGCCTGCCGCGAAGTGCATATATTATGATATAAACACGAAAAGGTGGTGGGAAAATAGCCTGCCGCGAAGTGCATATATTATTATTATTATATTATAAATACGAAAAAGTGGTGGGGAAATAGCTTGGGAAATAGCCTGCCGCGAAGTGCCGTACATATACTACTGCACTGAACATTAATCCCTTTGGGGCTTTTGTCATGTTGCCCCGACATGCACTATTATAACTGAATATGTAAAGCTGTTGACGAATGTTCTCCCTCTCAACAGGTTTTCCTATGTATTATTATTTATATTTTCAAGATTATTTTTAATTTAGATCTACGTTGTGTGTGTAGTTCTAGCGCACTTAATCCCTCTGGTCAATCGTAACCACCTCCCAGCTGGTCACGAGCAGCCATGTGGGATAGTTCAGCTCACCGACCGTGTTAAGGTATGCAATTAACATGTGCAATCCAAACTACATAGTTATATTCGATTTTATAGGGGACTATATATAGACCGGGGAATTTACAAGTTATATATAGATTGGGGAAGTGCGCACCTGAAAGAGATTAGATTCCTACACGCTATGTAAATCATTTTGTGAGCCCGTGTAGCTCGTCAGGACCATGTACATAGCCGAGCCACACCCAAATGCCACATCCGGTCACACCCAAATGTGCGAGTATATGACAATGCTGCCTCAAATGGCACTTCGGTCAAATTTTGAGGGGAATGCCAGCGAGGGGATTTATCTGGAATGGATGTACATAAATTCAATTTTGTATATAGTCGCGCGCCCGGTGAATTCTGGATGTTGCACACCACACGCTCAGGAAGTCCATAAATTCGATGGCTTATGAAATTGAAATGAGCTAAAAAAAATAATAATATATTAAAAATGGATTTGCTCGGCAGATTTAAATATTTGTACACTAGAGGAAAATGGTCTTTGAAAAAAGGTCTAGAAGATTTTACAGATTATATAGCCGGAAGGTCCACCGAAGAAAATGTCAAAGAATCTGTTAGGGGAAAATTGCGACAAACTTTGGAATCGGACCTCGCAAACGCGGCAAACGACATGCAGCGTAAGTCGATTCGCAGAAAGTTTAAAACTATTTTGAGTCCAGACCTCGAGAGGGGCACCGCTAAAATGCAACAAAACGGGAAACGAGTAGAAAGTTGAAAGGCGTGATGGTCGAACTCAACGATAAGTACGGCGAAACGTTCGAGGCGGGGGGAGAATTTAAGAAATTTTACTCGTCGGTTAAAAAAGACGTCAGTCGTCATAAAGATACGCACAACACTGCCAAACTTTTAAACGCGCTTCGGGGGCAATAATAGACGAGATAACGAAGCAGCTTCGTAAAATAGGGAGTTTAAAACTTCAGATTCAGCTCGACCAGAGATACGTTCGAGGCATTTTCGTAACGGAGTACCAAACGCTCAATCATAGGAGCCGCCAACTCGTCGTGTTACGTGAGGAAGAGATTCCAAATGCCTATAACAACGCCCTTAAACAGATTTTAGACTCGATTCAAAGGAGTTCGGAGAAATCGCAATGGGTGCTCGATAAATGTCTCATGTTATACGTAAATTTTGCGCTCTATCAGGCGTTTTGCGAGTCCACCTATTTTCTACTACCCAAAGAATTACAAGATAAAAAGGCAATCATTAACGTACAAAATTCGGACGATAAATATTTCAAGTACGCCGTCTTGTCGGCGCTGCATCACGGGGAGATAGAACGAGACCACGATAGACCCTCTAAATATAAAAAGTTTTTAGAGGAGCACGATTGGAAGGGCATCGATTTTCCGACTCCGTTATCGCAAATAAGTAAATCTGAGCGGCATAACGGATTGGCGATAAATGTCATCGGATGGGAGGAAGATATTTTTCATCCATTATTTGTTTCCCAGCAGCCGCGCGATATAGATTGCATTTCTTTGCTATTGTTAGAAGGGAAGGAAAATAATTGGTATTATTCTTGGATAAAAAATATGTCTAAACTCGTGCATTCACAGACTGAGCACGTTGGGGAAAAATTGTATGCGATTATTGTTTAAAGGTATCTTCGAGCGAGGCCGTCAACGATAAACACATGAAAGATTGCATGAGCATAAACGACCCACCCATAGCCCCCCATCATGCCCGAAAAGGGTATCAAATTAAAATTTAAAAATTACGCGCACAAACAGCCCGTTTACTGCGTCATTTTTGCCGATAATGAAAGCATCATCGTGCCCGTGGACGAGACAATAGGTTATAAAACGAAAAAGATATCGCGTCACGATGCCTGTGGTTATTGTTATACGGTGGTTTGGCGCAGTAAAGACGGCATCGAAAAAACGGAAGAACCCGTCCTATACAGGGGAGAAGACGCGGCTCGTCATTTTTTGGAAAGTTTGCAAAAGGAAGTGGAAAAAATTAACGAAAGTTTTGGAAAGAAGGAACCGATGGTTATGACGAAGAAAGATAAAAAGAAATACCTAACCTCCAAGAAATGCTGGATATGCGATAAGGCGGAGTTTAAAGATGATAATCGTCGACAATGGTATGGACTGTGGAGCTATAGGAAAAGACTTTTAATGGAATTAGAGAAGTCGGGAAGTTTAACAGAATTGGAAAAAGAGTTGAAAAAGAAGCAGCAGGAGTTGAAAGAAGTGACAAATAACAAGGAACTAGAACTCGATATTGCAGATATCGAATGGAGGATTGAGAGACACGGAGCCATAAAAGGTAAGATAAAGGAAATTATGAAAAAAAATCGATAGCGGAAAATTTGACCACATCAAAGTTCTCAACCACTGCCATCTGACGTGGAAATTTCGCGGAGCCGCCCACAATAAATGTAATCGCTTGTTGCGACTCGTGAAAAATAAAACACCCATCCCCGTCATTTTTCACAATCTCAAGGGCTACGATTCTCACTTGAGTTTTTCGGAAATTGGAAAAACGCAAGGAAAGATAACGTGCATATCGTCAAATGGCGAAAATTTTATTAGTTTCTCCCTCGGCCAATTGAGATTCATCGATAGTTTACAGTTTTTATCGTGTTCGCTGGGGAAATTAGTGAATAATATCCACGATTTTCCCATGATGGAATCTGTATTCGGAAAAGAAAATACGCAAAAATTAACGCGGAAGGGCGTTTATCCTTACGAATACTTTGACTCCTTCGATAGGTTTAACGAAACCGCGCTACCCCCGATAGAAGAATTTTATAGCAAACTTTCGGACAGTCACATCTCGGAAGAAGATTACGCACACGCGCAAACGATATGGCAGGAATTTAGTTGTCAAAATCTTGGCGAGTACCACGACTTGTACCTGAAAACGTGGTTTTATTAGCCGAGGTGTTTGAACAATTTCGGCACGATTTCGCCGACAATTACGGCTTGGACCCCTGTCACTACTATACGGCGCCGGGGCTGGCGTGGGACGCGGCTTTGTTTATTTCCGAGGCGGAATTAGAATTGCTGAGCGATTACGACATGTATCTATTTATCGAAAAAGGCATTCGCGGCGGCATAACGTCCGTCCCCACTCGTTACGCTAAAGCAAATAATCCATATGTAGATGGTTACATCCCCGATTTAGTATCGAAGCACATCATGTATTTAGACGAGAACGCTCTGTACAGCGAGAGCAAGATGCATCCATTGCCTTACGACGAGTTCGAGTGGGTAGACGACGTCCCCGACCCGCTAAATCCGCCCGAAGGAAAAGGATGCATCTTGGAAGTCGATTTAGAATATCCGAAAGAGTTGCACGACGCGCACAACAATTATCCGTTGGCCCCAAGTTGATAAAAACCGGCTATCCGGATATCAGCGGGCGCTGATGGAACAGAACGAGATGAATAATACGGGACCTCCGAAATTAGTGCCCAATCTGAGCGAAAAAAGGAATCCGTCGTTCACTATGAGACTTTACGGACATACATCGACTTGGGTTTGAAATTAACTAAAGTCCATCGGATTTTACGACTTAACGAAAAACCGTGGCTGGCGACGTACATCGATAAAAACACGCAATTAAAGAATCGGACAAAAACGATTTCGAGAAAGATTTTTTCAAAATGATGAATAATGCGGTGTTTGGGAAAAAGATGGAGAATGTCAGGAGTCGCACTAATATAAAAATCGTGCACGTAAAGGATAAAGACGAGATTATACGTAAAATCAACGCCTCGCCCACCTTCGATAGATGGACGCAAATCAACGAGGACATGATATTTGTTCATTTCAAGAACAAGCGAGTAAAACTTAACAAGCCGATTTACGCGGGCATGGTCATCTTAGATTTATCGAAGAGGCTGATGTACGGCTGGTATTACAAGTACCTCAAACGTAAATACGGCGATAAAGCCAATCTACTTTACACGGACACCGACAGTCTGTTGGTAGAAATCGACACCGAAGACGTCTACAAAGACATGATTGAAGACGCAGACGAATTTGATTTTTCGAATTATTGGGAGGTCGTTCTACCCTCTCACGTCCAAAAGGATAAAAACAAGAAAGTTGTGGGAAAAATGAAAGACGAGTGCGGCGGGCTTGCAATTGCCGAATATGTCGGATTGAAACCCAAGATGTATTCGGTTTTAAAATCGTCTTTTAAAAATATCAAGGTCATGGACGATTTAGAGACCAAAGTCAATAAAAGAAAATTGAGAAAAGTCGGTAACGAGCTGAAAAGACACGAGGAGAAGATTATCAAGCGAGCAAAGGGCGTGAAAAAGTGCGTCGTCGAAAAGAAAATTACCTTCGATGATTACAAGAACACCCTCTTTACAAATGATAAAATAGTTAGGGAAATGACCATTTACGGTCGGTATACCAAAAGATTTATGGCATCGAGCAAGTAAAAGTTTGAAGATATGAAATCTTTTATTCGAGGCGACCACATTCATACTTATGCGTGAGGCCATTGGAGATTACTCGACGAGCAATAATTCTTCTCTGACAAAATTTCTCTGAGGCGCCGGCTTTTTCAGATAATACACGTCGATGCCTTGCATCCTAAAATGCCTGTCGATTTCATGCTTGTCTATAGATGGGGTCCGTGGCTCTATATTTTCCGCCCTCCAATTCGCCGGGTTGATACAGATGTCTCACTTTGGAGAACGGGCCGATGGGCGATTGCGTATTACTCGCGGGTTCAATTTTTTCGGGAGGCTTGGTCTCTTCGTTAATCGCTTTTACGACTTCCGGTAATCGTTTCACCCATTCTCTATTTCTGTCGTTAGATTTCATCCCTTGGTCGTATTAATAGATAAACAGCTGTTCCTCCAAAGTTTTATTAAATCTTTCGACAATGGCCTGGTCGCGATGAATATCTACTCTTCCCCTTCTTATTCTCACGTCGTATTTAGACATTAATTTAGATACGACACCCATGAATTCCCGACCAGGGTCTACTTGTAATAATTTTGGAAATGTTAAATGTTCGAAAGCATCGGTCACTTCTTTACTGTCTTTGGTCGTTAAAGGTTCCGCTTCTTTGTATCTACTTCCCACATCTACCACCGTTAACGCGTATTTATACGTTTTCTTACCCACTTTATCGTTCGGCAAAAACAACAAATCGGCCTGTTGTGTGCCGTTTTTTTCCACGGCTTCAAATTTGGGCCGCACGATTTTCTTGGGCGCGGGCAAATAGATTTGCCAAACGTCTTGTTTTTTTTAGGAAATCGAACGCTTCTTTTTCGCTCACGTTGGCCGCTTTGGCCAATTTCTCGATGGCCATTTTTCCTTTCCAGTATCTGCGTGGACTGTAATATATCTTTTCCATTTTTAACGTAATTTATATTTTTAAAATATAAATTACAGATTTTTACGGCGTAAAACACTAGAGCCGTTCCTATCAACACGAATGCGATTTCTTAATTTTTTTGGTATTCTGAGGGTTCGTAAAAATCGCTCAATTTCGGTTCCGGCGGTATGTCTTCTTCGCCCGTCATGTCGGAATACAGGCGCATCACCGCGTCTACTTCTTTGAACGTGTACAAGGCGTGACCTTCTTTTCTCAATCTTTCGTTTAAAAAATCTAATCTTTTCGCTCTTTTGTGATTCCATTCGTCTCTAGCTTTGGTCAGTCTTTCCACGGCCTTGTCGTGTCTTTTCTGTTCCTCTTGATTCGAGAATAAAAATTGTGAACCGGTAAAGGCCAAAGCATTTACGACGGCACCACCTAACATCATCGCTATCGTTGCCATTTTTAACTAGATATTTTATTTATTTCATGGTGTCGGCGGGAATGATTCCTTTTTTTTTACTAACATGTCTTTTGTGTAATTAGCGAAAGCAAAATCGAGGACGAGCATCCCGAAATCTTTTGGTTCGAAATCCAGTTTTGGTGCTTGCATTTTTAAAAAATTCTTGGATAATTGCGCGTATCCGACGGCAATCCCCGTATTGAAGAAGGAGTGAGTACAAAGAAGGCGTGATACGCCGTGTTTAGTAAATCTTTTTTTAATACATTTCATGAATGTTGGGTTTCTTTTGATATTACTTTTGGTTCTTGAATTACTTTTGGTTTTATGTAGACCAGAAATCCTGCAACTATAATTCCGCCAACTTGCCATTTCCAGCTATTAGCATTGCTATCGATGCTATTAGCATTGCTATCGTTGCTATTAGCATTGCTATCGTTTTGCCATCTACGTTTAGCTCCCTTCTTGCCCGCTTCCACCAGTTTTGGATTCTTCGTTACTAATTCCTCTGGATTCATCGTGTTTTTCTATAGTGTCAGATTTTTAAAATCCGGTGATGTGACGACTAGAAATGGTGGCTATATTAAACGGCGCTAAAAGCGAACCCCATTTATGATATAAATGACAACACATTTCGCCGATGGCATTGTCCAAGAAAGGGTCTTCGCTCAATTTATCAATCATTTTCGGCTCGTCTTTAAGGTAAAAAAATGTTTAAGTCCTTGCGAATACAAATAGATGAGGGAATTTGCTACCGACTTGGTCATACGCATGGCGAGTCGTGCGTTAAATAAGCGATTTAATTTTTCTGTATATCGTTCATCTTTTCTAATTCGGAAGGCGACACGTCTTTTCCCAAAAAATGACTCGAGCGCCCCGAACTGACTATGGCCGATAATCTGTCTTTGGCCGATATATCATTGTTAGGCATATCGACAGTCTTTAATAATTCGTCTACGTCCATATTTTTAAATAGACTTTAAATTTTTTCTTAATAATCTTTCAGTTCTGCGATAACGTTCCAATCGTAGAATAATATTAGCAAAACCCCAAAACGATAAACGATAACAACGCGAATAGTAACATTTCGGTAAGGCGTTTCATATTTTTAAAAATGAAATGTATTTAAAATATATATATATCAATAAAAAATGCACATTTTACTAGACAAAATGTTTACTGAGCGCGACATACAACAACTGCTTAGCGACGACCAAATTTTAATTTCTTGGCCGGGAGACAAACTAACGTGTCAAATTCCTCGCATGCGTCTAACGGACCCGTGTAAACGTCAAGTCACCACGAATTCTTTGCTCTGCAGTGTTCATCACAATTACGTGAAAGAACGCGGCGGCCTGTCTGCTCTAAAGCATTGCGATTCTTGCGGAAATTGGATGTCAGATAACACTAAATACGAAACGTGCTATTCGTGCGGAGGAAAAGAGCGCTTAGATGAAATGCGTAAAGCGCATACAAAATCCGATAGAAAACGTGGGCGCCCCAGAAAAAAACGTTTAAAAATTTTGTTATATATAAAATCACTGACGAGGAACACAAGTTTGAACAATCTCGCGGGCTTTGGCTAATTCGACAAGACCACGAGAGAGAAAGAGAGAGAGCTGTTATCTATCGAAGACGAAGCGTTGATAGTAAAGACGAAAAAAATCAACGAGGAAGAACTTTTAGAAGTGGCCGCCATTCACGAACAAGAACTATCGTGGATGAAAGAAGTGGAGGAGAAAAAATGCTAAAGATGAGAGAGCTTTACGAAGAGTTTGTGCGGGAGATTAGATATATGGAGGAGGATATGCGGTTGTTAGAAGCCAAGTGCTATGAATTCGAGGCTAAACGGGAAGCGTGGGTACAACACTTCGAAAGGATGATAAATATAGACCATTTCTCCGATTTAATCGAGGTGAAGAGAACCTATTTCGAGGCGCTGAAAAATTGAAATAGTATACAAATAATATATAAATTTTGAAAGATGAGTTTGGAAACCAACAATATGGAGGAAACTAACGCCCTAACAACTACCCCTACAATCGAGGGAGTGATTAGAGGGCTTCTCGAACGAGCATTTACACGAGAGCTTGGTTATTGCCCGCCACTCGATAACATCATGGACCACCCTTCTTTATAGATTTCGCTCGGTTCCGCGATAGACGAGTCTGTTGACCGAGCAATCAGTCGATATCTAGGTGTGGGGGGATAGTCCACCACGCCCGATGCGTCAGGTTGTTTATGAAGATATGTATTCTTTATATTATCGACACGCCAATCAATCTCCAGATTTTCCTCAGCGTTTCACTGACTTCATCGTGGACGCTCTTTTTTATGGGTGGGGGAATTGCGAAGATATACAATGGGAACCAGATTTCACACTCTATTAGCATGGTAAAAGAACTAATCGCTAGAGAGATTAGGCGGCAGCTCGGCGACATCCCAATCGTTAATGTGTTAAGGAATTATATCTCTGGAGAATTTTTCTTAAACTCTCCATTCATTTCCGCTATAAATAAGTTTGTCATTCGATGTCTTAAGCAACAACCCATTGACCCCACACTTGTTCGAGAATTAGAGAATTCAATCATGATGCGCATTTTTTAAAGGGAGGTAAAAAGACTTGCGATTTTTTAACCATGAATGCTTTAAAAATCAAACGAACAATACAACTTTATTTTGAAACGAGCTTTTCTTTTTTGCTCAATATCTGCTCTAGCTGCTTCCGTAAATCGTCGTGGTTCCGAAAATCGTCTCCTTTTTTTCCTTGTAGAGTTTATCCTTCATGTCGCGATACTTCGTCAATTCGTGCGAGACGTGGGCAAATTCTTCGTCCGAGATTTCCCCGTCCTCGAGCGCTCGACTGACCAATTCCGATATCGAATCGAGATTACTCTCTGCGAGTTTTACGACCTTCATGTGTTTTTCGGATTTTCTCATTAACAAGCGCCTTATGCCGTTCATGACCAAACCCACCGAACCCACCACTACGGCGACGATTTGGATGGGCATGGCAATCGGAATTAAACACCCGATGCCGCTGATGACGACGCCACTGGATATTAGAGCGGCATCCACGCCTTCGGACGTTTTGACCGCTCTCTTATATTTTTTGTGTACGCTCTTTCTCGTTTCTATTTCCCGACGAAACGTCTGCTCGATTTCGCTGATTCTCTGCAGACGATATTGTTGCGGGTCGTTTTCTAATGAGGGATACAATTCGTTCTTACTCATCTTTTATTAAACAAAATTTTTTTTTTAAATGTCTAATACGACGGCGCCGTTGACGGTTCCCGATTTGGAGCCTTTATTCACGCTAAAATTTAAAACGTCGCCCGCTTTCACTCGCAAAGGACGATTCAACGTTACGATTTCGCCGTTTTTCGTTTGATGAGTCGTTTGTTCGACGTCGTTCAAGATTAACATCACGTTTAATTCCCCCAAGAGTCCGAGTCTAAACACGAAACCGTCGAATAATATCTTAATGCCCATCGATTTAAGTCTTCCGTTTTTGACGTCGAATTGAAACGTGTTCATGATGCGACGATTTTTCGTCAGTCTTTCTACGTCTTCTTTGATGTGTTCCAAAAGTTCTTCCGCCAGTTCTTCCAATTCTAAATCTCTGCGATAAAATCCTGACATAGCCATCTTTTTATATTATTTTTTTTTTAATTCTAAAAGCACTTGAACGGGATAACCGTGATTATCGACTTCGTCTCTCATTTCTAAATTTAATTCCGTAACGACGTCGCGTTTTAGTTTAAAAAACGCAGGTCGTTCGATGTGTTCGTAATATAATTCGGAAAAATCTACGTCGGGGCACGGCATATATTTGACGACATTGTTGTATTGTCCGTTGTAAAAATTGCCTATTACCTCTTTCGAATGAAAATTAACGTGTTTTAAAGGCGCTAAGTCTATACTCTTATCCGATATGATGGTACCACACACCATTTGTTCACCACCCAAGTTATTTTTATCGTCATCGATTCTTATTCTATACGGTTTTTTTTATCCAACACCACTTTTTAAACGTATTTAATTAAAAATCGTTTTATCTCTTTAAAAGTATACGAACCGGCATGTAAGGTATAGATTTTTGGTCTTTCTCTACCCTTAGCGTGCTGTATAGAAATGTCTTTTTTATATTGTATAATCCGTTCCAAAAATGAATGGATTTTACACCGACGCGCCAATCGTCGTTCGTGTTATCTATGTATTGCGTCAATTTCATGGGTTTACCGAATTCGGTTATGATGTGAAAAACCATGTTTTTTATATAATATAAATTTTTAAACCGATTATTAAATAATGAATGTTTACGACTACAAAACGAATTTAGACTTATCGTCTTTTGACATCTACGTGAATACGACCAAAAAAATTCACGCGTCGTTCGAGAATATTTTTATGAAGTATAATAATACGAATATATTCGAGGACGGAACTCCGAAATATTACGCCATGTTACGTCGTTGGTACGAACATCCCATAAAAGGGTTTTGGTAGAACCAACTCAATTTCGCGGTGTGGTGTGCCACCACCGGTTGCGGCGTGTCGCTAGAGACGGGTAAAGACGCGTTATCGAAATCGTTATTTAAATTTCACGTCTACTATCAAATCAGAATAATTTTGAAAGAAATGTCCGTCCCCTTGCCCAGCGATTCCGATTTCAATCACTACACGAACACCGTTGACATTTCCGCGTACGAAAGAATTTGCCGCGGATTTAACGTGTCGGTCGACGCGGATTGGAAAATCAAGGGCAGCATCTTCGGACGATACGGCACGAAACGGTCGACGTTTATAGCTGACGAGGGTAAATACACTCTTCCCGACACCGCCTGAATCGACGCTTCCATTCGGGTTTTCGTGTGGGCAATTTTTGGTTCTCAGGGACAGACCAGGTCGTCCATCGTGGGCAGAGGCGCCACGTCGTTGGATGCCCAAAAACAATTTCTGAGCAACGACGAGGACGCGATTAATAGACCCCTCGACCTACCCGCCGACATTTCTCATTACGAAGATTGTTTGAGATTTGCCAACTCTAAAGTAGATTTCGTCATACATCCGGGATTTTACATGATGCCTAGTAATATGGAATTAAAAATCGACCCCAACGTTGCCGAGTACAATAACGAAATCTTAATCGCACCCGAAAAGGCAAAACCGGGGTTGAACGTCGAGCTGAATACGAAAACGTTTAAGCCCCAAAAAGCGTTCGAGGGTGGAGGAGGTGGTGGTTTAATCGGTTTAGTCTCGGGTATTAACAATTCGACCAAAAATGCCACAGTCATGCCGATGGCCGTTAAGATGCTAAAAATGGTGATTCCTTGAACAGATTGGCGATTTTCTCTCTCAACGGGAGATTATCGTCTAGTAGCCCTTTAATGGTTTCTTTTACGCTGGTCAATTGCGATTTTAATTTTCCTTTTAGGATGCCGAGACTTTCGTTCACACCATCTAGTTCGTTTTGCTATTTCTCTCTCGATGCGTTCTCTGTCGCTGGGATTGTTTTCGAGGTCTTCTTTCCATTGCGATAACGTTCGTTCTAATTCTACTTTTTTGGCTTCTTGAGCGCGTAAAGAACCTTTAATGGTTCTTAAACTTTTATCCAACCCCAGCAATTCTCTCATGGGTAGTAGTTCCGCGTCTATTTCTCCGTCTTTCATTATTTCCTCGCGGAGGTCTTGCATACTAGCCAATAAACTATCTACTCCTTCATCATATTGTTTAACACTCGTTTCATCGTCTAAATTATACATTTCTATATTTTCCTCTACTTCATTAACATTAGATAATGTTTTTTTGAGTTGTTGTACAGTAAGTTCATCAATCATACCCAATGCTCTAAGAAAAATTTTACCCTCCTTCAAAGTGCTGGCCTCATAAAAACCGCTCCTATTTTTAAGCGTTAATCTTACCCATTTTCTCCCCCATTTTACCCATAAATCACCTTGTTTCGATGATTTAAATTCCAAAGAAGCTTTGATACCAAATTTGGATTTTTCCTTTTTCCATTTCTCCACTAATACCGCAATGTCTTCTTCAGACGCTAAGTTATTAGCATCTATTTCAGGTGGTAAGTCTTCTCCAGCAGCCCATTTAGGATCTTCTATATTATCGTTGAAAGAAGTATCAGCCGTATTACCATCGTCATCGTAAGTCGTAATACCATCGTTATCGTAAGTCGTAATACCATCGTTATCGTAAGTCGTATTACCATCGTTATCGTAAGTCGTATTACCATCGTTATCGTAAGTCGTATTACCATCGTTATCGTAAGTCGTATTACCATCGTTATCGTAAGTCGTATTACCATCGTTATCGTAAGTCGTATTACCATCGTCATCGTAAGTCGTATTACCATCGTTATCGTAAGTCGTATTACCATCGTCATCGTAAGTCGTATTACCATCGTCATCGTAAGTCGTATTATCATCGTTATCGTAAGTCGTATTACCATCGTAATCGTAAGTCGTATTACCATCGTCATCGTAAGTCGTATTACCATCGTTATCGTAAGTCGTATTATCATCGTCGTCGAAAACGGGATTATCGAATTCAAAATCTACCATTTTTAATGATCGATTTAAAAGAAATTATTTTATCTATATAAAAAAACATGAATTACGGCGATATCTTAAATCCCGACAGAAAATTAAGATTACCTCACGGCATAAAAGGTAATAGGCAATCCGTCACCATTTCGCACAATCCGTCGAGTATCGAGGAAAATCAAACGTTGACTATTCGTTTTCCAAATTTGAGCGAAAGCGACGTTATTGTTCCACGCACGACTCGCTTAGCCTTTGATATCGAAGTTAATGTAAATGGCGATGACGTCACCAAGGCGGGCGTATACAATAATTTGGGTCGCAATATCGTCAAGAAAATAGAAGTTAAAATATCCGGAAACACCATTCAGACGTTAGACGAATAAACTTTTAGGCTATAACGACCTTTGGAACATGGAATGACGAAACATGGTCTATCAGGGAATACAAACTAACAACCTAAATATTTTAAGGTCTAAACCCTTGGAGAGAAAAGTGCCTCTCGACCATAGCGAAGACTACGAAATTGCTGCGGAGTTTGGCAATCGGTTTTGCGTTCCCCTGGATTTCGAAATTTTGGAAACGAGCGAACCGTTATATCAAGCCGGATTGCAGGACCGTTTTAAGACGCTAAAAAGGTCGTTTTTTCGGACGAGTGAGATAAATAAGTGGGCTATAAAATAAGTAACATTGCTTTAGAAATCGAAAAAATTACTGACGCTACTCTTGCTCGAAGCATTAGACAGAGATACGCGGGAGAACACGTCTATTACTTCAATCAAATATTGCGATATCGCAAGACGACGATGAATAAATCGGAATCCGTGCTGAATTATCAAATCAACAACCCTACAAGGTCGTTGAGCGGCGTCTTGTTTCTGTTCAAAGACAGTTCGAAGAACAACCCCGAAGAATTTTATAATCCGCGAATAACCAAAGTCGAAACCACCATCGAAGGGCAGCCGAATCAACTGTTCTCGCAAGGAATGCGCCCTCATCAACAATTCGAAAAAATTAAGAAATTCTTTTTGGCGGGATTGAATCGCGAAAAACAGACCGATTCTGTGGCTAAGGGGTTAATGTTGACGGAAATGAGTCTAGGAAGGTATCTCAAAAGTCGTTACGGTCTGTGGTTAGATTTACGAGCGACGCCGGAAAATTATCTCCACGGCACGGGTCGTAAATTTCAAAATATCAGCGAAGGCATTTCCGTTCGAATAGAAAGAGACCCCGAAACCGATACCGACCCTTTGGACGTTTACATTTTCGTGATCAAAGACGGACAAATTAGCATGTCGGACGGTCGTTTCGTAAACGTCATGTCATAAAAAAATTTAAACGTTTTAAAAAATGTTTATCAAACAGCCCCATTCTGCCATGATAGTGGATGCCACCGGCTGTTGCAAGACGAAGTTTGTGCTCGATTTGTTGGAAACTGAATATAGAGATTTTTTTACCATATTGTCATATCATGTCCTTCCATCGATTTTAACCGGGCATACAAATCGAGAAAATGGATAGGCGAAGACATAAAAAATCCCAAAGACAAATCCGTTGTCATCGTCAACTCAGTCTCTTCTAAAACGGACGAAGAAAAATTACAAGAAATGTTGCGATATTTTTACGAAAAATACAAAGGGACTTCCACGTTATACATCATAGATGATTGCTCTGCCACGAAACAGATGAAAAAAAAGGCAGACGCCTTATCCATGTTGGCGTTTTCAGGTCGACATGCTAATCAAAGCGTGTGGGTTTTGACTCAGAGATATAACTCGGTGAGTAAAGATTTTCGCACGCAAGTGAAATGGGTGTGCCATTTTCGTATATTGAATGCTTGGACGAAAACGACGTCATCGAGGATGTGGAAGATAGACGAAACATAAAAAGCTTATTATCTCAACACAAACATTCTAAAATAATTTTGTGCACGGAACAACCGACGGGATATAAATTTATTCAATAAAATATAAAGCTATAAAGTTATATATTTTGTTTACTATTTATTCCTCTTCATCATCATCATCATCATCATCTGAAGAATCTATCTCAATGTCAGCCAGATTAAGCGTAGGAATTTCCTTTATATTCGCTATCTTGGTCTTCTTTACCACAACCACCTCATCAACATATAACATAATACTTTCACTCATGGGGCCAATGTGAACAGTATCAATTCTCAGTGCACAAACAACTCTACAAGGCTGTTTTAGATAATCCATACCCTCGACTTTAACCCACTCACCCCCATCATATCTTCTAGAAATAGATTTTATATTAAATTTACCTCCCGACTTCTCCGATTGAAGTTTTGTTTAAATTACATTAGAAAAACACCGCTACCCTTAAGAATTTTTAAATTTTCAAGCTCAATTTTCTTTTTCCTACCATTATTTTTTAAGTCAACACGTCTTTTATCTATCTCCTCTCTAACAAAATTTTGAACCTTATTAATCACTTCAATAAACTTTTCCTGCTCCTTTTTATGTTTTTCTATGTCATCACAATTAAGACTAATATCATAACCCTCAAGCCCTTCACATGCATAAGCTTTTCTTTCCTTTACTCCATATGATAAAAGATTTGGCGTTTTTAAAACTAAGTACTCTTTTTCTCCCATCTGAATAGGTATATAATATAGAAACCCATTGAGATGCGCCCTTTTTAGGAAGACTAATATCTCCCATAGACAATTTAGTTTCATCAAAATCACAAATACATATTGCTCCCATTTTAATATGTCATTATTTTTTATTATATCATTTCAATTTTTTCGATTTTGTATCCCATTCGAATTTATGGGCCCCGAATTGTTTCACCCAGACCGCATTTATCTTATACATCATCCGGAGTTCACCGGGTGCGCGACTATATACAAAATTGAATTCATGTATAAATCGCTGGCATTCCCCTCAAAATTTGACCGAAGTGCCATTTGAAGCAGCATTGTCATATACTAGCACTTTTGGGTGTGGCCGGGTGTGGCATTTGGGTGTGGCTCGGCTTTGTACATGGTCCTCACGAGCTACACGGGCTCACAAAATGTTTTACATATCGTGTAGGAGTCTAATCTCTTTCAGGTGCGTACTTCCCCAATCTATATATAACTTGTAAATTCCCCGTTCTATATATAGTCCCCTATAAAATTGAATTTAACTGTTATTTGGATTGCACATGTTAATTGCATACCTTAACACGGTCGGTGAGCTGAAGTATCCCACATGGCTGCTAGTGACCATCTGGGAGGTCAATAACATACACATACTAAACATATGTCTCCCTGTCTCACACGGACGAGTGGCAAGGCCTTTACTTAGTCATACCGCTCGTTAAATAAGCCGAAGCAAGCAAAACTGCTCGCTTTTTGTTTTCAGAAGCTGTTGTCGCGATTTATATACATTTGTGCACAAATACATAATAAAACCTCGTTTTATAGTATTTAATTTGTTTTGTAGCACAAGTAGGATCTTGATGTACATGTTTCGTAATTTTCAAAATCGTTAAAATTTTCAATACCTTTAAACCGTTTGACCTGTGGGTTTGAAATAGATTATGACAAATTGTTAAAAGCAGACACTGCGTAAATATTTAAGTGACTTTGTTTTTTAATCCCGAAAAAGCATCCAACCGTAGGATCGAAATCGACATGTCACCATCGAAAATTGTGAATACACTAACCAATCATGTGTCTGCGTTTTTTGCCAATGATTTCCAATGACAGTCTGTTCATCTAACCAATGAGGGTCTGCTTTCTATAGTGCATTAGGTTTCCAGAGAGTATATAAAGGGCTGCGAAAGTTTAGTGTGTTGGGTTCTTATGCTGGATGCGAATCAAATAGGGCCAAAGAGAAAACCAGGTAATTTGATACACTTGTATAAGGTTGATTTGTCACATTACTGTTATCTAATGAAAACATTTGCTGACTATCAACAATACAAAGTATAGGTTGCGTTACGAAGCAGAGGCGATTTCTGTGAATTTTGGATGTGTTTGAACGCTCATAAGTGGAGTCTCGGTAGCTGTCGCTGTCTCAGACACTTCAGCTGAGGCTCAACTACATGAACGTCATCAGCACCCGGGTTCGTGGATAACCTTTGTGTTTGGTATTCGTGTGTTCAAGTCCTTTCTTGAAACTTATCATTTAATTAAATAAAGGGTTAGGGCATCTATCATATAACTCGACTTGATCATTTTAATTTATTGTGTTTTGGTATATTTTGTGTGTGTTGTGATTGTTTTATCAACCTTGGATTTTAGTGTTACAATTTCTATAGTTGTTGGGGTTTGAAGTTTTGTTGAATTTGGTTGCACAGGTAGTGCATGTCCGATATTCTGTATATATTAACCGGACCTTGAATTCAGTTTCATCTGTACGAATCCACTTAGGCTTCTAGTCTACACGTTACACTGTTAACATCATAGGTGAGTCAGGAATTAGATATAGCTGAACAAACTTTTTATATCTCAGCACATTATAACGACAATACATGTGTATACTTATTGAATCAACAACTGATAAGTCTTCAAGTTAATTAATAAGTTGCCCCGTCAAATATGGTAACTGTAGCCTATAAACATGTATTTTATATTTGTAAGGTTCTCAGAAGTTATCCGAGTTTATCCCACGTAATAAATTATATATAAGAAAGCAGCTCCAAATGTCTAAACTCAGAAAATCATTTATGTACATCTTTTTGGTATATATATATATATTTTTTGTATTTTTGTAAATCCGCTTGGTTACACTTCATGCGCTGTCTAATTTCCATGACGGTACAGAGAACAACATGTCGATTCTGACTGATCAGGATTGTATAGAGTACAACAATTACAGGTTGAGTCCGACTGATCAGGATTGTATAGGCCCTAGAGAACAACAATCACAGATGGAGTCTGAGTGATCAGGATTGTATAGGCTCTAGAGAACAACAATCACAGATGGAGTCTGACTAATCAGGATTGTAGAGAACAATCACAGGTTGAGTCTGACTGATCAGCAGCCCTTTTCACAAAAAAATCTTTAGATAACTTTTACTCTTTAAAAAGAGTAAAATTAAGATTGTTATGGTTTTCATGAAAACTCTTAAGTGAATCTTAAGATAAAAATGTGTCGTAACTTTAAGAGAGCTATAGCTTTATATATCGCTGCTATCACCCACACTTAAGAGAATTTTTTACTCTTAAGATTTTATCAATATAATCGTAAGTGTCTCCATAGAAAAAAAGATGAATTTAATATGTTGTTTGATATGATTAACAGAATAGCTAGAGAACGCATTTTTTTTACAATAGAATCTGAATATAGCTAGATCAACGAGTCACTAAATAATGACCAGCCGTTAGCTCGCTGCCTTTTTCCGAGGTACTGCATCGTGAACTTAGCGGACACAACAAGAGATTTAATTGGAAGGCGTATAGAAAAATATCATGCGATTCCTCCCCATATCCAGAGGGAATTTTGTATTAAGAAGGTTAATAAATCTAGGATTAGATCGATTACGTTGTGTTGAAACTACAGAAGATCTGGGCTACCATACTGTACTGTCCTCGTCACATAATCCGTGAATCAGAAAAATAGCAATATAGAAATCTAGGCCTATATCGATAATACATTGTCATAATAAGATAACATATGCATACCTTTTGTAATCCTTTAATAGATCTATAATGATAGATTTAGACAAGAAAATTAAAATTTGCTAGCCCTGTCACTATTGTTTACATCTGTACCAAATTCTAGCGTTCTTTAAGTCACGCAATCTAACGTCATGTAAGAGGTCGATCCAAGCTGAAAAATAGGGGTGTTTCAAATGAAGTCGAGTTCACTAAATCTATCATCATCATTAACAGAAAACATTTGAATTACATCGGCGGATTTGGAGGTGCGGTAGGGTTCTCAAACCTTAGTTAAAATTAAAAAAAATCCTTGAGACTACTAGGTCGAATTTCTGCTCCGATTTTAATATACTTTTTTGCTGAATCAATTATCTTCTTTGGAGAAAGATAATCAATTTGACTTATTAGAGGTTATCAGGCATAGGTCCTATTTTCACGTCTGAATGTAGAAAAAGGCGTCTACGGACTTTAAATTTCCTTTTTTCCTGAAAGCGTAAACCCCGATCCCCTTACGAAATGCGATCCCAATAGTTTGCAAAATAGGTATAACACCTTCAATTTCTCTGTTAAAAAACACAGAATTTTCGCGACTCCCTTCGATTAGCAACAATATCAAGACTTGTGCCTCCCCCTTTATATTCTCGGTTTAGCTCTGGTGAGATATACATTATATGAAAGTTGTACACGACAGTTTTTAAAAAGCAATAATCCCATATCACCATCGGCACCACTTTTACAAATTTTCTATATCCGCTAATGCGATGTGATACTTTTGAAGGATAAACAGGTCATAATTTAGTGTCTAAAAGCTTCAAAACGACCTCACGGGGCTTGTAAACTACACCATTTCCGGGGAAGGATACCCTATAGGCCTGTTCTGTGAAAATAACCCCTATGAGATTAACAATGGGACACCGAACTTGCCGTTAGATCGTGTCTAGAAGCTTACGAATTTGCAGATTTATTTTTTTCAAAGGTGCGAGTCCCCATAGTCTCAAACGAATTATTGCTTCACAATTTATCCAAAACTTTAAACCTAAAATATGTTCACTGAGGCTCGATTCTATAACAATTTAGTATAATTATGTATCTAAATGGATATGTAAAATAAATGTTAAAAAAAACAAAACAATTTGTTTACGAAATACAATTAGATCTAAAAACATAAACACACGACATCGTAAAAATAATTTACTACTAGCTATTTCACGAAGAAAGTACTGTTTATATTGTGAACAATTTTAAATTGATAGATTTAATAAAGTTCAATGATAAATTTTAAAATAAACACATGACAGTATGAATATCTAAAATGCAAACACGAAGCGTACACAACACACACATTTAAATTAAAATTTTAAAATTTAAAATGTTAATACACAAAAACATAGCTTACAAACATATAATTTACTAATGTCGTATAGATCTAGATAACATACATGTAAAACACAAACAAACATACTAGTATTGTGTAATTTCAAAAGGCTGGAGTAAATTGTAAGTAGAGCTCTGTGAAACTTTATTTAATCATTATTCAAACTTAATTGAATTTCATTTACACCCAAATATTTGTCTTTTCTGGATTATATTCAGTGCAAATACATCAACTAAAATGCATGTGACGCCTTACGGGAAATATTGTATACGCATGCGAATCGAAAGTGAAACGTCGTTGCTATGCTTACTTTAATTGTAAGAGAAAAACTTAAGATTTTATCTTACGATTAAATCTTAAGAGAAAATAAAATCTTACGATAGCTTATGTGAAAAAAGACTTAAGATTTATCTTACGATACTCGTACGATTTTATCTTAAGAATAATCTTATGATTTTTTGTGAAAAGGGCTGCAGCATTGTATAGAGAACAATCACGGGTAGAATCCGACTGATCTGGATTGTATAAAGAACAAAAATCACAGGTCAAGTCTGACTGATCAGGACTAAACGGAACAATCACAGGCGGAGTCCGACTGATCAGGATTATATAGAGAACAGCAATCACAAGTAGAGTCCGACTGATCAGGATTGTAAAGAGAACAATCACATGTTGAGGCTGCCTGATCAGGATTGTATAGAGAACAACAATCAGAAGTGGAGTCCGACTAATCAGGAGTGTATAAGGAACAAAAATGAGTCTGACTGATCAGGATTGTATAGATAACAATCACAGGTTGAGTCCGAATGATCAGGATTATATAGAGAACGACAATCACAGGTTGAGTCCGAATGATCAGGATTATATAGAGAACGACAATCACAGGTGGAGTTTAACTGATCAGGATTATATAGAGAACAACAATCACAGGTGGAGTTTAACTGATCAGGATTATATAGAGAACATTCACGGATTGAGTCTGACTTATCAGGATTGTATAGAGAATAATAATCACAGGTTGAGTCTAACTGATCAGGATTGTATAGAGAACAATCACAAGTGGAGTCCGACTGATCAGGATTGTATAGAGAACAACCACAGGTGGAGTCCAACTGATCAGGATTATATAGAGAACGACAATCACAGGTTGAGTCCGACTGATCAGGATTGTATAGAAAACAACAGTCACAAGATGAGTCCGACTGATCACGATTGTATAGAGAACAACAATCACAGGTGGATTCTGACTGATCAGGATTTTAGAGAACATTCACAGGTTGAGCCTAACTCATCAGGATTGTATAGAGAACAACAATCACAGGTGGAGTCTGACTGATCAGGATTGTATAGAGAACAATCACAGGTGAAGTCTGACTGATCAGGATTGTATAGAGAACAATCACAGGTGAAGTCTGACTGATCCGGATCACAGATGATGTCCGACTGATCAGGATTGTATAAAGAACAATCACAGATGAAATTCGATTGATTGATATTGTACTGAGAAGTACAATCACAAGTTGAATGTAACTAATTTAAATTTTACAGATAACTACAATCATAGGTGGATTCTGATTTACCAGGATTGTACAGAGAACAATCACAGTTGGAGTCTGACTATAATGTAGAACAACAATCACTGGTAGAGTCCGACTAATCAGGATTGTATAGAGAACAATCAGAAGTTGAGTCCGAATGATCAGGATTGTATAGAGAACAATCAAAAGTTGAGGCTGACTGATCAGGATTGTATAGAGAACAACCAGAGGTGGGGTCCGACTGATCAGGATTCTAGAGAATAATCACAGGTTGAGTCTGACTGATCAGGATTGTATAGAGAACAACAATTACAGGTTGCGTTTGAATGATCAGGATTATATAGAGAACAATCGCAGGTGGAGTCCGACTGATCAAGATTGTATAAAGAACAATCGCAGGTGAAATTAGACTGATTGATATTGTACTGAGAAATACAATCACAAGTTGAATGTAACTAATTTGATTTTTACGGATAACTACAATCATAGGTGGATTCTGATTTACCAGAATTGTACAGAGAACAATCACAGTTGGAGTCTGACTATAATATAAAACAACAATCACAGGTAGAGTCCGACTAATCAGGATTGTATAGAGAATAACAATCACAGGTTGAGTCTGACTGATCAGGATTGTATAGAAAACAACAATCACTGGTAGAGTCGGACTGATCAGGATTGTATAGAGAACAATCAAAAGTTGAGGCTGACTGATCAGGATTGTATAGAGAACAACCAGAGGTGGAGTCCGACTGATCAGGATTGTAGAGAATAATCACAGGTTGAGTCTGACTGATCAGGATTGTATAGACAACAACAATTACAGGTTGAGTTTGAATGATCAAGATTATATGGAGAACAATCGCAGGTGGAGTCCGACGGATCAGGATTATATAGAGAACGACAATCACAGGTTGAGTCTGATTGATCAGGATTGTAGAGAACAATTACAGGTGCACTCCGACTGATCAGAATTGTATAGTCTGACTGATCAGGTTTGTATAGAGAACAACAATCACAGGTTGAGTCTGATTGATCAGGATTGTATAGAGAACAACAATCATAGGTGGAGTCTGACAGATCAGGATTGTGTAGAAAACAACAATCACAGGAGTCCGACTGATCAGGATTGTTTAGAGAACAATCACAAGTTGAGTCTGACTGATCAGGATTGTATAGAGAACACTCAGAGGTGGAGTCCGACTGATGCAGATTGTAGAGAATAATCACAGTCTTATTGATAAAGATTTTATAGAGAACAACAATTACAGGTTGAGTATGACTAATCATGAATGTATAGAAAACAATCACAGGTGGAGTCTGACTGATCAGGATTGTTTAGAGAACAACAATCACAGATGGAATTTGACTGATCAGAATTGTATAGAGAACAATCACAGGTGAAGTCCGACTGTTTGGTATTGGACAGAAAACTACAATATCAGGATCATATAGATACCAATCACAAGATGAGTCTGAGTGATCGGGATTGTATAGAGAACAATCATATTTGGAGGCCGACTGATCAGGATTGTATAGATACCAATCACAAGATGAGTCTGACTGATCGGGATTGTATAGAGAACAATAATTACAGGTTGAGTCCGACTGATTAAGATTGTATGGAGAACAACTATCACAGATGGAGTCTAACTGAACAGGATTGTATAAAGAATAATCACAGTTGACTCCGACTGATCAGGATTGTATAGAGAACAACATTTACATGCTGGGTCTGACTAATCGGGATTGTATAGAAAACAATCACATTTGGAGTCCGACTGATCAGGATTGTATAGAGAACGACAATCACAGGTGGAGTCCGACTGATCAGGATTGTAGAAAATAATCTCAGGTTGAGTCCGAATGATCAGGATTGTATAGAGAACGACAATTACAGGTTGAGTCCGACTGATCAGGATTGTGGAGAACAATCACAGATGGAGTCTGACTGATCAGGATTGTTTAGAGAACAACAATCACAGCTGGAGTCCGACTGATCAGAATTGTATAAGGAACATTCACAGGTGAAGTCTGACTGATCAGGATTGTATAGAGAACGACAATCACAGGTTGAGTCCGACTGATCAGGATTGTGGAGAACAATCACAGGTGGAGTCTGACTGATCAGGATTGTTTAGAGAACAACAATCACAGGTGGAGTCCGACTGATCAGAATTGTATAAGGAATATTCACAGATGAAGTCCGACTGATTGGTATTGGATAGAGAACAACAATTACAGATTGTGTATGACTGATCATGAATGTATAGAGAACAATCACAGGTGGAGTCTGACTGATCAGGATTGTTTAGAGAACAACAATCACAGATGGAATTTGACTGATCAGAATTGTATAAGGAACATTCACAGGTGAAGTCCGACTGTTTGGTATTGGACAGAGAACTACAATATCAGGATTGTATAGATACCAATCACAAGATGAGTCTGACTGATCGGGATTGTATAGAGAACAATCACTAGATGAGTCTGCCTGATCGGGATTGTATAGAGAACAATAATTACAGGTTAAGTCCGACTGGTTAAGATTGTATGGAGAACAACTATCACAGATGGAGTCTAACTGAACAGGATTGTATAAAAAATAATCACAGTTGAGTCCGACTGATCAGGATTGTATAGAGAACAACATTTACATACTGAGTCTGACTGATCGGGATTGTATAGAGAACGACAATCACAGGTGGAGTCCGACTGATCAGGATTGTAGAAAATAATCACAGGTTGAGTCCGAATGATCAGGATTGTTTAGAGAACGACAATTACAGCTGGAGTCCGACTGATCAGAATTGTATAAGGAATATTCACAGGTGAAGTCCGACTGATTGGTATTGGACAGACAACAACAATTACATGTGGATTCTGACTGATCAGGATTGTATAGATACCAATCACAAGATGAGTCTGACTGATCGGGATTATATAGAGAACAATAATTACAGATGTAGTCTAACTGAACAGGATTGTATAAAGAATAATCACAGTTGAGTCCGACTGATCAGGATTGTATAGAGAAAGACAATCACAGGTGGAGTCCGACTGAGATAGAGTCCGACTGGTCAGTATTGTAGAAAACAATCACAGGTTGAGTCCGAATGATCAGGATTGTTTAGAGAACGACAATCACAGGTGGTGTCCATCTAATTACAGGTTGAATCTGACTGATCAGGATTGTTTAGAGAACGACAATTACAGCTGGAGTCCGACTGATCATGATTGCATAAAGAACAACAATCACAGGTTGAGTGTGACAGATCAGGATTGTATAGAGAACAATCACAGGTGAAGTCTGACTGATCGGGATTGTATAGAGAACGACAATCACTGGTGGAGTCCGACTGAGGTGGAGTCCGACTGATCAGGATTGTAGAAAATAATCACAGCTTGAGTCCGAATGATCAGGATTGTATAGAGAACGACAATCACAGGTTGAGTCCGACTGATCAGGATTGTGGAGAACAATCACAGGTTGAATCTGACTGATCAGGATTGTACAGAGTACAACAATTACAGGTCGAGTCTGCCTGATCACGATAGTATAGAGAACAATCGGAGGTGGAGTCTGACTGATCAGGATTGTTTAGAGAACAGCAATCACAGCTGGAGTCCGACTGATCAGAATTGTATAAGGAACATTCACAGGTGAAGTCTGACTGATCAGGATTGTATAGAGAACGACAATCACAGGTTGAGTCCGACTGATCAGGATTGTGGAGAACAATCACAGGTGGAGTCTGACTGATCAGGATTGTTTAGAGAACAACAATCACAGGTGGAGTCCGACTGATCAGACTTGTATAAGGAATATTCACAGATGAAGTCTGACTGATCAGGATTGTACAGAGAACAACAATTACAGGTCGAGTCTGCCTGATCACGATAGTATAGAGAACAATCGGAGGTGGAGCCAGACTGATCATGATTGTATAGAGAACAACAATCACAGGTTGAGTCTGACAGATCAGGATTGTATAAAAAACAATCACAGGTGAAGTCTGACTGATCAGGATTGTGGAGAACAATCACAGGTAGAGTCTGACTGATCAGGATTGTTTAGAGAACAACAATCACAGGTGGAGTCCGACTAATAAAAATTGTATAAGGAACATTCACAGTTGAAGTACGACAGATTGGTATTGGACAGAGAACTATAATTACAGGTGGATTCTGACTGATCAGGATTGTATAGATACCAATCAAAAGATGAGTCTGACTGATCAGGATTGTATAGAGAACAATAATTACAGGTGAAGTCTGACTGATCAGCATTGTATAGAGAACAACAATCACAGGTTGAGTCCGACTGATCAGGATTGTAGAGAACAATCAGGTGGAGTCTGACTGATCAGGATTGTTTAGAGAACAACAATCACAGGTGGAGTCCAACTGATCAGAATTGTATAAGGAACATTCACAGTTGTTGTCCGACTGATTGACATTGGACAGAGAACTGAGTCTGACTGATCAGGATTTTATAGAGAACAACAATTACAGGTTGAGTCTGACTGATCATGATTGTATAGAGAACAATCGCAGGTGGAGTCCGACTGATCAGGATTATATAGAGAACAACAATCACATGTTGAGTCCGACTGATCAGGATTGTAGAGAACAATTACGGATGGATTCTGACTGATCAGGATTGTATAGATACCAATCACAAGATGAGTCTGACTGATCAGTATTGTATAGAGAACAATAATTACAGGTTGAGTCCGACTGGTCAAGATTGTATGGAGAACAACTATCACAGTTGAGTCCGACTGATCAGGATTGTATAGAGAACAACATTTACAGGTTGAGTTGAGTCTGACTGATCGGGATTGTATAGAGTACGACAATCATAGGTGGAGTCCGACTGATCAGGATTGTAGAAAATAATCACAGGTCGAGTCCGACTGATCAGGATTGTTTAGAGAACGACAATCACAGGTGGTGTCCGACTAATCACAGGTTGAATCTGACTGATCAGGATTGTACAGTGAATAACAATTACAGGTTGAGTCTGACTGATCATGATAGTTAAAGAGAACAATCGGAGGTGGAGCCAGACTGATCATGATTGTATAGAGAACAACAATCACAGGTTGAGTGTGACAGATCAGGATTGTATAGAGAACAATCACAGGTGAAGTCCGACTGATTAGGATTGTACAGAGAACAATCACAGGTTGAGTCCGACTGATTGGTATTGTACAGAGGACTACAATCACAGGTTTAGTCTAACTAATTGGTATTTTACGGAGAACTACAATCACAGGTGGATTCTGACTGATCAGGATTGTATAGAGAACAATTGCAGTTGAAGTATGACTATAATGTAAGACAAGTTTTATGTGATTGATAGATCCAATTTATGCAAAAAACAAAATAAAACAAACATGTTGATTGAGCATCTACTTTTATTTTATTTGAAATTCAACATACTGAGACAGTGATATAATATAATATCATAAATAAACTCCTCGTTACTAAGGTGTCCTGCAGGAGTCATATTGGTCTACAAGGAGTCATGTATAGTCTTACAAGGTGTCATGTATACAGTGCAATATGAGTCATGTTTAAAGTACTACAAAGAGTTTTGTATAGTCCTATAAGGCGTCATGTTTAAAGTCCTACAACAGTTCTGTATGGTCCTACAAGGCTTCATGTATAAATTACAATATGAGTCCTACAAAGAGTCCTGTATAGTCCTACAAGGCGTCATGTATAAAGTCCTACAAAGAATTCTGTATAGTCCTACAAGGCGTCATGTATAAAGTCCTACAAAGAATTCTGTATAGTCCTACATGGCGTCATGTATAAAGTCCTACAAAGAATTCTGTATAGTCCTATAAGGTGTCATGTATAAAGTCCTACAAGGCTTCATGTATAAAGTCCTACAAAGAATTCTGTATAGTCCTACAAGACGTCATGTATAAAGTCCTACAAAGAATTCTGTATAGTCCTACAAGGCGTCATGTATAAAGTCCTACAAAGAATTCTGTATAGTCCTATAAGGTGTCATGTATAAAGTCCTACAAAGCGTGATGTATAAAGTCCTACAAAGAGTTCTGTATAGTCCTATAAGGTGTCATGTATAAAGTCCTATAGTCCTATAAGGTGTCATGTATAAAGTCCTACAAAGAGTTCTGTATAGTCCTACAAGGCGTCATGTATAAAGTCCTACAAAGAGTTCTGTATAGTCCTACAAGGCGTCATGTATAAAGTACAATATGAGTTATGTATAAATTCCTACAAAGAGTTATTTATAAAATCCTTTAATTAGTTGGTATCATCTAGAAAGTATACTAAACATTGAATAACAATAAAAAAACTTTGTATAATTTAAAAATATAAAAATTACATTTATATATAAACATCAATGAAAAACATAATTAAAAAACTAAGTATACAACATGTACAAAGGCCTTTTAAAAATTGTTACATCTCTGGTTAATGTTTTTACAACCATTCAGTAAAGCAAATGAAAATCAATATATTAAATGATAAAAATGATGTATTGTCAAAGGCATACAAGGTATCAAAACTGATTTGTTTAAATTTATTAAAAGTTTCAAATTTTTGTTTAACTAAAAAAAAGTTCTTTAAAAATCCCAAGTTGAAAAATACTTGTTATAATGTCGTAATTTGTGACAGGAAAATGGAATGTTGATAATGGCCGAGTTATTGTTGGATTTTTTTTTTGATTGAAAGGAATATCAATCATCAATCATATTTCATTCTATGCAATATATGCTTGACATAAAAGAAATGCTTAAGGAGATATATATCTATCATGCTTTTTTTAATCAAATTTTAGGTATAATTGCAGGATATTTTTTTTATCAAAATGACAGCCTGTATGCCTTTAAATTCCAGATTGCTTATATATGTAATATAAATAATGCAAATACATATTATTTCAATACACTAAGTGAGGAGATATTGTCTTCCTATAGAAGATTTAAGTGAGCAGATATCCATGTATTTAAATTGTCTTATTTTCTATGTAAACACAAAGTGAGCAGATATCCATGTATTTAAATTGTCTTATTTTCTATGTAAACACAAAGTGAGGAGATATACATGTATATAAGTTGTCTTCCTATATAAGATTTAAGTAAGCATATATACATGTATTTAAATTATCTAAATTATTTTCTATGTAAACACAAAGTAAGGAGATATACATGTATATAAGTTGTCTTATTTCCTATATAAGCTCTAAGTGAGCAGATATACATGTATATAAGTTCGTTTTTCCTGTGTATAAAAGTTATCTTCTTTCCTGTATAAGCACAAAGTGATCAGATATACATGTATATAAGTTTTTATTTCCTATGTAAACACAAAGTGAGTAGATATACATGTATATAAGTTGTCTTATTTCCTGTTTAAACACAAAGTAAGTAGATCTACATGAACAGAAGTTGTCTTATTTCCTGTGTAAACACAAAGTGATCAGATATACATGTATTTAAGTTTTTATTTCCTATGTAAAACAAAGTGAGCAGATAAACATGTATATAAGTTGTCTTATTTCCTGTTTAAACACAAAGTGAGTAGATATACATGTAAAGAAGTTGTCTTATTTCCTATGTAAACACAAAGTGAGTAGATATACATGTATTTAAGTTTTTATTTCCTATGTAAAACAAAGTGAGCAGATAAACATGTATATAAGTTGTCTTATTTCCTGTGTAAACACAAAGTGAGCAGATATACATGTAAAGAAGTTGTCTTATTTCCTTTGTAAACACATAGTGAGCATGTACCATGTTCCAAGCATGTACTCCCTATAATTACCAATCTAATATTATTCTGTATAATTATGTGAAAATAGATTCATATGTATCTAGAAGTATATAATGCCTACCATGTAATGAAATGTGACATTAAGGTGGACTACAGGTCTGGAATTTATCAAACACATTATATGACCTACTGATGACCTACATATTTACTGATCTACATAAATACTCATGATATTTCAAGTTCAGGTGATAATTATTATGTACACTTCTTGGGTGATAATATGAAACTATCACTATGGTGAAAAGCACAAGAGTCAATCTTCATCCAGATTTTGGTTACATCAGCTATGCTATTGTTTGGTGACACTCATTCAACTTGTATGTACCGATTTAATCACCAATATACTATAGACAATAATCACTACTAATCACACTTATCATACTGATTTTATCAACTTTCTGCTATTGATAGCAATCAGCTATCATCAATCATTTATATCTTACACTAAGGTACAGATATTTAAATATGGTTATTTAATTGATAAATAATTAAATCTGTTGTAAACAAATTACCTATATATATATGAACATTACATTTCCTACTGCAACAAATACTGATGCCATGAGTGAACTAGACAAATCAGACAATGAATTGAGTAATTCTGTAACTTTGCTAAACAAACAGACCCCCAAGTAACAACACATGTAGTGTGGTCTGTGGACATTTTTTCAAGTAAATTTGTACTAATTTCTCCATAGTTAAAAGAATATATCCATGACTTCTTAAACTTAAGTATTATCGATTAAATATGCAGACAATGACACAGAGGTGAAAGTTTTTCTGATGTAAATAATTTATTTATTAACAACACATGCAGCAATTGACTATATAAGTTATAAAAATAGATATGCATTGTTTATGCATCATTGTTATGAATATTTTAAGTAAATAAATATCAAATGTAAACCACACTAAATAATAGATCACTTATTACTTATAGCATTAAATAAGTTGTCATGGTTGCACATGTCTAAAATACTAGCATATTCAAGGGATATTATAAGATGGGCAGACTGAATGGTCATGTAGATCAGTAACATTTCTATACATGGAACATATCACTGGTTTTAATTCTAGATATTAGCTTGGAGCTTGAAATAAGACATTTAATATATCATCTTAGTGACAAATTATGATCTGAATTGGTTTTGAGATCATAAAACAGAAAAAAACAGTTAAACATGAACGTTTATTTTCATAATTGTGATATTTGCGAAACATATGGTTTTTATTAGTTCAGTTTTGGTTTCCTTTTTTTTATCTTGATAGAAAGATCGGTTTTTATTTTATGGTGGATGCTAAACATAAAAAAAAAATCTTGGAATAGCCCAATTATACTTAAAATGTCTTTATCATAGTGAAGTTTGCTAAATTTAGAACAAGAGGGCCTAATTTGCTCACCTGAGAACCATTAACAAATATTGAAAAAAAGAGCTGGAAGAAAATTTATGGTGATCTGACTAAAAACACAAATATGGTAGAGGACTGTAAGTATATGCTTCCTGTAAAGTTTTGTGAAATTCCCTGAAATTGCTGACCATGTGAAAAAATTACCCCACCCCTTTTTTTCAATCTTAAAAATTCTTAAAAAATTCTAGAACTAAATTTCGGCAAAATTCTTGCACAAGAACATTTCTTCAACTAATTACAAGTAAAAAACATTAAATGAATTAAATGATAAGTTGTCATAAGTGAATACAAGGGGAGATAATTGAGGAAATCATGCAAAAATGAATGAAAATGACAATGTCTAAAAAATGCATCAAAAACTAATATTCCAATTCAATGAAAAATACAAACTTGAATCATACATCCAAGTAGATTACTCGGAAACAATCCATTTTTCAATTTGTGAAGTGAAAAAAAGATTTTTAAATATGGGTACCTTCTGGGACCTATTTTGCCCCACCCTGGATCCAACGCCGGGCCTATCTGGCTGAAAACTACAAAATTGGTAAAGGACCTTGAGCACTTGCTTCATGTAGAGTTTTGTTAAAATCCCTTCAGTGGTTAAGAAAAGAGGTCGAAAATATGAAAAGTTTATGGGTGGATGACGGACAGGGAATGATCACAATAGCTCACTTGAGCCATTGGCTCAGGTGAGTCAAAAATTAAATACATTTGTAATACAAATACAGAGCTTGTAAGAACAGCCCGATATTTAAAAAAAAAACTATCATGCAAATTAATCATTTTACAACAAAAACATCAAACATTGTACAATTTTAATTTATACTTTTGCTTCCTACAACTTATAACAATATCTCGGTAAAATATTTGTACAAATCATAAAATATACACAAATAATTTCTGACATTCATTCACCAATAGATTAGATCTATATAATCATTTATATTTCTGGTTTTATGTAAAAATATAGAAGACAGAATCTTTATTGTGTAATGAGTTGATCTGTGTATAACTTTAAATGTTGTCAATGATTCAGTCATTTCTTGTATATATTGAATGCTGTTTTATTTTTGTAAATAAATTATTGTGGGGTAAGATCATTTGAAGGTCTTTCACTTTCTCCTTGGTACCCTGTTTACATGTAACATAACAGAATAACATCAGATATCAACTACCCGGTTTACAATGCATTGATAATACAATCTCTAGGTAGACATAGCCATGATGCTAATGTGCCCTGCTATACAATGAAGGCCTAAACATGAATACTGTTGTGCCCTAAAGTACAATGTAGGCCTAATCATGATGATGGTATGCCCTGATGTGCAATGTAGGCCTGACCATGATGCTGGTGTGACCTGATATACAATGTAGATCTGACTATTATACTGGTGGGTCTTAGTATGTCTACCATACTGGTGTGTCTGAGTATACAATGTAGATCTCTATATACTGGTGGGTCTTAGTATGTCTGACCATGATGGTGTGACCTGATATACAATGTAGATCTGACTATTATACTGGTGGGTCTTAGTATGTCTGACCATGATGCTGGTGTGACCTGATATACAATGTAGATCTGACTATTATACTGGTGGGTCTTAGTATGTCTGACCATGATGCTGGTGTGACCTGATATACAATGTAGATCTGACTATTATACTGGTGGGTCTTAGTATGTCTGACCATGATGCTGGTGTGACCTGATATACAATGTAGATCTGACTATTATACTGGTGGGTCTTAGTATGTCTGACCATGATGCTGGTGTGACCTGATATACAATGTAGATCTGACTATTATACTGGTGGGTCTTAGTATGTCTGACCATGATGCTGGTGTGACCTGATATACAATGTAGATCTGACTATTATACTGGTGGGTCTTAGTATGTCTGACCATGATGCTGGTGTGACCTGATATACAATGTAGATCTGACTATTATACTGGTGGGTCTTAGTATGTCTGACCATGATGCTGGTGTGACCTGATATACAATGTAGATCTGACTGGGTGGGTCTTAGTATGTCCGACCATGAGCTGGTCTGACTGATATACAATGTAGATCCGACTATTATACTGGTGGGTCTTAGTATGTCCGACCATGATGCTGGTGTGACCTGATATACAATGTAGATCTGACTATTATACTGGTGGGTCTTAGTATGTATGTCCGACCATGATGCTGGTGTGACCTGGTATACAATGTAGATCTGACTATTATACTGGTGGGTCTTAGTATGTCCGACCATGATGCTGGTGTGACCTGGTATACAATGTAGATCTGACTATTATACTGGTGGGTCTTAGTATGTCCGACCATGATGCTGGTGTGACCTGATATACAATGTAGATCTGACTATTATACTGGTGGGTCTTAGTATGTCCGACCATGATGCTGGTGTGACCTGATATACAATGTAGATCTGACTATTATACTGGTGGGTCTTAGTATGTCCGACCATGATGCTGGTGTGACCTGATATACAATGTAGATCTGACTATTATACTGGTGGGTCTTAGTATGTCCGACCATGATGCTGGTGTGACCTGATATACAATGTAGATCTGACTATTATACTGGTGGGTCTTAGTATGTCCGACCATGATGCTGGTGTGACCTGATATACAATGTAGATCTGACTATTATACTGGTGGGTCTTAGTATGTCCGACCATGATGCTGGTGTGACCTGATATACAATGTAGATCTGACTATTATACTGGTGGGTCTTAGTATGTCCGACCATGATGCTGGTGTGACCTGATATACAATGTAGATCTGACTATTATACTGGTGGGTCTTAGTATGTCTGACCATGATACTGGTGTGACCTGATATACAATGTAGATCTGACTATTATACTGGTGGGTCTTAGTATGTCTGACCATGATGCTGGTCTTAGTATGTCTGACCATGATGCTGGAGTGACCTGATATACAATGTAGATCTGACTATTATACTGGTGGGTCTTAGTATGTCTGACCATGATGCTGGTGTGACCTGATATACAATGTAGATCTGACTATTATACTGGTGGGTCTTAGTATGTCTGATCATGATGCTGGTGTGACCTGATATACAATGTAGATCTGACTATTATACTGGTGGGTCTTAGTATGTCTGACTATGATACTGGAGTGACCTGATATACAATGTAGATCTGACTATTATACTGGTGGGTCTTAGTATGTCTGACCATGATGCTGGTGTGACCTGATATACAATGTAGATCTGACTATTATACTGGTGGGTCTTAGTATGTCTGACCATGATGCTGGAGTGACCTGGTATACAATGTAGATCTGAACATTATACTGGTGGGTCTTAAAGTACAACAGAGGTCTGACCATGATGCAGGTGTAACCAGGTAAACAATGTAGGCCTGACCATGATACTGGTATGCCCTGGTATACAACGTTTGCCTTATCATGATGCTGGTATGCCCTGGTAAACAATGTAGGCCTGACCATGATACTGATATGCCCTTGTATACAAAGTAGGTTTGACCATGATACTGGTGTAACTGGTATACAATGCAGGTCTGACAATGCTGGTATGCCCCGATATACAATGCAGGCCTTAGCATGATGCTGGTATCCCCTGATATACAATGCAGGCCTGACCATAAAGCTGGCATATCTTGATATACAACATGGGCCTAACAATGATGCTGGTATGCCTGAAAATACAATTCAGGCCTGACTATGATGCTGGTATGCCTGAAAATACAATGCAGGCCTGACTATGATGCTGATTTGACCAGATATCTTATTGACTGCAATGACATTGGTAAAATCTCTCTATGTTTGCATGCAGTTTTTAAGATTTTGTTTATTTTGTCATATATCATAGACATCTAAAATACAATAAGAAGAATAGAAGCCTCCATTGACACAATGATGAAATGTCAAGTTACAAATCATCAAAAGAATGTAAAATTTGGATGAAGAAAAAGGCACAATTTAACAGAAAAAATGCTTTGATGAGTATCAATGTATCACTGAATTATATCAATATCACAGTACAAATATGTATAAGATAGAGAGTTGCTGATAGTTATTAATCATGGCTATATCAGAGCTGCCTATACTATTTTGCTACATATCTTAAGATATATTTCACAGATGAAAGCCATTCATGCACGTGATTAAACATTGGAATCATCATGTCTTCTTCGTGAACTGCGTCCTCCATGTTCTATGTACTCTGTATGCATATGTTCATCTGACCTGAATCATAAAAATGAAAGACTTGTACATTAAGGGCATTTACTTCATATATCCATTGGGCCTACACATTTATTTCATACATCCAGTGGGCCTACAAACTTACTTCATACACCCATTGGGTTTACACATTAACTTCATACATCCAGTTGGCCTAAATTTACTTCATACATTCAGTGGGCCTACACATTACCTTCATACATCCATATACTTCATAAATTTTATGGGCCTAAACATTTACTCCAAACATCCAGTGGGCCCACACATTTAGTCATATATACAGTGGATCTACACATTAACTTCATACATCCAGTGGGCCTAAACATTTACTCCATACATCCAGTGGGCCTACACATTAACTTATAAATCCAGTTGGCCTACATTTTCTCCACACATCCAGTTGGCCTACACATTTACTCCATACATCCAGTGGGCCTACACATTAACTTCATACATCCAGTTGGCCTACATTTCCTACACATATCCAGTGGGACTACATATAGAATTCATATATCCAGTGGGCCTACACATATACTTCATACATCCATATACTTCATACATCCTATTGGCCTAAACATTTACTCCATACTTCCAGTTGGCCTACACATTTACTTTACACAACCAGTGGGCCTACACATTTACTTCATACATCCTATGGGCCCACACATTTATTCATATATATATATAGTGGGCCTACACATTTACTTCATATATGCAGTAGACCTACACATTTACTTCACATATGCAGTGGGTCTACACATTTACTTCATACATCCAGTGGACATACACATTTACTTCATACATCCTACAGGCATACACAATAACTTCATAGATTCAGTGGGCCTACACATTTACTTCATACATCCAGTGGGCTTGCAGATTTACTTATACATGCAGTGGGCCTACACATTTACTTCATACATCCAGTGGGCTTGCAGATTTACTTATACATGCAGTGGGCCTACACATTTACTTCATACATGCAGTGGGCCTATACTTTTACTCCATATCCTATGGGCCTACAAATTTACTTCATACATTCTATGATCTTTTACATTTACTCCATGCATCCTATGGTTGTAGGACTTTTATGACCTTTGAGCCCCAATTCTGTATAAATATCTCAACTCGTAAGTCAATAATTATTGTAAAAACATGATATCTTTGCTCATAAGAACCATGTATCAAGGTTTTATTTTTTTTTTATATCCAAATTTGTTCAGAACTTTAAATCCTATGGAAGTGTTGTTCATGAAATTCTAAATTTGTATCTCTAATCTGTGATAAAACTGTGTCTCTAATCTGTGATAATAGCATGAAATTGATGTGTACCTTAAGTCCTGTTGAGTTGGACTGTGTGCAGTTCTGTAGGCTGCTGACCTTCCAACTGGTATTTGGTCACTAAACTCCCTTTCCATATAATCACCAGATCTGTACTCACCCAAATCTGACACTGAAAATTACATGATATCATGTCATACTTAAAATAGTATTTAATTTCAAAAATTAAGAAATAAATTCCACCCACAATTAGGGTATGCTCTCAAATATTCATATCCTTAAATGTTGATATGAAACCTATCCTCAAGAAACAAACAGATAAAAAATACTAACACCAGACATCAATTTGACACAAGCAAAGTCAACCAACAACCATCATTTAATCTGACTAAAATAACAAACTTAACTAACATTCATCAATTAATCTGACAAAACCAAAGTCAAACAACACCCATCAATTAATCTGGCTTAAACAACAACTTAACTAACACCCATCAATTAATTTGACTAAATCAAAATCAACCAACAACTATCAATTAACCTGACTAAACCATAGTCAACCAACAACTATCAATTAATCTAACTAAACCAGTCAGCTAACATCCATCAATTAATCTGACTAAAACACAGTCAACCAACAACTATCAATTAATCTGACTAAATCAGTCAACCAACACCCATCAATTAATCTGACTAAATCAAAGTCAATCAACAACCATCAATTAATCTGACTAAATCAAAGTCAACCAACAACTATCAATTAATCTGACTAAACCATAGTCAATCAACAGACTCAAAGTCAACAACCATCAATTAATCTGACTAAATCAAAGTCAACCAACAACTATCAATTAATCTGACTAAATCAAAGTCAACCAACAACTATCAATTAATCTGACTAAACCATAGTCAATCAACAACAATCAATTAATCTGACTAAATCAAAGTCAGCCAACAACTATCAATTAATCTAAACCATAGTCAACCAACAACAATCAATTAATCTGACTAAGTCAACTATCAATTAATCTGACTAAATCAAAGTCAGCCAACAACTATCAATTAATCTGACTAAACCATAGTCAACCAACAACTATCAATTAATCTGACTAAATCAAAGTCAACCAACAACTATCAATTAATCTGACTAAATCAAAGTCAACCAACAACTATCAATTAATCTGACTAAATCAAAGTCAACCAACAACTATCAATTAATCTGACTAAACCATAGTTAATCAATCAATTAATCACTAAATCAAAGTCAGCCAACAACTATCAATCTGACTAAATCAAAGTCAACCAACAACTATCAATTAATCTGACTAAACCATAGTCAATCAACAACCATCAATTAATCTGACTAAATCAAAGTCAACCAACAACAATCAATTAATCTGACTAAATCAGTCAACCAACACCTATCAATTAATCTGACTAAATCAAAGTCAACCAACAACAATCAATTAATCTGACTAAATCAGTCAACCAACACCTATCAATTAATCTGACTAAATCAAAGTCAACCAACAACAATCAATTAATCTGACTAAATCAGTCAACCAACACCTATCAATTAATCTGACTAAACCAGTAAGCCAACACCCATCAATTAATCTGACGAAAACAGCAAGGTCACCCAACAACAATCAATTAATCTGACTAAATCAGTCAACCAACAACCATCAATTAATCTGATTGAAACATAGCAAAGTCAACCAACAACCATCATGTGACTAAAACATAGCAAAGTCAATAAGCACTACACAGCATTTTGACTTCTCACAAAATTTATATTCCATGCATACAGATTGTTAATGGAAATAGTACAAATATAAACAGTGATATTGAGCTTATATTATCTTTCTTGTTTACCTTCATTTCTCCTCTTCTTTCTTTTCTTTAATTTCTTGACTGGGGTTTGCACATATTCCGTCCTGTAACAAATCAGTGATCATGGTGTATTCTGTCCAATAACAAATCAGTAATCTTAGTGCATTCTGTCCATTAACAAATCAGTAATCTTGCTGTACTCTGTCAAGTAACAGATCAGTAATTGTATTGTATTCTGTTCTGCAAACAAATCAGTAATCATGGTGTATTCTATCCAGTAACAAATAAGTGAACTTAGTGTTATCTGTCCAGTAACAAATCAGTAATCTTAGTGTACTATGTCCAGTAACAAATCAGTAATCTTAGTGTATTCTGTCCAGTAAAAAATCAGTGATCTTAGTGTATTCTGTTCTGCAACAAATCAGTAATCATGTGTATTCTGTCCAGTAACAAATCAGTGAACTAAATGTACTCAGTCCGGTAACAAATCAGTGATCTTAGTGTACTCTGTTCAGTAACAAATCAGTAATCATAGTGTAGTCTGTCCAGTAGCAGATCAGTAACTGTAGTGTATTCTGTCCAGTAACAAATCAGTGATTATGGTTTATTCTGTCCAGTAACAAATCAGTAATCTTAGTGTATTCTGTCCAGTAACAAATCAGTAATTGTAGTGTACTCTGTCCAGTAACAGATCAGTAATCATGGTGTATTTTGTCCAGTAACAAATCAGTAATCTTAGTGTATTATGTCCAGTAACAAAACAGTAATTGTAATGTATTTTGTTCTGTAGCAAATCATTAATCATGGTGTATTCTGTCCAGTAACAAATCAGTAATCTTAGTGTATTCTGTCCAGTAAAAAATCAGTGATCTTAGTGTATTCTGTTCTGCAACAAATCAGTAATCATGTGTATTCTGTCCAGTAACAAATAAGTGAACTTAGTGTTATCTGTCCAGTAACAAATCAGTAATCTTAGTGTACTATGTCCAGTAACAAATCAGTAATCTTAGTGTATTCTGTCCAGTAAAAAATCAGTGATCTTAGTGTATTCTGTTCTGCAACAAATCAGTAATCATGTGTATTCTGTCCAGTAACAAATCAGTGAACTAAATGTACTCAGTCCGGTAACAAATCAGTGATCTTAGTGTACTCTGTTCAGTAACAAATCAGTAATCATAGTGTAGTCTGTCCAGTAGCAGATCAGTAACTGTAGTGTGTATTCTGTCCAGTAACAAATCAGTGATTATGGTTTATTCTGTCCAGTAACAAATCAGTAATCTTAGTGTATTCTGTCCAGTAACAAATCAGTAATCGTAGTGTACTCTCTGTCCAGTAACAGATCAGTAATCATGGTGTATTTTGTCCAGTAACAAATCAGTAATCTTAGTGTATTATGTCCAGTAACAAAACAGTAATTGTAATGTATTTTGTTCTGTAGCAAATCATTAATCATGGTGTATTCTGTCCAGTAACAAATCAGTAATCTTAGTGTATTCTGTCCAGTAAAAAATCAGTGATCTTAGTGTATTCTGTTCTGCAACAAATCAGTAATCATGTGTATTCTGTCCAGTAACAAATAAGTGAACTTAGTGTTATCTGTCCAGTAACAAATCAGTAATCTTAGTGTACTATGTCCAGTAACAAATCAGTAATCTTAGTGTATTCTGTCCAGTAAAAAATCAGTGATCTTAGTGTATTCTGTTCTGCAACAAATCAGTAATCATGTGTATTCTGTCCAGTAACAAATCAGTGAACTAAATGTACTCAGTCCGGTAACAAATCAGTGATCTTAGTGTACTCTGTTCAGTAACAAATCAGTAATCATAGTGTAGTCTGTCCAGTAGCAGATCAGTAACTGTAGTGTATTCTGTCCAGTAACAAATCAGTGATTATGGTTTATTCTGTCCAGTAACAAATCTTAGTATTCTGTCCAGTAACTCAGTAGTGTATTTTGTCCAGTAACAATCATGGTGTATTTTGTCAGTAATCAGTAATCTTAGTGTATTATGTCCAGTAACAAAACAGTAATTGTAATGTATTTTGTTCTGTAGCAAATCATTAATCATTGTGTATTCTGTCCAGTAACAAATCAGTAATCTTAGTGTATTCTGTCCAGTAAAAAATCAGTGATCTTAGTGTATTCTGTTCTGCAACAAATCAGTAATCATGTGTATTCTGTCCAGTAACAAATCAGTGAACTTAATGTACTCAGTCCGGTAACAAATCAGTGATCTTAGTGTACTCTGTTCAGTAACAAATCAGTAATCATAGTGTAGTCTGTCCAGTAGCAGATCAGTAACTGTAGTGTATTCTGTTCAGTAACAAATCAGTAATCATAGTGTAGTCTGTCCAGTAGCAGATCAGTAACTGTAGTGTATTCTGTCCAGTAACAAATCAGTGATCATGGTGTATTCTGTCCTGTAACAAATCAGTGATTATGGTTTATTCTGTCCAGTAACAAATCAGTAATCTTAGTGTATTCTGTCCAGTAACAAATCAGTAATCGTAGTGTACTCTGTCCAGTAACAGATCAGTAATCATGGTGTATTTTGTCCAGTAACAAATCAGTAATCTTAGTGGATTCTGTCCAGTAACAAATCAGTAATCTTAGTGTATTATGTCCAGTAACAAAACAGTAATTGTAATGTATTTTGTTCTGTAGCAAATCATTAATCATGGTGTATTCTGTCCAGTAACAAATCAGTGATCTTAGTGTACTCTGCCCAGTAACAGATCAGTAACTGTAGTGTAGGATTATGAAGTAAATGTGTAGGCCCATATGATGTATGAAGTGTAAATGTGTTAATCCATTATGCCCATAGGATATATGAAGTAAATGTATTAGTCCACTGGATATATAAGATAAATTATTATAGCCATAGGATGTATGAAGTAAAAATCAGTAATTTTAGTGTACTCTGTCCAGTAACAAATCAGTAATTTTAGTGTATTCTGTCCAGTAACAAATCATTAATCTTAGTGTATTCCATATTGGAGTCCTATTTTATCAACTGATAATAAATTCTGCAATTAGCTACAGAACACAGTACTATAAACAAGTATGAATAAGATTGGATGATCATTTTGATTGGTTATAAGATTTGATGGCCATTTTGATTGGGTATAAGATTGGATGATCATTGTGATTGTGTATTTGTTAGTATGACTGCAATTGAGAAGGAACATATTATATGGTGTGCATCAGCGTTACATAAAGAATATGCTCCTTTCTACCTGTGTTCATACTAATGTAGGCCAAAATCTAAATTATCATCAAACCTTATATGTGCATCTTCTTGATAAGTCATATTGATAATTCAAAGTTTTAAAAGGAAGTGAGGCTTGATGTTGGATAGTAATTACTTTTAGTTGAGGTTGCAAGACAAATATAGTAGCCTACATTTTTATCTATATATTTCAAGAAGAGATAACTAAACAAACGGAATGTTTTATAGTAACATTTCAAATCTTATTGAAGTCCTTTCATGTTTTTTTTTTTTTTTTGCTATAATACTTGTGAATGTGATTTAAACAAGAAGTAGGCTGACATTATTTTATTTACATATCATTCTGCTGAGCCTAATTTCATTGCATACACTGCATTTTATACAAAATATTTGTTTACTATGCTGAAGAAGTGCAAAAGTAAATAAATTATTAAAAAAAAAAATATTTGTGACAACAGGAGTTGTCAGAAGACAACAAAGCTTGCTGAAAAAGGTGTAAATTTTAAAAATAGATATGTGACCCACAGCTGTCACGTTTCAAGGTCAAAGGACTGGTAAAATTTTTATTCCTTCAGCTCAGGTTAAAATATTTGAAAAGTAGGTTTAATTCAAAGGTCAAGATCACTAGGTTAAAAGTCAAGGTAACAAATGAAAGCTGTGGTCATAAAAAATATCTATGTGAAATATCAAAACCCTATCCCTCATGGTTTAAAAGATATAGCCAAGGTTAAAAGTTTTGAGAAGTAGTTCAAAGTCCAAGGTCAAAAGCGAAGGTCACAAATCAAGGTCAAAAATAGAAGCTCTTATCAAAAGGAATCTATGTGTAAAATATTTAAGCCCTATCCCTCATGGTTGTAAAAAGAAAATTCACATTATAGTTTTTAAAAAGTAGGTCAAAGTTCAAATTCAAGGTCAAGGTACCAAATGAAAGCCCTTGTCAAAAGAAATCTATATGCAAAATATCAAAGCCATATCCGTCATGCTTTAAAAGATATAGCCAGGGTAGGTTTTTGAAAAGTAGGTCAGAGTAGTTTAAAATCCATGGTCAAGGTCACTAAGTCAAAAAGTGAAGGTACCAAATGAAAGCTCTTGTCATAAGTAATCTATATGTGAAATATCAGAGCCTTGTCTCTTGCGGGTTAAAAGTTATAGGCCAGGATAAATTTTTTGTCCACGGCATTAGCTCTTCGGACTTTTGTCCTGGTGAGCTAAAGAGTATTGAAAACCTATGAACAATAAAATATGAAAATTTGTGAACTCTGAAATGAACATGATGAACAAAAAACATACTCTTCAAAATTCTTGTAGTGTCTATTGGAGTCTGTATACAAGGGAGCTGTCTGCCTGGACTTTTCTATAACATAATGAGCAGCCTCTGGGTCAGCTTTTCTGTAAGTTCTGTAACAACACAACAACAAAGAGAGGTAACCCCAACACTTTAAAGATGTACATTTGAGTACTTTCTCTCTCACACCTGTGAATAAAAGAATCTGATGATGGCAAACTCTGTCTTTCATATCACATGAGCCTTTTCTTTCATTTCACGCAAAACATGTAATGGTGATTTAGAAACCAACTAACTTGTTCTAATAATCAAAGTGAAAAAACTCAACTACTCTTGACATTTTTCTTGTTAAGGACCAAATCAAACATGGAGAATTCAATGACACAGTTAGTCATTTAAAACCAAGACGAATGAAATCAGAAAAAATTCTTGGCATATTCAATATGGCGATGGTGTTTGTGTACTTTTTCATTTTTATATTTTTTTATCTATAAAGGCATGAGAGAACAAGATGTGTTTGCGAAACACAAATGCCCCCCCAATCCCAACATATCTTTGCCATGTCCTAATTTGTACCCCACCCCACGCCCAGGGGCATGTGATGTCAGTGAAGTGGGAAGACCCCTTAGATAAACTTACATTCCAAGTTTGGTTCCTGTATCACAATCCAAATTTGAAATATTACACTTTATATCAAAGCGGGATGGAATTATGGAAAGACAAACAGACCTTGGCTTAAAGGTCTTAAAAGGTGTTATGTATGCACAGATTTATATTTAGATAATACTAAATAATAATCCATATACAACTGACTATAAAATCAGACACACATAGATCGCAAGGGATTAGTATAAAAATCAGCTTCAGACTGACATAGAGGCCAAAATCAGACACACATTAGTGCCAAAGTAAGATGGACATAGAGGCAAGGGATTAGTGCCAAAGTTGGACTGACATAGAGGCAAGGGATTAGAATAAATGTCAGACTGACATAGAGGCTAAGGATTAGTGCCAAAAACAATACTGACATAGAGGATACGGATTAGTGCCAAAGTCGGACTGTCAAAGTGGCTAGGGATTAGTGCCAAAGTCAGACTGACACAGAGGCCAAAATCAGACTGACATAAAGGCTAGGGATTAGTATCAAAATCAGACACACATAAAGACTAGGTATTAGTGTCGAAATCAGACACATTGAGGCTCGGGAATAGTGCCAAAATCAGACAAACATAGAGGCAAGGAAATAGTGCCAAAATCAGACATACACAGAGGCAAGGGATTAGTGCCAATGTCAGTCATACATAGAGGCTCGGGAATAGTGCCAAAATCAGACATACATAGAGGCTCGGGAATAGTGCCAAAATCAGACATACACAGAGGCAAGGGATTAGTGCCAAAGTCAGACATACATAGAGGCTCGGGAATAGTGCCAAAATCAGACATACATAGAGGCAAGGGAATAGTGCCAAAATCAGACATACATAGAGGCAAGGGATTAGTGCCAAAGTCAGACATACATAGAGGCTCGGGAATAGTGCCAAAATCAGACATACATAGAGGCTAAGGAATAGTGCCAATGTCAGTCATACATAGAGGCTTGGGAATAGTGCCAAAATCAGACATACATAGAGGCTAGGGATTAGTGTCAGAATAAGACTGACATAAAGGCTAAGGATTGGTGTCAAAGTCAGACATACATAGAAGATAGGGATTAGTGCCACATACTAAAGGATGTCAGACTAACATCAGGCTTGGAATTAAAGCTGTCTGGCTGACATAAAAGTTTTATGGCAAATCAGACAGTTAAAAGTCTAGGGATATATGATTCACATATAAAAGGATTAGAACTAATTATTTACAATGCACAAGAAACTTACATGACTCTTCTGTGAGGTTCCATTGTTGGATACCAATCTCTATCTCCATTATGATCTCCTGCACTTCCATCATAAATTAATTTTGATGTCATTTTTGTTCTGGAAGAGAAAATAATAATAGGGTAGGTAATATAAGATCTAAATATGCTAAACTAGTAACATATACAGCAAATATGATACTGCTTCAGATAAAAAAATCTGTGATAGAAGTTTATAATAAACTGAAATAGAATCTTATTCAAATTACAGCAACATGATAAAATAACATGTTTTACTGCAATCAGTTGTTAAATAAAACATTGCTGTATTGATATATATTTTGTATCAAGATGATATCTATGATTAGATTTTCCTAGTGGAATAATATATATATATATATGTATATGTATATGTATAGTATTTGGTCTGAATTATACATTTTATATATATATATATATATATATATATATATATATATATATATATATATATATATATATATATATATATGTATATGTATAGTATTTGGTCTGAATTATACATTTTATAATTAAATTGATTGCATTACTTGGTGAAAATGTATTTGCCATTCTACAATTAGGTAGTAGAGATGCTTCAATAAAGTGAGTAACTCTGATGTCTCACAAATGAACTCTCACACAGCAAGGCACTTTACAACAATTAAGGTGATATAAGGTACTTTAGAAGTGAATAACTATATAAAAAATCTCAGATACTAAAGTATAAATCAATAGAATAGTCCAGGACTCAGATACAAATCTGGTAAAAAATGGACTAACATGGACCTCTGGAAACCAAGAGGTGGGATCAGGTGCCATAGAGGAGTAACCATCCCCTGTTGACTAGTCACACCCGCCGTTGTCCACAGACAAGTCCAATGAAATATGTGAGGAGTAAATCCTCATCACAATTGGTACAGACTCTGATGCCTCACAAATGAAGGCGCTGTTCAAACAATTGAGGTGATATTAGGTTCTTCAGAAGTGAGCAATTCTGATGTCGCACAAATGAACTCTCACACAGCTAGCACTATTCAACAATTGAGGCGATATAAGGTGCTTTAGAATGTACCACAGAATATACAACAATTCAATATCAACAGGAGTCTATATCTATTACTGCTTCTTATTGAACTGGGAAAATTTCAATACATTCAATTTTATGCATATTTGGCAAAATTGGGAAAATACACTTAAATTTATTTAACAAAAAGTATTATTTTGCATTGGGAATTAGCCTTTAAATGACTGTAAATCGCTGATAAGTATACTCCCCTAACTTGTTGTAGCATACAGGTCACTAGATCTACAATCATTTCTACAGTATAAATCTTATACTTATTAAACAGAATATACCAGACAGATGTCAACATGTTACATATGTAGAAAATTGTTATTTACAAATAGGAGATATGTAATCAATATTGCTCTTTGTCTCATGGAGACTTGGACTGACATTCTCACTTACCCATTACTCACTGATTTTGTCTCATGGAGACTTGGAAATTCTCACTTACCCATTACTCATTGACTTCAACTGAAGCTCATCTAATGCATTCTGCATTATGTGTTTTTTCTGAAAAAAAAGAGAATTTTTATATATTTCTCTAACAAAGAAAATTCTTTTGTTAAAGAAATTATACAACAGATTTCACAAAAATTGTCCTCTTGATTATTTCATTACCAATTTTAATATTAAATTTTTAATTTTTAATAGTTTTTTATGCCACACTTAACAATTTTTAAGTTCCAAGGTGGCAGCCAGTTTTAAATGATGGAGGATAGAACCTGGTTACAACATACCCAGGAAGAGACCACCAGCCTTCGGCAAGTAAACTGACTAACTTCCTCATAAAAATCAGCTTAGGTTCTAGTGGGGCTTGAACGCGCGCTAACTAGAAGTGAGAGACTTCATGGTGCTCTAACCACCCGAAGGTTGGTTCTATAAAAATCATAATAAGGCCCATATGTAACCAAGTAAACTGAATCAAATCTGGGTGAGTGTCAAGTCTTTTCATGTTGTAGCACTGATTTGACCTTTTGTCCAGGTTCTTGATCACTGCTATTAAAAAAAATGATTACAGGAAATGTACATTTCTCCTGATTTTTTCATATATTGAAGAGTAAACCGCTCTATCAGCAAAGCAGACAACATATAGAGAATAAGACAAAATAATGTGACATAAGACAAAATGATTGACATAAGACAATGACTGACATAAGACAATGGCTGACATGAGAGAAAATGACTGTTACATAAGACAATGACTGTGATAAGACAATGACTGTGATAAGACAATGACTGTGACACAAGACAATGACTGTGATAAGACAATGACTGTGACACAAGACAATGACTGTGACATAAGACAATATGACTGTGACATAAGACAAAGTGACTGTGAAATAAGACCAAATGACTGTGATATAAGACCAAATGACTGTGACATAAGACAAAATGACTGTGACATAAGACCAAATGACTGTGACATAAGACAAAATGACTGACATAAGACAATATGACTGTGACATAAGACAAAGTGACTGTGACATAAGACAAAATGATTGTGATTGAAAACAATATGAATGTGACATAAGACAACATGACTGTGACATAAGACCAAATGACTGTGACATAAGAGAAAGTGACTGTGACATAAGACAAAATGACTGTGACATAAGACAAAATGACTGTGACATAAGACCAAATGACTGTGACATAAGACAATATGACTGTGACATAAGACAAAGTGACTGTGACATAAGACAAAATGAATGTGATTGAAAACAATATGAATGTGACATAAGACAACATGACTGTGACATAAGACCAAATGACTGACATAAGACAATATGACTGTGACATAAGACAAAGTGACTGTGACATAAGACAAAATGAATGTGATTGAAAACAATATGAATGTGACATAAGAACAAATGACTGTGACATAAGACCAAATGACTGTGACATAAGACAAAATGACTGACATAAGACAATATGACTGTGACATAAGACAAAGTGACTGTGACATAAGACAAAATGAATGCATTATAAGACAAAATGAATGTGATTTAAGACAAAATGACTGTGACATAAGAACAAATAAATCTGACATTATACAATTATTGCCCTTGTTTTTGGTTGACATGAATATTTGTCCACACAGGAGGTGTTATATCACCCCAGGGTAACATAACACCTCGAAGGTTGGCAAATATTCATGTCAACCCAAAACAAGGGCAATAATTGTTTTATCATACCAAAAGGCATTAAAACTTAACTAACAAACTGACCTACGGCTACGTAAGTTCATAACGATTGTAACATGTGTGACATAGTGCCTTCGATACTCAACACTATCAATATGTTTTATTGTTCTTTGTGTTGGTTTTTTAATCTTAAGCCTCCATCAAGGTTGATTCCAGCATATATATTTGACAACGATGTATCAATGCTGTCAAATCATTAAATTTCGGCTGTTGTTTCTCTCCATTCAGTCTGCATCAAGTAATCTATGAGTTGTGAAACAGACATTTTATCTGCTAGAGGTTACACCTAATTACCACATGGCCTACTAGAAAAAAAAAAAAACTATATGTGTATCCATTTCTGCGCACAAGAGGGTGACATAAATCACCATTGAGGGTGACATAAATGTTTCAGGGTGACATGAAGAAATGTTTTAGATTACGTGATATGATTTTGACTGATCAGAAGTAAAGATACATGTTAGAGGTATAATAAAAGACAAAATAAATGTGATATAAGACAAAATGAATGTCACATAAGACAAAATGAATGTGATATAAGACAAAATGACTGAGACCAAATGACTATGACATAAGACATAATGAATACGACAAAGACAAATTGATTGACATACGACAAAATGACTGTGACATAAGACCAAATGAATGTGACATAAGATGAAAGACTAACCAAAGACAAAATGACTGTGACATAAGACAAAATGTTTGACATAAGACAACAAGAGGGCCAAGAGAGCCTCAATCGTTCACTGGAGAAACATCTACAAATGTGGAAAGAAGACCAAGAAGAATGTGTACATGTAGGCTGAAAAGACCTCAAAAACGTGTCAAAAATAAATATTCCTATTTCTATGAAAAAATAGAAACTTGAATCATACATCCATGTAGATCACTCAGAAACAATTCGTTTTTTTCAATTCATGTAGTGGTTCTGGAGAAGATAATTTTTTAAGAGGGTACCTTTTGGGACCTATTCTGCCCCACCCTGGATCCACCCTTGGGATGTTCTGACTGAAAACTATAAACTTAGTACAGGATCCTGAACACACGCTTCCTGTAAAGTTTTGTCAAAATTCCTTCAGTAGTTTTGAAACAAAAGCTGATAGTGTGAAAAATGCAACCTGTATTCTTAAAAAATTCTAGAAATTAAATTTCTACATAATTTTTGCACAAAAACATTTCTTAACCTAATTACAAGTAAATCACATTAAATGAATGCAACAAAGTGAATGCAAGGGGAGATAATTGAGGAAATCATGCAAAAATTAATGAAAATGACAAAGTCTGAAAAGATCTCAAAAAGGCATTAAAAATTCATATTCTGATTTCTATGAAAAATACAAACTTGAATCATACATCCATGTAGATCACTCAGAAACAATTCGTTTTTCAACTGATGTAGTGGTTCTGGAGAAGAAGATTTATAAAGAGGGGTACCTTTTGGGACCTATACTGCCCTGCCCTGGATCCACCCCTGGGCCAATCTGACTAAAAACTACAAACTTAGCTTGGTACAATACCTTGAGCACTTGCTTCCCACAAAGTTTCGTCAAAATTTCTTCATTAGTTTTGAAACAAAAGCTGATAGTGTGAAAAACGACCCCCCTTCACCCCTCTTTGTTTTGCAGTCTTAAAAAAATCATAAAAAATTCTAAAAATTGAATTTCTGCAAATTCTTGCACAAAAACAATTCTTCACCTAATTACAAGTAAAACAAATTAAATGAATGCAACAAAGTGAATGCAAGGGGAGATAATTGAGGAAATCATGCAAAAATTAATGAAAATGACAAAGTCTGAGAAGACCTCAAAAAGGAGGCAAAAATTAATATTCCAATTTCTATGAAAAATACAAACTTGAATCATACATCCATGTAGATCACTCAGAAATAATCCGTTTTTCAATTGATGTAGTGGGTCTGGAGAAGAAGAATCATACAACCATGTAGATCACTCACAAACAATCCATTTTTCAATTCATGTAGCGGTTCTGGAGAAGATCTTTAAAGAGGGGTACCTTTTGGGACTTATTCTGCCCAATCCTGGATCCACCCCTGGGCCAATCTGACTGAAAACTACAAACTTGGTAAAAAAACCTTAAGCACTTGCTTCCTGCAAAGTTTCGTCAAAATTCCTTCATTAGTTTTGAAACAAAAGCTTATAGTGTGAAAAATGCACCTTATCCCTTTTTTGCAGTCTTAAAATTAAATGAATAAAAAATTCTTGAAATTCAGTTTCTGCAAAATTCATGCACAAAAAATATCCTAAATACAAACAAATCACATTAAATGAATGCATCAAAGTGAATGCAAGGAATTGAGGAGATCAAGCAGAAATTAATGAAAATGACAGTCTGAAAAGACCTAAAAAAAACGCATCAAAAATCGATATTCCGATTTCTATGAAAAAATAGAAACTTGAATCATACATCCATGTAGATCACTCAGAAACAATTCATTTTTCAATTCATGTAGTGGTTCTTGAGAAGAAGATTTATAAAGAAGGGTACCTTTTGGGACCTATTCTGCCCCGCTGTCGATCCACCCCTGGGCCAATCTGACTGAAAACTACAAAATTGGTACAGGACCTAGAGCGCTTGCTTTCTCCAAAGTTTCGTCAAAATTCCTTTTGTAGTTTTGAAACAAAAGCTGATAGTGTGAAAAATTAGCCCCGCCCCTCTTTTTTTGTAGTCTTAAAAAATTCATAAAAAAATTCTAGAAATATAATTTCTGTAAAATTTTTGCACAATAATATTTCTTCACCTGATTAGAAGTAAAACACATTAAAAGAATGTATCAAAGTGAATGCAAGGGGAGATAATTGAGGAAATTATGCAAAAATTAATGAAAATGCATTCAGCTCAGGTGAGCTAAAATGACTGTGAAATAAAACAAAATGATTGACATAAGACAAAATGACTGTGGCATAGGACAATATGACTGTGACCTAAGAAAAAATGATTGATATAAGACAAAATGACTGTGACATAAGACAAAATGAATGCAACCAAATGACTGTGACATAAGACAAAATTACTGTGTCATAAGACAAAATGAATGTGGCATAAGACAAAATGACTGCAACCAAATGACTGTGACATAAGACAAAATGACTGTGACATAAGACAAAATGACTGCAACCAAATGACTGTGACATAAGACAAAATGACTGTCATAAGACAAAATGACTGTGACATAAGACAAAATGACTGTGACATAAGACAAAATGACTGCAACCAAATGACTGTGACATAAGACAAAATGACTGTGACATAAGACAAAATGACTGTGTCATAAGACAAAATGAATGTAGCATAAGACAAAATGATTGACATAAGACAAAATGACTGACATAAGACAAAATAAATGTAACATTAGACAAAATGATTGACATAAGACAAAATCACTGTGGCATAAGACAAAATGACTGACATAAGACATAATGACTTTGACATAAGACAATGACTGTGATGTAAGACAAAATTACTGTGACATAAGACAAAATCACTGTGACATAAGACAATGACTGTGACATAATATAAATCAATGGTGAACTGAGACAAAATAACTGTAAACTAAGACAAAATGACTGTGACATAAGATAAAAATGAATGTAGCATAAGACAAAATGATTGACAATGACAAAATGACTGACATAAGACAAAATGATTGTGATCTAAGACAAAATGACTGTGACATAAGACAAAATGAAAATGAATGTTACATAAGACAAAATGACTGTGACATAAGAGAAAATGAATGTGACATAAGACCAAATGACTGTGACATAAGAGAAAATGAATGTGACATAAGACAAAATGACTGTGACATAAGACAAAATGAATGTGACATAAGACAAAATAACTGTAGCATGTGGAAAAAAAAACTTCATTCAAAACAAGACAATAAATTCTATGTCAAAAACAGTCATACATACTGGAACATGAAAAATTTGATATAATTATAAAATACAACATGGGAAGCATGACATTATTATTAATGTCACCATGCAGTGAATTAAGCTGTGAAATACACAAACATAATGTCAAAACTTCTGATATATATATATATATAATTCATCTCCGATATACCGCCACCTTCTGTTTTCCTGAATTTTGGCAGTATAACAGGTTTGGCAATATATCGAAGTTGATAACTATTTTTGACGTGTGGTCGTTTTCATCTTGACATGTCTTTAATCCCTGTTGTATATCATATCCTGTTTACAGCTCACTATTGTAAATTCCGATATTTTGTCTATTGTTTAAATTCAGATAATTTGGCCATCCTATTAAAATGACTAAAATTAAACCATCCAAAATATGTAGCAGTACATGTTTGATGGCCGTAAAATCTAGATCTGGTTCTAACATTAGCCCGAAATCATTTCTAATGTAAACTTTAATTGTTTTTATTTAAAATAAATCATTGAAAGGCCTTAAGTTTATATATCTCATCTACACATAATTATTTCTTGACGATTATTGCTGTATAAACACACGACTTGTTTAAAATATTTTCAAATTCTCCCGGAAGCGTGACACTCATAAGCAGTCGAAGTATGAAGCAAACAAAGTACTGTAACGCCAAAACCTGCATAGCGCCATTCGCTGCCGATTCTCCGGTACAAATGGTCATTTATACATGTTAAATCCCTCAAACACATCGCCAGACCAGATGAAAAAAAGAAATGTGAATAAAACTGTTAGCCGATGGTAGCTTGTTTACTTCCTACTTTGACTACAAAGGGGGATAGCTCGAATATCGAGTGTCATAAACTGGTATCCGGTTGTATGAACAAAGTGTAGAAGTCAGACGGGGCTGACACATCGTGTGTTTCTACAGTAAATATCACATGTCAAGAAATAATTATGAGTAGATGAAAAAGCCTTTGTATTATCGGCCTGACTAGTTATTTAAAACAAATACGATGAAAGTTAACATTAGAAATATTTCCAGGTTAATGTTAGAAACATCTAGATTTTCCGGCTGTCTAACATGTACTGGTACAAATTTTGGACGGTTTAATTTTGGCCATTTTAATAGGGTGGCCAAATTGTCCAAACTTAAACAATGGTCAAAATATCCGAATAAACGATAGAGAGTTGTACACAAGATATGATATAGTCTACAACAGGGATTAAAGACATGTCATGATGAATACGAAAATAGTAAACCTTGATATATTGCCAAACCCATTGTACTGCCAAAATTCAGGAAAACAAAAGGTGGCAGTTTATCGGGGGTGAACTATATATATATATATATATATATATATATATATATATATATATATATATATATATATATATATATATATATATATATACACACACACATATACATGTATGTATATATATATATATATATATATATATATATATGTGTGTGTGTGTGTGTATGTGTGTGTATAATGTACATATACAGCCCCTTGCCAAAAATATTTGTGATTTTACAATCATCGATTTCTACATAAACTGGATTTAAAATGCCACATTACAACAAAGTGGATTGTTGTTACTGAAGTGAATAGGAAAAACATTTTTCTGAGAGTTTACAGAAAAGATCACTATCCGTGGACATTTATTGGAAAACTTGTTATATTTACTGGTGAATGCCAGGTTGTGCATAGAAAAAATTACCATGTTTATGTCTGGGGAACCTAAAGGGAATAATACCTGCTGAGGTGTGTTTGTCCCCCACAGCAGAAACATGTTTCTGTTATAGTTTGGGGATGCATCAGTTCTTACAGTGTGGGAATACTTTGAGTGCATGGTTGATGGGAATATAAATGCCAAAATACATACTGATATTCTTGAAAACCAGTTAAAGCTAGTTATTGCCTGTCATTTTAGCGACAAACCATGTCGTTTCCGAGATGATACTGCCTCTGTACAGCAGGCTCAAGTAACATATTTTGGCCAGCATCTACATTTTCAAACATTTGTGGCATAGAATTAAAAACAAGTTAAAAAATCAAGTTCAGAATATCAGCACATCAATCAGATGAACTGTTTGTGGTTGTCCACTGTTGAGTAGTTTCAGGGACTTTATTATTGGATCCCATACCATTTACTGGCTGTACACAGTATTTTCTTTTATGAAAATTACTATATATATTACATGACAGCAATGCGTTGATGTCCTCCAACTTTGATTTTTGTGAATACTTTTGGCACGGTGCTGTAGGTACAATACGATATTATCACTAGAATATATTTCATAGATGTATCATTATGACATCATGTGAAATGTTACGTCATCATGTGAAATGTTACGTCATCGTGTGAAATGGTACATCATCGTGTGAAATGGTACATCACTGTGTAAACTATATATATAACATCATTATTCGTCATTTGACATTATAATGTGTGTTATTTTGATCTATTGAGATATGACGTAATGTATGTGCCATTCAGTGAGATTTTGTGAGCATAAATATTTACATAAAATCTTACATGTTCCTAATCAGCAATTTTAAATGTAGAACAATATAATTATTCAACTTGGATGGCAAAATTTGTATTAGTAATATGGTCATGAGATCTTTTTTTCCTATTACAGACAGGTGTCTTCACTTGACTGACAGCAAATGAGGCAAAAATCATGAAGAGGCCTATGGGTACATTGCTCAGCTGAGCTGTGTTGGTATTTTACAAATACAGTGAACCCGCTTTACAACGACATTCTTTATAACGACAAGAATCACTTAGGAACAAATGTACATCTAAATAAAAAGTACTCATTACAATGGAATATTCAGTATCCGACTCCGACATTAGATTCCAGGAACAAATGTACAAAACTCAATGTAAATAAACTCTTTACAACGGCATAACAGCATAGTAGAACCACCTGCTGATCCAGCTATTGTTTTCAGTCTTGATTTTCTTCATGGTTGAGATCACAAGTAAAAATAATTGTGTCAATAAAACAATTACACCATCAATTGTTCTCTAATCTGTACTGATAGGTGATGGCCTAGGTGTCAACAATTGGCGCTTGAATCAACCTGACCTGTAGAGTAGGCAGTAGGCCTAATGTTTATAAACCATTTGTAGGTTTCGTTTGAACTGAACCGACAGGAAGAGAAATACAAGCTGTGTACAAATTAAAAAAAAAAAGATATATAAATAAATAAATAAAAAATACATATAGTTGACAAATTCAGTTACGCTAAATGACCGTGCCGATGTGGTTACAATGGCGGATCTTTAAATTACTTCAATACTTGCAATAGCCATAGACATTTTAGTAAACCTTATTTATGAAACACATTTTAAAGAGAATTGTATCAGCAATCTCAGAGCTTTTTATTTAAGCAATTTATAATGAATTTAACTCAGAATCACAAGATATATTACATTCTGGCATTTTGTACATGATCCGTGCATTTCATGACATCACCGATTTACGATATGGGATCGAAAAAAATAATTGTGCATTGATGTTTACAATATTAACTTACATACATATGACAATAAAAATGTTGAAAATAGTATGAAACAAAATAATAAGATTTGTTGTTTATTTATTTACATGTACTATGAAATGCCCACCACATCAAATTCATTTCAGTGACAAATTCGATATAACATCATTCCTACGTGGGAACAAACATGGTCGTTGTAAAGAGGGTTCACTGTATATGATTTTAGAATTAGAATCTCAATTTTGAAATTATTAGACCCTCCTTGGGAGTGGATACCATTGAATGGCCTATCTTGAAGAGGTCAAAGGAAACATTCATAATAAGTGCTAGTTTTGCAAACAGTACTTCGCAAATATCAAATCCATATATATTCTGCATAACATAGATTAGTGGTACATTAAACAATAATGTTTTATTATAATTTAGATATCTAGGTCAATGAATGATTAATGCCTAGTTACATTAAGTTTGTATTTAGAATTCTTATCTGTTATAGATATTAAGTTATGGTCATTATATACCTTTATTATTGTAGGTCAAGGGTATCAAGTGATTGAAGTTTGAAGCTACTGCAGATAAAAATTAATTCATGATGATCTATACCAATCTTGGTTTAAATTGGCCAAGTGGTTCTGGAGAAAATGTATTTTGAAACTTACATCATATTTCATTATATATCTCAATTAACTGCCCTTAAAAACTGACCTAGCCCTTCATTTGAACAAATATGAATTCCCTTTATCCAAAGATGTTTATGCAAACATTGATTAATTTGAACAAATTAAATCTACTTCAATAAGGATAGTTTGTAAAAATATTACATGTATTAGTTGAAATTGGTTCGGCAGTTCAGGACAAGAAGCTGGATAAGTAAATAGCTCTTTCCTTTTAGCAGTCAAGAAAAAAAATCATGAACAATTCTATAAATTAAATTTCAACAAAATTCTCTCCAGAAAACATTTCATTAATAAATGTATCTTTGTGAATCAAAGACAAAAAATCAAAGAAATCAAACGAAAATGACAAAGTCTGAAAAGACACCCAAACTGCATCAAAATTTTTTTTTCTGATTTCTAAGATAAAACACAAACTTTAACCATACATCCAATGTACATCACTCAGATGCAGTTATTTTTACAATTCATGCCACAGTTCAACTTGAGAAGACTATCAAGAGTTGTACACTCTGGGAATTATTTCACCCCAATTGAATTTACCATTGACCTGATCTGACGTCAAAACATATACTTTGTAGAGGGCCTTGAGTACTTGCTTCTTGTAAAGTCTCATCAAAATTTCTTCAGAAATTTGGAAAAAACTAAAAAAAATCACCCCTTTCATTTAGCAGTCTTTTTTGCCCCACCCTGGGTCCACCCCTGAGAAAATTTGGTTGAATAATGCAAACATGTTGGGTTATATACTTGCTTCCTGAAATATTTAATCATAATTGCTTCAGTGTTTTCGGAGAAGTTAAAAAAAAAAAAGTGAAAAGTTAATGGCCAAATGCAAGACAAATGTTTATCAGAAAAGTAAAACCTGTTAAAGTTTTTTTTAAATACAGAGGAAGAGAAATGTAATAAGTATATTCAACTATTTTTATTTCTAGACTCCATTGATCAGCTGAGATTCCAAAATCAATACACTGACATTTTAAAATATTACTAAACAGCAGACATAACCTGACTATCAATTTAACAATTGCAAATACAAATGAATAATGCTAGATTTTTAGAAAACAAATTACCTTTCTTTTCTTAAGTAAAACATCAGCAGGAACATCTGGTATCAAATATCGCATGATAAACTTCAAAATCAAGACAATATGCTGAAACAGAAAAATATGATATTAAGCACTGGATGAACACAAACTTATCAGCGACCTTTGAGCACTTGTTCTTGAAAAGTTTCATCAAAATCACTTCAGTATTGTTTTGAAAAACCTTTGTAGCAACAAATCTGAAACATTAAAAATTGTCATTTGTAAAAAAAACTGTTTGTTCAACATAAATATATCCAAAGTCTGGTCAAGCTGAAACAGGACTACTGAATGAGTCAAGACAGGCATGTGGCATGACCATATTAAATCAAGATTACAGTACTGTGTTAATAATGACAATATTGAAACAGGATTACTGCATTAACATTGGCAAGTAAAATGGTCATAATGAAACAAGATTGCTGATTCAAGACAGGCATGTTACATAGCCATATTAAAACTGGATTACTGATTTAACATAAGCAAGTATCATGGCCATAATGAAACAGGATTACTAGTAGTTTAAAAGAACCTTTGTAGCAACAAATCTGAAACAATTAAAATTTTCATTTTGAAAAAAACTGTGTTTGTTTTACTTAATAATCTGAAGCCTGGTCAAGCTAAAACAAGATTATACTGAGTCAACATAAGCATTTGGCATGGCCATATTGAAACAGGATTACTGAGTCAACATAGGCATGTGACGTGACTAATATTAAAACAGGATTACTGAGTCAACATAGGCATGTGACGTGACTAATATTAAAACAGGATTACTGAGTCAACATAGGCATGTGACATGACCAATATTGAAACTTGATTACTGAGTCAACATATGCATTTAGCATGGCCATATTGAAACAGGATTACTGAGTCAACACAGGCATGTGACATGACCAATATTGAAACAGGATTACTGAGTCAACATAGGCATGTGACATGACCAATATTGAAACTTGATTACTGAGTCAACATATGCATTTAGCATGGCCATATTGAAACAGGATTACTGAGTCAACACAGGCATGTGACATGACCAATATTGAAACAGGATTACTGAGTCAACATAGGCATGTGACATGACCAATATTGAAACAGGATTATTGATTCAAGATAAGCATACAGCATGACCATATTGGAATAGGATTACTAAGTCAACATAAGGTATGTGACATGGCCAAACTGAAACCGGATTATGGAGTCAACATGGAATAGATATATAGTCACTTCATATACTGTGATTTATAGATGTATAGCCACTTCATATACTATATTTTATAGATGTATAGCCACTTCATATAGGGCCTACTATAATTTATAGATATATAGTCACTTCATATAGTATAATTTATAGATATATAGTCACTTCATATAGTATAATTTATAGATATATAGTCACTTCATATAGTATAATTTATAGATATATAGTCACTTCATATAGTATAATTTATAGATATATAGTCACTTCATATAGTATAATTTATAGATATATAGTCACTTCATAAAGTATAATTTATAGATATATAACCACTTCATAAAGTATAATTTATAGATATATAACCACTTCATATATTATGGTTTATAGATATATATATAGTCACTTCATATACTATAATTCATAGATATATAACCACTTCATATACTATGGTTTATAGATATATATATAGTCACTTCATATACTATAATTCATAGATATATAACCACTTCATATACTATGGTTTATAGATATATATATATATAGTCACTTCATATACAATAATTTGTAGATATATAGCCACTTCATATACTATACTTGCATAAAACCTATATACTGGATTTTATATCAATACTTTAAACAACAGATCTGGGAGGGATCTTGGCACCCAACATGGAGTGTTCTTTGTCTGATCTATAACAGACTGTTCTTTTCTCTTCTTTTCTTTTATTTGTGTCTCAACACTGAATTTGAACTTAAATCCATATTTCTGTGAAATACTTTTTTCACAAGATTATAGCGAAACTGAATTTAAACTGAAAATATTACATTTTAAGAGAGAATGGAATTCAAAATGGCCGACAAGTGTCCATCTTGGATTTTGATCACTCTGAAAATGTAATATGCACATGTAGACCTAAGGGGGAACCTCAATAATCAATTTCGATTCCTTCAGTACATTCTGAGTAATATATACTTCCACTGTCAAAATCCAAGATTGCCGCCTGTGGGCCATATTGGATTCCAATCTCTATGAAAATGTAATATGCACATCTAGATCTTAAGGGGAAACTTGATGTCAAATTTCAATGAAATCCCAGCCGTCCTTTTTGAGAATAAGCGGTAACAAAGGAACCTCTATGTCAAATTTCAAGGAGATCCCTTCAGTCCTTTCTGAGAACTAGATGTAACAAGAATTGTTCAGGATGGATGGATGACAGACGGACCACGGATGTAGTCCTTTCTGAGAAGTAGTGGTAACAAACTTCCTTTGGTCAATATCCAAGATGACCTCCTTTCCGCCATGTTGGATTCCATTCTATTTGAAAATATAATATGCACAACAAGACCTAAAGGGGAACCTTCATGTCAAATTTCAAAGAGATCCCTTCTGTCCTTTTTGAGAAGTAGCAGTAACAAACTTCCTTTGGTCAAAATCCAAGATGGCTGCCTGACAGCCATGTTGGATTTCAATCTCTCTGAAAATATAATAACACAACTAGATCTTAAAGGGAAACTTGATGTCAAATTATAATGAGATCCAATCAGTCCTTTCTGATAATATCATCCTTTGGTCAAAATCCAAGATGGCCACCTGTTGGCCATGTTGGATTACGATCTCTCTGGAAATGTAATACAACTAGACCTCAAGGAGAACCTCTATGTCAAATTTCAATGAGATCCCATCATTCCCTTCTGAGAAATAGCTGTAACAAACATCCTTTGGTCAAAGTCCAAAATGGCAGCCTGTTGGCTATGTTGGATTCTGATCTCTCTGGATATGTAATATGCACAACTAGACCTCAAGGGGAACCACTGTGTCAAATTTCAATGAGATCCCTTCAGTCCTTTCTGAGAACTACCGGTAACAAGAATTGTTCAGGATGGACGGATGGCAGATGGACCACGGATGCAGGGCCATATGAACAGATTTTAGCCATGTATATTCAGCCACTGTCCTAATCTAAAGAATTCATTAAATTTTAGATGCAGATTTTAAAATCAGTTTAGCTGTGAAGGAAATGTTATTTAAAACTTCAAGTTGATAGTTTCTTATCACAGGGACACAAATGTTACAGTACATCAATTGTGTAAAATGATAATTTAAGATTTGAACTGTTGTACAAGGCCACCAAGAAAGTAATGAGGTTCTCAAATGATTAATTTTGAAAATGTTTGTAGGTAGGCTTATTTTTCTAAATTTCCAATCCTACATGAGTAGGAGTTTTATATTTTCTTTTATGGATTATTGTCCTACTCTGTTTATACAAAAAACTTTCCTTTCAATATATGCATATCATCATTGTGTAGTTGTGTCTAAAGTGTACCACAAAATCAAAGACTCCATAGAACTGGCTTTTAACAATATAAGAAATGTCAATTAATAGTATGTTCTCCTCTAATTTACTTTTATATTTGATGATCTGCATACCAGTATGTTAAACGTATTTTTATTATGAGAAGGAATTTATTTTTCTTTCTATAATATGGGTAGGTGGGTGTTTTCTCATCATACAAAATAAAAAAAAAATGAGAGAAAAAAGAGGAAAGGGATTATCTCAGACAACCAGATATAGTGTATTTTCTGTATTAGAAGCCCCATATCTATTAAATGCCCACCCCTATGTGCATTTTAACATTGCTATCTCTTCGTAGACAAATGAAAATAAACAAAACAGTCAACCTATTTACATCATATATAAGTTGAATGCATTTTAAAAGGTTGAAAGTTGAAATATAAATCATGAATTTCTATCATACTGGCATGTAAGCATTGCCTTAAAACTGTTATAAGATAATTACCAGATACATTGAGCTCAAATGACTTGCAGTTGTTATCATTTGTCAAGTATTCCAGCAATCAATCACTGAAAAATTGTTCTGTGTTTTTATACTGTGTCGTTAAATAAACCATCTTCATCTCCATCATGTTTTATGACTTATGGATGATTTCTAGGGTTATGGATTCCCAAGCTGAAGGACATATGTTAATAATTATGTGAGAATCACACATGTATGACACAGTGCCATGGATGGAACATGTATAGTTCACGAGTGAAATTGATTAATTAAATTAGGATGTTTGTCTATAATACGAAAAGAGACAAATGTATCAAATTGTTTACATTTTATACAAAGAGAAACAGTCTTCATGTGACGATGAATGAAATGCTGAAAGTCAGTCAAACTTTAGTATGTTTTAGACATCTAACTATTAACAATTCTACTTTAATAAACGCCCCCTTTTAGAAAATGTAATGCCCCTTGGGGGCGTTTAATATAGAAAATACAAAATTTTTATTCAGACAAGTTTTTACCTCAAATCCAATTACTATCCAGAGCTGTGTTACAATATCAAACTTGTTACCCCAGCTTGATGTAAAGGCAATTAAAAATCCATTAGACACAACTCCAATGAAATTCATCAACTCCAGTATAACAAACCAAGTACCTGCAAGAATAGATAAACACAGTTACTTCCTAATCAAGATAAGCAAATACTTCCCTATCAAGATAAACAGAGTTACTTCCCTATCAGATAAACAGTTACTTCCCTATCAGAAAAACAGAGTTTCTTCCCAATCAAGAAAAAGTTACTTCCCTATCAGATAAATAGAGTTACTTCCTATTAAGATAAACAGAATTACTTCCAGATCAGATAAACATAGTTACTTCCCTATCAGATAAACAGAGTTACTTCCATATCCGATAAACAGTTACTTCCCAAGCAGATAAACTTAGTTACTTCCATATCAGATAAACAGAGTTACTTCCCAAGCAGATAAACATAGTTACTTCCCTATCAGATAAACAGTTACTTCCCTATCAGAGAAACAGAGTTTCTTCCCTCTTTTGTTAATATGTTATCAATCACAAAAATTAAGAAAAAATCCCTAAAACAGGTCTGAATCACTTATGTTCATCCAAAACTTTGTAAATGGTTTCTATGCAAATGTTGAATAATAAACAAGTAATGACTTTACTGTAACACTGAATTAAATGAACGTTAATTCTCCTCATTTTAACTTACTAATGGCATGACTTACTAACTTTACTAAAAACATGTTATCGTCAGTAAGTATTTACTTATGACATATTAATTACAGCAAGACTTACCATTTACATCACACCAGTGAGTCTGACCAAGTCTGAAACTCAGTCTTCTCATTACATCTCTACCTACTTACCAAAAAGCTAAAGGTCTGTGACTCAATCTTATCATTACTTCTGATTCAACACTTTCTAATACCTACCAATGTCTTGAGCTATCAAAGCTAAAGGTCTGTGACTCAATCTTATCATTACTCTTGATTCAACACTTTCTAATACCTACCAATGTCTTGAGCTATCAAAGCTAAAGGTCTGTGACTCAATCTTATCATTACTTCTGATTCAACACTTTCTAATACCTACCAATGTCTTGAGCTATCAAAGCTAAAGGTCTGTGACTCAATCTTATCATTACTCATGATTCAACACTTTCTTATACTTACCAATGTCTTGAGCAATCAAAGCTAAAGGTCTCCTGTAAAACCACAGCAATCTCTTGGCATCAATTCTTATATCAATCAGGGTAACAAGCAGTGCTATTAAAGGTGCCAGGGGAAAAGATGCTGCAAACAGCTAAAATATAAATGATTTTATTAGATCAACATCCCAATATCACTGTGCATGACAAAGTCCTGATACTGTATATGACATGGTCTTGATAGTGTACATAACACAGTGTTCTGTACATGACACAGTCTTTACGTTGTACATTGACACTGTCTTAATACTGTACAATACTGTACATGACACTGTCTTAATACTGTACATGTCATGGTCTTATCACTGTACATGAAATTTTCATAGTACTGTACATGACACAGTCTTAGGACTGTACATGACATGGTCTTGATACTGTGCATGACAGTCTCAGTAATGTAAATGACATGGCCTTAGTACTGTACATGACACAGTCTTGATACTGTACATGACATGGTCTTGATACTGTGCATGACACAGTCTTAGTACTGTAAATGACATGACCTTAGTACTGTACATGACACGGTCTTGATACTGTACATGACATGGTCTTGATACTGTACATGACATTGTCTTGATACTGTACATTACACTGCCTTGATACTGTACATGACATGGTCTAGATACTGTACATGACACTGTCTTTATATTGTACATGGCATGGTGTTGATACTGTACATGACATGGTCTTGATACTGTATATGACACTGTCTTGATACTGTACATGAAACTGTCTCAATACTGTACATGACACTGTCTTGCTACTGTACATGACACTGTCTTGATACTGTACATGACAGTCTTGATACTGTATATGACACTGTATTGATACTGTACATGACACTGTCTTGATACTGTACATGACAGTCTTAATACTGTACATGACATGGTCTTAATACTGTACATGACACTGTCTGGATACTGTACATGACACTTTCTTGATACTGAACATGACATGGTCTTGATACTGTATATGACAGTCTTGATACTGTACATGGCACAGTCTTGATACTATACATGACATGGTCTTTATACTGTACATGAAACAGTCTTGATACTGTACATGGCACTGTCTTGATACTGTACATGACATGGTTTTGATACTGTACATGCCACTGTCTTGATACTGTACATGACACTGTCTTGATACTGTGCATTACATGGCCTGGATACTGTATATGACATGGTCTTGATACTGTACATTACACTGTCTTGATACTGTACATGGCATGGTGTAAATACTATACTTGACACTGTCTTAATACTGTACATGACATGGCCTTGATACTGTACATGACACTGTCTTGATACTGAACATGCCACTGTCTTGATACTGTACATGACATTGTCTTGATACTGTGCATTACATGGCCTGGATACTGTATATGACATGGTCTTGATACTGAACATTACACTGTCTTGATACTGTACATGGCATGGTGTAAATACTATACATGACACTGTCTTAATACTGTACATGACATGGTTTTGATACTGTACATGACACTGTCTTGATACTGTACATAACAGTCTTAATACTGTACATGGCATGGTCTTGATACTGTACATGACACTGTCTTGATATTGTATGTGACACTATCTTGATACTGTACATGACACTGTCTTGATACTGTACATGACAGTCTTAATACTGTACATGACATTGTCTTAATAATGTACATGACATTATCTTGATACTGTATATGACATGGTCTTGATACATGTTCTTAGTACTGAACATGAAACAGTCTTGATTCTGTACATGACATGGTATTGATACTGTACATGACACTGCCTTAGTACTAAGCATGACATGGTATTGATACTGTACATGACATGGTCTTAGTACTGTACATGACATGGTATTGATACTGTACATGAACTGCCTTAGTACTAAACATGACATGGTATTGATACTGTACATGACATGGTCTTAGTACTTACATGACATGGTATTGATACTGTACATGACACTGCCTTAGTACTGTACATGACATGGTATTGATACTGCACATGACATGGTCTTAGTACTGTACATGACATGATTTTGAATATTGGAATTAAAAAGTATCTTGTTATTGTTGTATCTTGTTATGTATCATAATTTGTAATTTAGACACATGATAAAAAGTTAATAATATGATCATTTTTATATCATACTCCTTCTCAGGCCTCGGTCCAAATATCTTCTCAGGCCTCGGTCTAAATATCTTCTCAGGCCTAGGTCCTAATATCTTCTCAGGCCTCGGTCCAAATATCTTCTCAGCCCTCGGTCCTAATATCAGCCTGAGGGCTGTGGCTGATATCAGGAACCTCGGATTGAGAAGGAATATGATATCAAAATGGTGATATAATAATCTTCATTTATTACTGTACATTACACGTACATCACAAATTTAAAGACAATTTTATATTGTTGCTCATAATCTTTTTTTCACCACTGAAAATCAATGGACATTGATGTAAAAAAGAATAAGATAATGTTTATGTAAAAAAACATATATCAATACTGCATTATGCACTGACTGAGATTTGGAAGATGCATATGATAAACTAATAGCTGAAAGTAATTTTAGACAACAATGAGTCTTGAGGTACTGTAATAATACCAATAAAATTACCATTCCAGCATGCAAACTAATCATCCATATAAAACTGATTTGTAATTCTCATTTGAGTGCATTTTCCTTAATTGTTCCTAAATGGCCCTTTTGAAAACCCTCTATTCTTAAATGGGTAACAACAACTAAATTTAGTTTATTTTGGTATCAATGTTGTAAATTTTATGTAGATCCTACCTTTTAAATACAATGTATGTGTTGATATTTAGATCATGAAGTTCTTGTCCTATATATTAATCCATTATCAGTTTCCAATGAAAATACAAGTTAAAGAATTAAATAACTATTTGCTCAGGGGGTCAATAAAGAAAACAAAATGCTGGTATTTTTAATAGTTTTGTAAAATGATAATTACCGTCAGTAGTTAAAGGAATTAATCTGCAATAATAAACTAATTTCAAAAAAGACAATTTTTTAAGATATATTGAATACATTCACTGCAAGATAAAATTTACAGGGTTTATTGGTAATTCGCTGCAGCTTGACTACATGACCTGTAATCTGCATGTTTTTAGAAAGCAATTCTAAAGATGACAGAAAATCTGATCAAAGATTTTGGGTTAATCATGTTAAAAATAATTCAGTATACCCATCAGACATCGTGTTGACTGTTGTCTTTATTTGACTAGCATTATAAAACACACATTCCTTGCCACATTTTAAGTCATACTGACTATAGAGATTCAAAATAAGATATGGGCTTAGTTAGGACTTTGTCTCAAATATTATTCATGGATTCCATGTCACACATTTCAAAGAGGATAATGTTATAGGATTGCCCTGTATTAAAACCATGTAAGTTACCCTGAAAATCAAAAAGACAGATTTAGACACCATTTTCCCAAAAGTATCAGACTCAGGTTTGAATGCATTTCTCCTGTCTTTGAGCCCATTTAACAAAAGTCTTAATCTGAGGCACATCAACTCCCATTGTATGATAGACACATTTGAATAAAATATTTGCCTTAAGTCTGCAAGATATGTGACTTTTACTCAACAAGAGCAAAATATTTGACTGACTTTTTTCTCCGCAATAATTTGTGTCAAATATTTGAATAAAATCTCGGGAGAAATCTTGGCAGGGTTATTAGTCAGTGATTTCCATACTGGCCTTGTTATAGTGCTATAGTCTGTAAGTCAATATGCTGAAAGTCAATACAGCAAACAAAGGAGCAATAACTGAGGCCAATAAGGAAATTAAGCATATTATCTCAGCCAATAATGAAACTCAACTAAGTTAATTCTGCACAGAAAAGATGTGCAAATGGTTCAATTTGAAAAATAAATGGTAGCCACTCAATAAATCTCTCTTGAGTTTCATTTTGGTCAAGTGACTTCAATATTGGCTTACTTTTATATTTTATATTGTGTGGGCAGAAAAGCCCATATTAGGCAAAAATTACTATAATAAATAATGACAGATGAATGTTTTGACAAACTATGAAATATTTATGCTGCTAGGCAAAAGATTAAATACAAGAAGGATAAATGTATAATCCTGAAAGTGTATGCTGGTAAAAAACAGCTATACATACCATCAGGAATCCGTACATGATTATTTTCTCTGTGTATTCTCCTAAAGTGAAATCTCCAAGATCTTCTTTCAATAACTGTTTTTCCAAGAAGGTTAAAGACTTTGGGTCTTTCTCAGCTTTCTCTTCCAACTCAGAAAGTTGACCAAATCTAAAACTACAACAGTTGTTCAGACACCAATCTGGCCGATTTCTCCACTTCCTTTTAAGCCATCTGTAAAAGTCATGACATTGTATTGCTTTACCGACATGACAAACTATATCATTAAATTACAAGTCAACAATTCCAGAGAACTTTATATTATTATAACAAAACAACAAATGAGTTACAGTATGTGTGTGGGTGTGTACGTATGTATGTATGTATGTATGTGTGTATGTGTGTGTGTGTGTGTGTGTGTGTATGTATGTATGTGTATGTATGTATGTGTGTATGTGTGTGTATGTATGTATGTATGTATGTATGTATGTATGTATGTATGTATGTATGTGTATGTATGTATGTATGTATGTATGTATGTGTGTATGTGTGTGTGTGTGTGTGTGTGTATGTATGTATGTATGTATGTATGTATGTGTGTATGTGTATGTATGTATGTATATGTATGTATGTATGTATGTATGTATGTATGTATGTATGTATATGTACAAGTATGTGTGTGTGTAAACATACATAAGTTTAAGTTTAATGCCAGCAAGTCATTTGCACTGATACAGGTGCCCCTTTTTAAATCTTTAATGCATGTTTTATTTTTTAATTTATTTATATGATGTAACTCAATGTGAAATGTCATCATAACAGTAATAGAACTAATATTTTGTTTTCTCAAGATATTTAACCATGTGAAAATAAATGAAATTGCATGTACTAAATATAGCACCCTATGATACCCCTATCCTCATGGCCAAAATATTATTTACGCATATATAAAATATATTTCTATTACAACATTGGCGGATCCATTTTTTTTCCAGTTGGGGGCAAATTGAATTTTTAAATCACTACGCACATTTTTTCAAATAAATGGATTAATTCTGAAGCAAAACTTAGTAATAGTATCAGGAGACAAGTACCTTTTCAGACTGAAATTAACTGATGTAATTTTGAAGCCTGCAAAGGCATTGTCCAGCTTCCGAAAATGAAATAAAATATTGATTGGTTATCCTGCTGAAAAGAATATTGTTTCAGTAAACAAAACCTACATGGAAAAAAATATATACCTGTGCACACTGATAACCTCCCTGCGCCCCCTCCCCCACCCCCTGAAATTTAGCTGCGGACAGAGTCCGAAAGCTGTGAGAGGATTTTGGAGTATTCTCAAGCTAGAATGCCCAGCGATATGCAAATTATATATCACCAGAATGCTGGATGCATTTTATAACTTTCAAATACAAAAACACCTGTCCCCAAAATTTGCAATCCCACATGGGCCATTACCTAGCTATTACCTAGCTTCTGGACATTTAATTTGGACCAGTTTTATTTCAAATGCAAGTAGACTGAATATTTCGCCCATGATGTGTTTCAGTGAATAACACTTGCAAAAGGAATGCATTAAATAAATTTTTTGGGAGATAAGGGAAACTTTTTTTTTAAACCTGTGAAAAAATTTAAAATATACACTCTTGAACACATCACTTATATCATTTCATGATAACTAAAGATAATATTATGAATCGTAAAAATTGCCATATTGGGTGATTTGCAGCCTGTTGATCATAACCTTGAATGAAATAAAATTGGGAAGTAAAGGGCAAAATTCATAAATACATTTATAATTCAATTATTGTTTAACTCAGACAAATCACCAATGGAAAGTTAAGGTATCCAATACATTACTTCTGCCACAAAGGACCTGCTCTCGTCTAGGCGCATTTCGATTGTCAGAATTCATCATAACAAAAGCTGCCATTTCACTTTTCGTAACATATGAAAATTCTTAAATTAAGAGAGCCCCTATGCTGTCATAAGTTACAAACAAATTTTTGAAGTAACTTAAGTTTACAAAATTTAGTAAAACAGACATTGGCGAATTTGTTTCGATCAGGTAAAACTCAGTCCTGACCTTATTTTCACAATATATAGGAATAGAAGACATTTTATGCCTGTGCATAGCTTTTATTTGTTATTGCATACTAAGTGCAAATAGTAAAAGTAGTAAAAATTCTTTTTTTTTTCTATTTGGTAAACATAGCTAATGCCCCTTTATATTCTGAGAATGTATCTATGATTCTGTACAGTTAGGGGGGAAGGTCAAAGGTGTGACCCATCCAGATCTAATTTTAAATTGTACACTACCCCATCAAAGGAGTTAGTAGTTTGGCAGCTAGATGTTTTAATCTGAACATGCTGAATATTTTATTTTTGTTTGTTTGACAATATAGTGTCTAGCCTTTGATGTGACTTTTATAATACTTACGGTATGATGGTGTCAGTGAAGAGTTTTGGCAGTGGTTTTGAGACCATAAGAACCAGAACTTGGAATGAGAGCTGTGACATACAGGTTCCCTCACATTCATCCTTATATTCAGGTCCAAGTCCAAGTACGCCAAACGGATCAAAACGCTACATAAAAAAAAAAGTAATGCTAGTATTTATTTTAGGCCTACATAGCAATCACTTTATAAAGGAAATTGCAATTGTATCCAAGTGACAGTTAATTATACCTGATAAGATAACAGGGTTTTTATTTCATTATGTTATTAACAAAAGACAATGCTTCTTTTTTCATTGTAAACAAATTATAGATATTCATCTTAATTCCTTATCAAAACACTTATTGACTGGAAGACTAAAATTTAAGACCTCTCAAATGTACAAATCAAAAATGAGAGCAGGTTAAAATAATGTATTGAATTACAAAGCTGTAGTTGAACTGTACAAAAATCTTACCCCTCTGAAGAAGGCAATATAGAAGCATGAGGAATAATTGTTTACAAACTGGAAGGCAAACAATTTTATGATTAACGAATCATCATATTTAGTCTGTGTTCTGTGGTTTTCTGAAATATCAAGACAGAAAAAATAACCTTAACATGTTGAGATAAAAATGAAGTGACAGATAATGTCATACCCAAATCAAAGACATAATTAATGTACCCTAACAAAGCCTAACTATCAATTTCACATTAAAAAAAGTGTCTGCCATATATATCCTAGTGTAATATCTTGATCACAGAAACAACTAGCAGTTGCAAAACCAAACCAAATCATAGAAATGCATGTATACAGATGCATGTCAAGGTCATATATCATTGACTTCTTTTATCAGTCAAGATGACTGAAAAACAGCATACTTTTACAAGCCAATATTAAAGAGATGGTTCACCCTAAACACAAGATGGATTTATTTGAAAGAGAATATCTTCCTGATCCTAAACTGAAAATATATTTTCAATTGGCACACATTTGCAAAAAATCAATTCTTAAAATTTAAAATTAGTGCCTTACAAGTCATATCTAAGTAGTCTTTTTAACAGAATTTTAAAATTTTCATTTCAATACAATTTAGCTTTTATTTTATCTTCAGTTGACTTTATACGATTCAAAACCCAATATTTTAATATCATTTGAGAAATAAAACGTGACCCTGAATCTACAGGCATGTACATATGTGGTGTATATGAAAGGAACAATTAAGCCTACATCACAAACAAGAAAAGGCACTGTCTTCTTCACTCCAATTTGAGTGTATGGAAAACAAAGTGGCTGCTACCTATAGCAGTAATTTTGTTGCAATAAATTGGCAGTATCTTGGTTATTTCATGTCAGAAAAACATAATATTTTTGGAATATATTTAAGGTATCATAATCTTTATTTTAAACAAAACTAGTAAAAAAAAGTGAACCATCCCTTACATATATAAACAAGTTAACTCATAATAATAACAAAAGTCATTAACAAAGGTCCCTTAAATACAGGTGAAAAATGTCATTTACCACAAGTGACAAATATCATCTTATACAATTGACAAATGTCATCTATCACAATTGACAAATGTCATATAATACAAGTGACAAATGTCATCTAATACAAGTGACAAATGTCATCTAACACAAGTGACAAATGTAATCTATCACAATTGACAAATGTCATCTAATACAAGTGACAAATGTCATCTAATACAAGTGACAAATGTTATCTAATACAATTGAAAAATGTCATATAATACAATTGACAAATGTCATCTAATACAATTGACAAATGTCATCTATCACAAGTGACAAATGTCATCTAATACAAGTGACAAAAGGCATCTAATACAAGTGACAAATGTCATCTATCACAAGTGACAAATGTCATCTAATACAAGTGACAAATGTCATCTAATACAATTGACAAATGTCATCTATCACAAGTGACAAATGTCATCTAACACAAGTGACAAAAGGCATCTAATACAAGTGACAAATGTCATCTAATACAATTGACAAATGTCATCTAATACAAGTGACAAATGTCATCTAACACAATTGACAAATGTCATCTAATACAAGTGACAAATGTCATATAATACAAGTGACAAATGTCATATAATACAAGTGACAATTGTCATCTAACACAAGTGACAAATGTCATCTATCACAAGTGACAAATGTCATCCAACACAAGTGACGAATGTCATCTAATACAATTGACAAATGTCATCTAATACAAGTGACAAATGTCATTTAATACAAGTGACAAATGTTATCTAATACAATTGACAAATGTCATCTAACACAAGTGACAAATGTCATCTAATACAAGTGACAAATGTCATCTATCACAAGTGACAATTGTCATCTAATACAAGTGACAAATGTCATCTAAAACAATTGACAAATGACATCTATCACAAGTGACAAATGTCATCTAATACAATTAACAAATGTCATCTAATACAAGTGACAAAACTAAAAGTCATCTAATATAATTGACAAATGTCATCTAATACAAGTGACAAATGTCATCTAATACAAGTGACAAATGTCATCTAACACAAGTGACAAATGTAATCTATCACAATTGACAAATGTCATCTAATACAAGTGACAAATGTCATCTAATACAAGTGACAAATGTTATCTAATACAATTGAAAAATGTCATATAATACAATTGACAAATGTCATCTAATACAATTGACAAATGTCATCTATCACAAGTGACACATGTCATCTAATACAAGTGACAAAAGGGCATCTAATACAAGTGACAAATGTCATCTATCACAAGTGACAAATGTCATCTAATACAAGTGACAAATGTCATCTAATACAATTGACAAATGTCATCTATCACAAGTGACAAATGTCATCTAACACAAGTGACAAAAGGGCATCTAATACAAGTGACAAATGTCATCTAATACAAGTGACAAATGTCATCTAATACAAGTGACAAATGTCATCTAACACAATTGACAAATGTCATCTAATACAAGTGACAAATGTCATATAATACAAGTGACAAATGTCATATAATACAAGTGACAATTGTCATCTAACACAAGTGACAAATGTCATCTAATACAAGTGACAAATGTCATCTATCACAAGTGACAAATGTCATCCAACACAAGTGACGAATGTCATCTAATACAATTGACAAATGTCATCTAATACAAGTGACAAATGTCATTTAATACAAGTGACAAATGTTATCTAATACAATTGACAAATGTCATCTAACACAAGTGACAAATGTCATCTAATACAAGTGACAAATGTCATCTATCACAAGTGACAATTGTCATCTAATACAAGTGACAAATGTCATCTAAAACAATTGACAAATGACATCTATCACAAGTGACAAATGTCATCTAATACAATTAACAAATGTCATCTAATACAAGTGACAAAACTAAAAGTCATCTAATATAATTGACAAATGTCATCTAATACAAGTGACAAATGTCATCTAATACAAGTGACAAATGTCATCTAATACAAGTGACATTTGTCAACTAATACAAGTGACAAATGTCATCTAATACAAGTGACAAATGTCATCTAATACAAGTGACAAATGTCATATAACACAAGTGACAAATGTTATCTAATACAATTGACAAATGTCATATAATACAATTGACAAATGTCATATAATACAATTGACAAATGTCATCTAATACAATTGACAAATATCATCTATCACAAGTGACAAATGTCATCTAATACAATTGACAAATGTCATCTAATACAAGTTACAAATGTCATCTAATACAAGTGACAAATGTCATCTAATACAAGTGACAAATGTCATATAACACAAGTGACAAAAGGCATCTAATACAAGTGACAAATGTCATCTAATACAAGTGACAAATGTCATCTAATACAAGTGACAATTGTCATCTAACACAAGTGACAAATGTCATCTAATATAAGTGACAAATGTCATCTATCACAAGTGACAAATGTCATCCAATACAAGTGACGAATGTCATCTAATACAATTGACAAATATCATCTAATACAAGTGACAAATGTCATTTAATACAAGTGACAAATGTCATCTTATACAATTGACAAATGTCATCTTATACAATTGACAAATGTCATATAATACAAGTGACAAATGTCATCTAATACAAGTGACAAATGTCATCTAACACAAGTGACAAATGTAATCTATCACAATTGACAAATGTCATCTAATACAAGTGACAAATGTCATCTAATACAAGTGACAAATGTCATCCAATACAATTGACAAATGTCATCTAATACAATTGACAAATGTCATCTATCACAATTGACAAATGTCATCTAATACAATTCACAAATGTCATCTAATACAAGTGACAAATGTCATCTAATACAAGTGACAAATGTCATCTAATACAAGTGACAAATGTCATATAACACAAGTGACAAAAGGCATCTAATACAAGTGACAAATGTCATCTATCACAAGTGACAAATGTTATCTAATAAAAGTGACAAATGTCATCTAATACAATTGACAAATGTCATCTATCACAAGTGACAAATGTCATCTAACACAAGTGACAAAAGGCATCTAATACAAGTGACAAATGTCATCTAATACAATTGACAAATGTCATCTAATACAAGTGACAAATGTCATCTAATACAAGTGACATATGTCATCTAATACAAGTGACAAATGTCATATAATACAAGTGACAATTGTCATCTAACACAAGTGACAAATGTCATCTAATACAAGTGACAAATATCATCCAATACAAGTGACGAATGTCATCTAATACAATTGGCAAATGTCATCTAATACAAGTCACAAATGTCATTTAATACAAGTGACAAATGTCATCTAATACAATTGACAAATGTCATCTAACACAAGTGACAAATGTCATCTAATACAAGTGACAAATGTCATTTAATACAAGTGACAAATGTCATCTAATACAAGTGACAAATGTCATCTAAAACAATTGATAAATGTCATCTATCACAACTGAAAAAAGGCATCTAATACAAGTGACAATTGTCATCTATCACAAGTGACAAATGTCATCTTATACAAGTGACAAATGTCATCTAATACAATTGACAAATGTCATCTATCACAAGTGACAAATGTCATCTATCACAAGTAACAAATGTCATCTAATACAAGTGACAAATGTCACCTCATACAATTGACAAATGACATCTTTCACAAGTGACAAATGTCATCTAATACAATTAACAAATGTCATCTAACACAAGTGACAAAACTAAAAGTCATCTAATATAATTGACAAATGTCATCTAATACAAGTGACAAATGTTATCTAATACAACTGACAAATGTCATCTAATACAAGTGACAAATGTCAACTAATACAAGTGGCAAATGTCATCTAATACAAGTGACAAATGTCATCTAATACAAGTGACAAATATCATATAACACAAGTGACAAAAGGCATCTAAAACAAGTGACAAATGTCATCTATCACAAGTGACAAATGTCATCTAATACAAGTGACAAATGTCATCTAATACAAGTCACAAATGTCATCTATCACAAGTCACAAATGTCATCTAATACAAGTGACAAATGTTATCTAATACAATTGACAAATGTCATCTATAACAAGTGACAAATGTCATCTAACACTAATGACAAAAGGCATCTAATACAAGTGACAAATGTCATCTAATACAATTGACAAATGTCATATAATACAAGTGACAAATGTCATCTAATACAAGTCACAAATGTCATCTATCACAAGTGACAAATGTCATCTAATACAAGTGACAAATGCCATCTAATACAATTGACAAATGTCATCTAATACAAGTGACAAATGTCATTTAATACAAGTGACAAATGTCATCTAATACAAGTGACAAATGTCATCTAACACAAGTGACAAATGTCATCTAATACAAGTGACAAATGTCATCTATCACAAGTGACAAATGTCATCTAATACAAGTGACAATGTCATCTAATACAATTGACAAATGTCATCTATCACAAGTGACAAATGTCATCTAATACAATTAACAAATGTCATCTAACACAAGTGACAAATCTAAAAGTCATCTAATATAATTGACAAATGTCATCTAATACAAGTGACAAATGTCATCTAATACAAGTGACAAATGTCATCTAATACAAGTAACAAATGTCATCTAATGTCATCTAACACAATTGACAAATGTAATTTAACACAAGTGAAAAAACTAAAAGTCATCTAATATAATTGACAAATGTCATCTATCACAAGCGACAAATGTCATCTAATACAAGTGACAAATGTCATCTAATACAATTGACAAGTGTTATCTAATACAATTGACAAATGTCATCTATCACAAGTGACAAATGTCATCTAATACAATTGACAAATGTCATCTATCACAAGTGACAAATGTCATCTAATACTATTGACAAATGTCATCTAATACAAGTGACAAATGTCATCTAATACAAGTGACAAATGTCATCTATCACAAGTGACAAAAGGCATCTAATACAAGTGACAAATGTCATTTATCACAAGTGACAAATGTCACCTAATACAAGTGACAAATGTCATCTAATACAGTTGACAAATGTCATCTATCACAAGTGACAAATGTCATCTAATACAAGTGACAAATGTCATCTAATACAAGTGACAAATGTCATCTATCACAAGTGACAAATGTCATCTAATACAATTAACAAATGTCATCTAACACAAGTGACAAAACTAAAAGTCATCTAATATAATTGACCAATGTCATCTAATACAAGTGACAAATATAATCTAATACAAGTGAAAAATGTCATCTAATACAAGTGACAAAAGTGACAAATGTCATCTAATACAAGTGACAAATATCATCTATCACAAGTGACAAATGTCATCTAATACAAGTGACAAATGTCATCTTTCACAAGTGACAAATGTCATCTAATACAACTGACAAATGTCATCTAATACAAGTAACAAATGTCATCTAATACAAGTGACAAATGTCATTTAATACAAGTGACAAATGTCATCTAACACAATTAACAAAGCTAATCTAACACAAGTGACAAATATCATCTAATACAAGTGACAAATGTCATCTTATACAATTGACAAATGTTATCTAATACAATTGACAAATGTCATCTATCACAAGTAACAAATGTCATCTAATACAATTGACAAATGTCATCTATCACAAGTGACAAATGTCATCTATCACAAGTGACAAAAGGCATCTAATACAAGTGACAAATGTCATCTATCACAGGTGACAAATGTCACCTAATACAAGTGACAAATGTCATCTAATACATTTGACAAATGTCATCTATCAAAAGTGACAAATGTCATCTAATACTATTGACAAATGTCATCTATCACAAGTGACAAATGTCATCTAATACAATTGACAAATGTCATCTGATACAAGTGACAAATGTCATCTAATACAAGTGACAAATGTCATCTAATACAAGTGACAAATGTAATTTAATACAAGTGACAAATGTCATCTAACACAATTAACAAATGTAATCTAACACAAGTGACAAAACTAAAAGTCATCTAATATAATTGACAAATGTCATCTATCACAAGTGACAAATGTCATCTAATACTATTGACAAATGTCATCTAATACAATTGACAAATGTCATCTAATACAAGTGACAAATGTCATCTAATACAAGTGACAAATGTAATTTAATACAAGTGACAAATGTCATCTAACACAATTAACAAATGTAATCTAACACAAGTGACAAAACTAAAAGTCATCTAATATAATTGACAAATGTCATCTATCACAAGTGACAAATGTCATCTAATACTATTGACAAATGTCATCTAATACAATTGACAAATGTCATCTAATACAAGTGATAAATGTCATCTAATACAAGTGACAAACGTCATTTAACGCAAGTGACAAAGCTCAACTAACATAGTTCACTTAATGCAGGTTACAAAGGTCAAATAATACTAGTTACGGATGTCACCTAATTCAAGTGACAAAATTCAAGTAACACTGTTTACAAAGATCATCTTTCACAAGTTACAGAGGTCATCTAATACAAACTACAAAGGTCACCTAATACAAGTAACAAAAGAAATTTAAGACAAGTTACAAAGGTCATCTAATACAAGTAACAAAGGTCATCAAACACAAATACAAAGATCATCTAATATCAAATAATAAAGGTCATCTAACAGAAGATACAAATGTCATCTAATACAAGTTACAAAGGTAATTTAATACAAGTTACAATGGTCATCAAACATAAGTTACAAAGGTCATCTAATACAAGTGACAAAAGTCGTTTAACACAAGTGACAAATGTCATCTAATACAAGTTACAAAGGTAATTTAATACAAGTTACAATGGTCATCAAACATAAGTTACAAAGGTCATCTAACACAAGTGACAAAAGTTGTTTAACACAAGTGACAAATGTCATCTAACACGAATGACAAATGTCATATGACACAAGTGACAAATGTCATCTAATAAAAGTGACAAAGGTCAAGCAACACTGGCTACAAAGATCATCTTTCACAAGTTATAGAGGTCATCTAATACAAATTACTAAGGTCACCTAATACAAGTAACAAAGGTCATTTAACACAAGTCACAAAGGTCATCTAATAAAAGTTACAAAGGTCAAGTAACACTGATTAAAAGGATCATCTAACACAAGTTACAGAGGTAATCAAACACAAGTTGCAAACTCATCTAACACAAGTAACAAAGGTCATTTAACACAAGTTACAAAGGTCATCTAATAAAAGTTACAAAGGTCAAGTAACACTGGTTAAAAGGATCATCTAACACAAGTTACAGAGGTAATCAAACACAAGTTACAAAGTCATCTAACACAAGTAACAAAGGTCATTAAACACAAGATACAAATGTCATCTAATTCAAGATACAAAGATCATCTATTACAAGTTACAAAGGTCATCTAATACAAGTTACAAATGTCATCTAACTCAGGTATCAAGGTCATCTAACACAAGTATCAAAGGGCATCTAACAAAAGTTTACAAAGGTCATCTAATACAAGTTACAAAGGTCATCTATCACAAGTGACAAATGTCATCTAATACAAGTGACAAATGTCATCTAATACAAGTGACAAATGTCATCTAATACAAGTGACAAATGTCATTTAATACAAGTGACAAATGTCATCTAACACAATTAACAAATGTCATCTAACACAAGTGACAAAACTAAAAGTCATCTAATATAATTGACAAATGTCATCTAATACAAGTGACAAATGTCATCTAATACAAATGACAAATGTCATCTATCACAAGTGACAAATGTCATCTAATACTATTGACAAATGTCATCTAATACAAGTGACAAATGTCATATAATACAAGTGACAAATGTTATCTAATACAAGTGACAAATATCATATAATACAAGTGACAAATGTTATCTAATACAAGTGACAAATGTCATCTAATACAAGTGACAAATGTCATCTAATACAGGTGACAAATGTTATCTAATACAAGTGACAAATGTCATCTAATACAAGTGACAAATGTCATCTAATACAATTGACAAATGTCATCTGATACAAGTGACAAATGTCATCTATCACAAGTGACAAATGTCATTTACCACATGTGACAAATGTCATTTAATACAAGTGACAAATGTCATCTAATACAAGTGACAAACATCATTTAACGCAAGTGACAAAGCTCAACTAACATAGTTCACCTAATGCAGGTTACAAAGGTCAAATAATACAAGTTACGGATGTCACCTAATTCAAGTGACAAATTCAAGTAACACTGGTTACAAAGATCATCTTTCACAAGTTACAGAGGTCATCTAATACAAATTACAAAGGTCACCTAATACAAGTAACAAAGGTCATTTAACACAAGTTACAAAGGTCATCTAATACAAGTGACAAAGGTCAAGTAACAGTAGTTACAAATGTCATCTAATACAAGTAACAAAGGTCATCAAACACAAATACAAAGATCATCTAACATCAAATAATAAAGGTCATCTAACAGAAGATACAAATGGCATCTAATACAAGTTACAAAGGTAATTTAATACAAGTTACAATGGTCATCAAACATAAGTTACAAAGGTCATCTAACACAAGTGACAAAAGTCGTTTAACACAAGTGACAAATGTCATATAACACAAGTGACAAATGTCATCTAATATAAGTGACAAATGTCATCTAACGCAAGTGACAAATGTCATTTAATGCAAGTGACAAAGCTCAACTAACATAGGTCACCTAATGCAGGTTACAAAGGTCAAATAATACAAGTTACGAAAGTCACCTAATAAAAGTGACAAAGGTCAAGCAACACTGGTTACAAAGATCATCTTTCACAAGTTATAGAGGTCATCTAATACAAATTACTAAGGTCACCTAATACAAGTAACAAAGGTCATTTAACACAAGTTACAAATGTCATCTAATTCAAGATACAAAGATCATCTATTACAAGTTACAAAGGTCATATAATACAAGTTACAAATGTCATCTAACTCAGGTATCAAGGTCATCTAACACAAGTATCAAAGGGCATCTAACAAAAGTTTACAAAGGTCATCTAATACAAGTTACAAAGGTCATCAAACACAAGTTACAAAGATCATGTAACACAAAGTATCAAATGTCATCTAATTCAAGTTACAAAGGTCATCTAATACAAGCTACAAAGGTCATCTAACACAAGTAACAAAGGGTCATTTAACACAAGATATAATGGTGTCTGATATAAGTTACAAAGGTCATCTAACACAAGATAAAAATGTCATCTAACACAAGATAGAAATGTCATCTAATACAAGATAGAAATGTCATCTAAAACAAGTTACAAGGTCATCTAATGCAAGTTACAAAGGTCATCTAATACAAGTTACAAAGGTCATAAAACACATGTAACAAAGGTCACCTGACACAAGTAACAAAGGTCACCTGACACAAGTAACAAAGGTCGTCTAACACAAGTAACAAAGGTTATCTAATACAAGTAACAAAGTTCATCTAAAACAAGCTACAAAGTTCATCTAATACAAGTTACAAAGGTCATCTAATACAAGTTACAAAAGTCATCTAACACGAGTTACAAAGGTTATCATATATATGTGATGTCATGTGACAACTGTAACCAAAGTCACAGCATAATAGTTACTAAAATGTTGAAAAATAATAATATAAATGGAGCATAAATCAGCTATAAATATTACATACCCAATCAGTTGTAAATATTACATAACCCAATCAATTGTAAATATTACATACCCTAATCAGTTGTAAATATTAGGTACCCCAATCAGTTGTAAATATTACATACCCTAATCAGTTGTAAATATTAGGTACCCCAATCATTTGAAAATATTACATACCCCAATAAGCTGTAAATATTATGTACCCCATTTAGTTGTAATATTACTACCCCAATCAGTTGTAAATATTACATAACCCAATCAGTTGTAAATATTATGGACCCCAATCAGTTGTAAATATTACATATACCAATCAGTTGTAGATATAACATACCCTAATCAGTTGTAAATATTACTACCCCAATCAGTTGTAAATATTACATAACCCAATCAGTTGTAAATATTATGGACCCCAATCAGTTGTAAATATTACATATCCCAATCAGTTGTAGATATAACATACCCTAATCAGTTGTAAATATTACATACCCCCAATCAGTTGTAAATATAACATACCCCAATCAGTTGTAAATATTACATATCCCAATCAGTTGTAGATATAACATACCCCAATCAGTTGTAAATATTACATACCCCCAATCAGTTGTAAATATAACATACCCCAATCAGTTGTAAATATTACATAACCCAATCAGTTGTAGATATAACATACCCCAATCAGTTGTAAATATTACATATCCCAATCAGTTGTAGATATAACATACCCTAATCAGTTGTAAATATTACATACCCCCAATCAGTTGTAAATATTACTTACCCCAATCAGTTAATTTTTTTGCCAGCAGGTTATACAACTGCAATTGTAACAAAAGTCTTTGTAACAAGCTATGATAAATTTGGCATTACTAGTATGTATAACATGTGAAAACATGAAAAAGAGCATACAGAACTTACCTTCAAATTTTTCTCATTTAACAAAATATTATTCTCATATTCAAAGTTACATTTAGATGTAGGTATTTAATGTATTGAAGTTCCATGATGTAAAGTCAGATAAGATAAAGCTGTTGTTTACAACATTCATGATGTACAGTAAGATAAGTTACAGCTGTTGTTTACAACAACCATGATGTACGGTAAGATAAGTTACAGCTGCTGTTTACAACAACCATGATGTACAGTAAGATAACTTACAGCTGCTGTTTACAGCATCCATGATGTACTGTATGATAAGTTACAGGTGTTGTTTACAGCATCCAAGATGTACAGTAAGATAAGTTACGGGTGCTGTTTACAACAACGAGGATGTACAGTAAGATAAGTTACAGCTTTTGTTTACAACATTCATGATGTACAGTAAGATAAGTTACAACTGCTGTTTACAACAATGAAGATGTACAGTATGATAAGTTACAGATGCTTTTTACAGCATCCAAGATGTACAGTAAGACAAGTTACAGCTTTTGTTTACAACAACCAAGATGTACAGTAAGATAAGTTACAGCTTTTGTTTACAACATCCATGATGTACAGTAAGATAAGTTACAGGTGTTGTTTACAACAACCAAGATGTACAGTAAGATAAGTTACAGCTTTTGTTTACAACATTCATGATGTACAGTAAGATAAGTTACAGCTGTTGTTTACAGCATCCATGATGTACAGTAAGATAAGTTACAGCTGTTGTTTACAGCATACATGATGTACAGTAAGATAAGTTACAGCTGTTGTTTACAGCATCCATGATGTAAAGTAAGATAAGTTAAAGATGTTGTTTACAACAATCATGATGAACAGTAAGATAAGTTACAGCTGATGTTTACAACAATCATGATGTAAAGTAAGATAAGTTACAAGTGTTGTTTACAGCAACCATGCTGTAAAATAAGTAAAAGCTGTTGTTTATAGCAACCATGACGTAAAGTAAGATAAGTAATAGCTGTTGTTTACAGCAACCATGATGAAAAGCAGGTTAAAACGGCTGTTTAAAGCAACCATGATGTAAAGTAAGTTAAAGCTGTTGTTTAAACAACCATGATATAAAGTTACTTAAAACTGTTGTTTACAACAATCATGATGTACAGTGAATTAATGCCGTTGTTTTCAATAATCATGATGTACAGTAAGATAAGATAGAGCTGTTATTTATATCATGATGTAAAGTCAGATAAGTTACAGCTGTTGTTTACAGCAACCATGGCTTATAGCAGGTTAAAGCTGTTGTAAAATGTTCCTTTTAATTGCATTGGTTAAACCAAGAATTCCTGTTAATTGCATAAATTATTCCCATAACTGTGGGAAATGTTCTGATTATGGTAAAAAAAAATTATTATTATATGCTGTAAACATGAATATTTCCCTGTGTTGATAATTATGCAATTTCCTTAATCAAACCATTCACATGTTGTTTTTTTTACGCAATTACACAACTTATTGTGATTAGTCCTGTATTAATCAAAAATTCTCAGCAGCACTGTGGGACTGGTAGATGGGGGTATTTACACGAAAATATCTACATCACATATTTAGTGTAAATTACCTCCATGGGTAAATTTCCATGTTTACAGTACACAAAAGAAAGGAGTTGGTGAACATATATCGTCACTGTTCACCAAACTTCCCTGTTAATTACATATTCCAGTTATTTGCATAATTTCTTAGACATTTTGGCTATGTAATTAAGTGGATTCCACTGTACTTGTAAAACATGCAGAAATTGTAAACAAAATAAAATGACATCAAATCTGTTACCTTCCCAAGTATCATGATGGACAAAGCATTTAATATTGATGATACAACAGTTGAAACCATCAAACACTGGTCAGAGGGCGCTGTTGGACAAAAATCAACAACAGTAAATACACGGTAAACGATGACTCCCACCACACTACATAGGACGAGGAATACCATAAATAATAAACTAAAACCAGATATCAACAACTTTAAGGCTTTCCGTTTGGGAGAGTATTCCATAATTGTCTGGTTAGGGTCCACTGGGTCCTGAAATAAACAAAATTTCAATTAAAAGTCGAACAAAGTTCATTGAGATATACTCTGTTGGGTCTTATACAGACCTTTTTTAATCATTTACATGCATAACACATATATTTGATGTGAACAAGAAACCCAATACATATTATACATCACTTAAATAAAATGTATTATTTAGACATGTTACAGAAGTATTCAAAATGTATTCTTGTACTTTCTGGTCTCTCAAGAAGTCAGAAACAGATCCCCTCATCCTGGGGTCAAGAATATTTATCAACTGTGATGGAGGTCTTACATACAACTGTAACTATATATGTATCTATCTGATTATCATGTGTTCAAAAAAAGATGAGTATTTACTCTCAATGAATACTCTAAATGTTCATGATTTTAGCAATGCAAGCCATCAATACAAGTTCAGCTTAATTCAGTCAGGATTTAAAGTCACATTCCAGGGATGTTATTGTTATTTTTGGAATGTTGTGATTTTTGACACTTTCTTTAGAAGACCAATCTTATTACCAATGAAAAGGAATTTTTTTTTTTAAATTTGATGTATTAATGTGATTAAAAGGGGGATTCCGTAGATATTCTTAAATTTACCCCGTATATGAGACACACAAATTTCACCTTAGTTATTGAAGAGTGCAACCATGTGACTGCTGACATTTGAACCATGATTCAGAATGGCAAGAAAAACAAAAACACATAGTTGTGATAACAAGTGACATGGACAAATGTGCAGGAAACAGCAGTGTGCAAAGGAGCTTAAAACAATAACACTTGGGGCAGAACACGTACAACAGATGGAGAACTCGGAGCTCAGAGCTGAATTTAAAATCTGATGAGAAATTGGCAACCATTGTCCTCTATCACTGGTAGGTACATCAAAACACTTGATTCTGATTTTTAGCTTATTGATGTGGATAATCCAGTGAGTAAAGATACTTTTTATTTATCGATATGTTACTGTCGCATAATTGCCATGTGAAGAGTTTGATTTTCACACAGCCTCATTTTAGATTTTACATCACTATCATATTATTTTAAAAGTTTATAAATAGATTGATGTGCCAAGTGTTTCCCACAATTAATTAACTAACTAGTTGGAATATATGGCTTTAAAATAGGAGGAGAGGAAAGTTCCTGTGAATACGCATTAAGTGGGTACAGAAAAGTTTATCTATAAACATTACTCCCTGGAATGTGGCTTTAACTTTATAATCACTTTAAAAAGAAAAAAATCTATAAAAAAGACAAAATTTATTTTGTTCAAATAATAAAATCGAAGTACTGAAAGTAGTGATACAGGTTCATGGCAATTGTAAGTTTAAATGAGGTATAATACACTCAGTATAGTGAATACTTTTTAATTCAGTAAAATTAGGTTTTAAAAAAAAGTGACTAAAAATCGAGTCAGACATTCGGCCCAAAATTAGTACTGATGGCTCATTTATTATGCAACAAACTAAGAAATCAGCCATATGATTATAAAACCTTGTGCTTATAAATATTGTTTCAGCGATATTAAATTTCTATGTGACAGAGCAGATTATACCCTTAGGCAATACTGCCACGAGTTTCTCATCAGCTAAGATCACATGAATGAGGAATGACCCAACTTCTATACATGTCCAACTTCACAGACAGATTTTGCCAATACACAGTAAGGGGAACTTGATCAAAACTCATTTGCATATTAATCGTGTGCAAGAATTGTTAACAGTCTAGTCTATCGTTTTTAATGTCATTTCTATCACAAGAGTATAATGGTAATAAATAATTGAAAAGTAACATTCTAAAGCAAATTTATATATCTTAAAATTCATGAAGGACACTGAACTGACCTTTAATATCAGATATTTCAACAAGTCTTGTAGACCTATATTTTTCAGTGAATTGTTACTATATTTTCATCATTTTAAAAAGCAAAAATATAGGGAAAAAAGTGTGATTTGGAAATTTCAATCTTGAAGATGAGTTTATGTTGCTGAAATGCACATACATGTATAATTTTGTGTCAATATAATGTGTTATTCACCCCATACTGCAAAATGTGCTTTGACTTGTTCCCAATAAACAACTTAGCATAACATAACTGCATTGATATTCCATCAACTGGTAAAAAATGATATATAATTTTAGAGTCTTTCTGTAATGCCTTGATGATGTAATCTTTATAAGCTAGCTTTAAGATTTGCTTCTAAGTTAAAGTGATAATTTTTATTGATGTGTTAATGTGTTAACAAATTCAAAGTTAGAAAATGATACAAAATACACAAAAAATAATGGAAAAATTTGCAACTTAAGACATCAGTAAAACTAAGAAGGACCACACACAATACTGATCAATAATGAATAAAAAAAATAATGTGCCAGAATATTGTGGACCAGATACATGTGGTTTAAATTTCAATTATAATCCATCATTGATATCACTGAAAATGACACAATAGTACAGTTTTCTGTTTGATATCAAAACTTTGGAAACTTATTTTTTCCATTAGAATTAGATCTACACAGCATATTTCATGATTTTGATAGCTTATGTACTTTGTTTATATATTCAACATAATGGGACATAGATTAAATATGAAAATATAAATCTGATTTATGCAAAATGTAAGTAATATTATATCATCATTTGACATAACAAATAAAAACAGTTTTACCAGCAGTACATAGGTTCATAGCAGGACTATACCAAAGTCCAGTAAATACAGCTACCGGTATACCAAAAAGACAAACTCAGTCTGACTATAACTGGTGTTTCATTACACACAGTCTGACTATAACTGGTGTTTCATTACACACAGTCTGACTATAACTGGTGTTTCATTACACACAGTCTGACTATAACTGGTGTTTCATTACACACAGTCTGACTATAACTGGTGTTTCATTATGTACAGTCTGGTTATAACTGGTGTTTCATTATGTACAGTCTGGTTATAACTGGTGTTTCATTATGTACAGTCTGGTTATAACTGGTGTTTCTTTATGTAAAGTCTGATTACAACTGGTGTTTCATTTTGTTCAGTCTGGTTATAACTAGAGTTCACTGCATATATATATATACCTCATGTGTGGTAAATTATTCATGGTTGGATTAAAAGCAGTCACATGACAAAAAATAGTAAGGATGTACATGTATCACCAAAATTTACAGATACATCACAAGGTCAAAGTCCAGTAAATACAGCTACATAACAAGGTCAAAGTCCAGTGAACATAGCTACATCTCAAAGACAAAGTCCAGTAAATACAACTACATTACAAGGTCAAAGTCCAGTAAATACAGTACATTACAAGGTCAAAGTCCAGTGAACATAGCTACATCACAAGGGCAAAGTCCAGTAAATACAGCTACATTACAAGGTCAAAGTCCAGTAAATACAGCTACATTACAAGGTCAAAGTCCAGTAAATACAGTTACATAACAAGGTCAAAGTCCACTGAACATAGCTACATCTCAAAGACAAAGTCCAGTAAATAAAGCTACATCACAAGGGCAAAGTCCAGTAAATACAGCTACATTACAAGGTCAAAGTCCAGTAAATACTGCTACATTACAAGGTCAAAGTCCAGTGAACATAGCTACATCACAAGGTCAAGGTTCAGTAAATACAGCTACATTACAAGGTCAAAGTCCACTGAACATAGCTACATCACAAGGGCAAAGTCCAGTAAATACAGCTACATTACAAGGTCAAAATCCAGTAAATACAGCTACATTACAAGGTCAAAGTCCAGTAAATAAACCTACATCACAAGGGCAAAGTCCAGTAAATACAGCTACATTACAAGGTCAAAGTCCAGTAAATATAGCTACATTACAAGGTCAAAGTCCAGTAAATATAGCTACATTACAAGGTCAAAGTCCACTGAACATAGCTACATCACAAGGGCAAAGTCCAGTAAATACAGCTACATTACAAGGTCAAAGTCCAGTGAACATAGCTACATCACAAGGGCAAAGTCCAGTAAATACAGCTACATTACAAGGTCAAAGTCCAGTAAATACAGCTACATTGTAATGTAATGGTCAAAGTCCAGTGAACATAGCTACATCACAAGGGCAAAGTCCAATAAATACAGCTACATTACAAGGTCAAAGTCCAGTAAATACAGCTACATTACAAGGTCAAAGTCCAGTAAATACAGCTACATTACAAGGTCAAAGTCCAGTGAACATAGCTACATCTCAAAGACAAAGTCCAGTAAATAAAGCTACATCACAAAGGCAAAGTCCAGTAAATACAGCTACATTACAAGGTCAAAGTCCAGTAAATACTGCTACATTACAAGGGCAAAGTCCAGTGAACATAGCTACATCACAAGGGCAAAGTCCAGTAAATACAGCTACATTACAAGGGCAAAGTCCAGTAAATACAGCTACATTACAAGGTCAAAGTCCAGTAAATACTGCTACATTACAAGGTCAAAGTCCAGTAAATACAGCTACATTACAAGGTCAAAGTCCAGTGAACATAGCTACATCACAAGGGCAAAGTCCAGTAAATACAGCTACATTACAAGGTCAAAGTCCAGTAAATACAGCTACATTACAAGGTCAAAGTCCAGTAAATAAACCTACATCACAAGGGCAAAGTCCAGTAAATACAGCTACATTACAAGGTCAAAGTCCAGTAAATATAGCTACATTACAAGGTCAAAGTCCAGTAAATATAGCTACATTACAAGGTCAAAGTCCAGTAAATACAGCTACATTACAAGGTCAAAGTCCAGTAAATATAGCTACATTACAAGGTCAAAGTCCAGTAAATATAGCTACATTACAAGGTCAAAGTCCAGTAAATACAGCTAAATTACAAGGACAAAGTCCAGTAAATGCAGCTACATTACAAGGTCAAAGTCCAGTAAATATAGCTACATTACAAGGGCAAAGTCCAGTGAACATAGCTAAATCTCAAAGGCAAAGTCCAGTAAATAAAGCTACATCACAAGGGCAAATTCCAGTAAATAAAACTACATCACAAGGGAAAAGTTCAGTAAATATAGGCATAGGCGTCGGAACCAGGGGGGCTAGTGGGCTTAGCCCCCCCCCACTTTTTTGCAAAGATAGACATAGGTGTTGAAAATTGGGGCTTAGCCCCAAAACGTTTCTGGCGTGTGTGTTTTAATTTGGTTTAGCCCCCCACTTTCAATTTGCTTCCGACGCCTATGATAGGTACATCAAAACATCACAAGGGCAAAGTCCAGTATATATAACTATTTCAAAAGGACAAATTCCAGTTAATATAGCCAATTTTCATTCGCAAACTTTATGCGGCTTTACATGGTGATGCTTTATACCAAGTTTGGTTACAATTGGCCCACTGGTTCTTGAGAAGAAGTGGAAAATGTGTAAATGTTAATGAGGGACAACGACAGACAAAAGACTATCCCAATAGGTCACCCTGAGCCAAAGGGCTCAGGTTACCTAAAAATATGTATTTAGCTTTGAAGATGAAATAAAATCATATGAAAACAAGGAATTGGCTATAATTTTCATATGATATATGCTAAAAAAGCACTGCATGTTTTAATGTCGACCATTATATACATTTTAGTACGGTTCTATGACAACTGCTTAAGGAATACAAACTGTCCATTTTCCATTTGCTAGAATTAATAATTAATATTGAGAGGAAATTCTTTACATATCAATAATTCTACATAGTGTTGAATCCAGAATAGAACAAAGCAAAACAATTTTAGTACATATTTGTGATATGACAGACTTTATCGCTGTGCACAGTTAATTCTGATGGTATTGTGGAAGTTAATTGCACAGAATTTGAGGATAGCTATAGCCAGCAGTCAACTTGGTGATATGCCTGGATAAAAATTATTAACATGCAGAGATGCCTACTCAAGATAACTGAAAAACAGAGTTATAATTGTGCCAAAAGCACTAGCCTGCTAGGTGGATCAGGGCATGTTCCACCAGAAAATTTTGAAAATTAGGTGCTCACAGATGCATTCTCCTGGATTAAATTAGTGTATATGCAATTTCTAACCCATGAAAAAAATTATCAAGATTTTTCTTAAATATCAAAGAATTGAAAAGGAAATTGGAGGCACAGATTTTAACACAAAAATCTGAGAAACTCCACCCAAAACAGAGAGGTTGGCATCCCTGACCATGTACATTTGTTTAAATTTGAAGAATTAGAAAATGTTAAAACCTTTAAATCAACAAATTTACTTAAACTGATATAAAAGCATATAGATGAATTAATAAAGGTTTAATATTTAATATCTAATTAAAGGAAAAAATACTAAATAGAGCTTTGATAAATAAATAATTAAATTAAAAACCTAAGTAATTTTTTTCAGTTACCTCCGTTGCAACCTATTTACATGTGAGCTGTATAACTATATTCATTTTTATTGAAATTCATTTGACTAAATTTGTGTGACTGATGTATCATAATAAAAGAAATTAAAAAACTAAATAAATAAGACATACAATGTAATCAACAGGAAGTCATAATTAACTTTAACTTCCATCAATATTAAGCCCAAAGTGATGCAGTTATATAAATAGAAAATAATTAATCTAGCTATACTGGTTCAGAATTAGAAAATGAACAATTTAGCAATAGTTCATATTTAGAAAAAGAAACTACAAAAGTAAACCAGTGGAATGTTCAGATAATTAATAAACATGTTAAATAAAATAAAAATCTAAAATATATATATATATATATATATATATATATATATATATATATATATATATATATATATACAGGTGACTCTCGATGGCTCAAATATCAAAAACTTGATATTCTCAAAGTTTCATTCAGGTTCTGTTTTTTTCTTCATAAATTAAGTAAATTAACTCTCAGTCTCATCGAATCCTCAAAGTTCTGATTTGTACAGTATATATTCCTTTATATTTCAATCTCCGAACCTCAAAGTTCTGATTTGTATATATTCCTTTATATTTCACTCTCCAAACCTCAAAGTTCTGATTTGTATATATTCCTTTATATTTCACTCTCCAAACCTCAAAGTTCTGATTTGTATATATTCCTTTACATTTCACTCTCCAAACCTCAAAGTTCTGATTTGTATATATTCCTTTATAACCTCCAAACCTTTAAGTTCTGATTTGTATATATTCCTTTATATTTCACTCTCCAAACCTCAAAGTTCTGATTTGTATATATTCCTTTACATTTCACTCTCCAAACCTCAAAGTTCTGATTTGTATATATTCCTTTATATTTCACTCTCCAAACCTCAAAGTTCTGATTTGTATATATTCCTTTATATTTCACTCTCCAAACCTCAAAGTTCTGATTTGTATATATTCCTTTACATTTCACTCTCCAAACCTCAAAGTTCGAGTAATTATTGGAGAATTTATAAAAAGTCAATGCCGTGAGCCTTAACGACACCGAGATCCCTATACCTGAAATGTTAAATAACAGGTGTTTTGATAACGGGTGGCAAGTATGTCCTGACCTAATTAAGTAGTGATTGACATGATTGTTTATTAATCAAGATCAATTAAAACAGAAGAACTGTATAAAGGCGTGTCAGAGACTACGATTTTAAGTACAAGTGTCACAGCCAAGTGATATTTTAACTTTGAGATCAAGTCGTACTGTAGGCCACAGCAACATTATACCTGCCTAATATGTCAACGACCATTTATACCCTAATTGGATACATAATAAAGATACTGTATTAACATGTTTTTTATATTTGAAAACTAGATACGAGAATTGTTTATGACAATTACATGTGTATGTGAATTGCGAAAACAAAATCCCAAACATCCCTTATTTTGTACAGTATCAGTCAAAATGTCGATTTCTGGAACTCTCAGTACCTCGAACTCTTGAAACCTTGAAGTTTTTTGGTGGTCTTGTGGACTTCGAGGTATCAAGAGTCACCTGTATATACTTCTATACCAAGACTGAAGGAAAAAACCAAAGGAAGTAGGAAAATTACAAGATTTATAATAATCATGACATTGGATTGTGCAATGATTAAATATCACACACAGGCACCCCAAACCTAGTAAATGGAAATTATAGCTATGAAAGAAAATTCACCTACATGCGGGTCCTGATAGAAAATAAGAAAACAAAAGGTCACAATTAAAAGTACTTTAAATATGAACTACTTATGTCTACATCACAAATATACATACACTGTAAAATCTAGTGTTGAAGGAGGTAGGAATTATGGGTGACTGTAGTTAAAGAAGGCCGTGGGTAAGAAATGTCAAATGGTTATATTGGGTAGATCTTAGAAAGATACTTAATACAAAAAATAACCAGCGAGAGCAAAGTAATCATGTAGAAATGGGAAATCAGACTGTGTTTCCAACCATAAGAAATTGTTTTACTTCACCTCTCAATTTTACAAGACATCATATGGACCTTTTTGGTCACCCTATTATCTTCCCTATAAACAAATTCCTGTCCCAGCAATGCCACAGGGGGCTAATATCAAATTTGAAGAGAACTGCACTGGCTTTTGTTTAAAGAAAATTAAGTTGACCTGATACATCTTGTCAAAAATGACAAACAACACATGTATACATATGTAAAAAGTTAACACATGACACATCTGTATGCCAGTGAAATCAAAAGATGACATGTCAAATCATTACATGTATCCATATGACATTACATTACACATTATGACATATCCAAGTGTATAGTGTCAAAAGTTGACAGCTGAAATATGACATACGATGATGGACAGCAACAGACCACAAAAGGTCACCTGCCACAGTTACTTATTTATAGTAACATCACTTTTGTCACTATTGACAGTATCTTTTTATAGAAACATCACTTTTGTCACTTCTGAGTTACTTATCTATAGTAACATCATATTTATCACTACTGACAGTAATTTATTTATAGTAACATCACAATTATTATTTTTGACAGTTACTTATTCATAGTAACATCACATTTATCACTACTGACAGTTACTTATTCATAGTAACATCACATTTATCACTACTGACAGTTACTTATTCATAGTAACATCACATTTATCACTATTGACAGTTACTAATTCATAGTAACATCACATTTATCACTACTGACAGTTACTTATTCATAGTAACATCACATTTATCACTACTGACAGTTACTTATTCATAGTAACATCACATTTATCACTACTGACAGTTACTAATTTAAAGTAACATTACATTTATCACTTCTGACAGTTATTTATAGTAACATCATTTTTGCTGCTCTTGACAGTTATTTATTTATAGTAACATCACTTTTGCTGTGCCTGACAGTTACTTATTTATAGTAACATCACTTTTGCTGTGCCTGACAGTTACTTATTTATAGTAACATCACTTTTGCTGTGCCTGACAGTTACTTATTTAAAGTAACATCACATTTGCTGCTCCTGACAGTTACTAATTACAGTAACATAATTTTTTCTGCTCCTGACAATAACTTATTCAGGATTTTGACTGTGTATAGTAAACACTTACTTCTTGAATTGTGGTTCCATAAAACTCTGGTCTGTCTGGTTCATTGACTTCAAATTCATCTACATCCCACAGGAAGGACAGAGTTGACTGTTTCCTTTTCCAAAATTCTAAAAACAGTGTACCTAAACACACAATTATAAACAAATCTTATACAAAAATTAATTAAGTAGGTATCAAAATACTATTTGTCCTTAAAAGGGCACCAGCTCTAATAAGGGCGCCCCTGGATATTTTTTTTGTGTAGATCTACTAACTGTTAAAAAATCTTACCTTTTTATTTTTAATTAGTTTAGATTACCCCCCAATTTCATCATATGTTTTTCCTTTTTGTGCAATAAATATTAGATATCCTCAAAATTGCAAAAGATCATCTTTTAACAATGTTGCAAGCAATGATTTTGATTCTACCAGTGATTTCTTGGATGCAGGAAGGTTGCCATTATTCATCAATAAACAAATGAGAAGTGTCATATTTACATTTTTTTTTCTCTTTTTGTTAAATACCTGTCAATTTAAATGCATTCATATTGAAAAATATAATACTTATTGTAATTTTTTCTACAAAGAAATGTGAAACTCGCCCAATTATTTGTTTATTCCATAACTTTATAAAACTGATTTTGGCGTCAGGTTTTCAACTTTCCATTTCGTCTACTGCTGTTATTTCAATTACTAAAATGTCGCAAAATACCAGTTTCACACTTTGAATGTCAGAGATTGCATTAAATCAAATAAATTGTCCAAATTGTCAGTTTCAATGAATCAGCTATGTAAGGCATAGATCACTCGTTTCCTGATCTGGCAGTTCAAACAGTAAATCTTGATTTGACAGTAACAAATTTTGCTACATTGTTTCTTTTCCACTATTAATACATCAGGCGGAATTACAAGGTAATTAAAATAGTGCAAACAGCTATATACATTGTAGACAACTCTGCATAGCAGAGTATTTTACCAATTTTTAATGTAATTAAAATGTGCATCATGAAAAATAAAATGTCAAAATAAAGGCACCCTGTACTCCAATTACCCAAGGCCAGCACCCTTTTTAGGTCAAATTAGGTATCTAGATAATGGCATTAGGTGTATTGTGAGTAAAAACAATCTCTAAGTAAATATATGAATAAACCTCGGAGTAGATATCTATACTATACAAATGTATGTTATAAAACTACTTTTTTTCTTTCTGTTTTTTTTTTCTCTCTCTACTACTGTCTCTCTTTCTGTCTTTCTCTATCTCTCTGTTGATGTCTATCCATCTCTCTGTCTCGCTCTTTCTCTCTCTTTGTGTGTCTGTCTCTTTCTCTCTTTCTCTCTGTTGGTCTCTTTCTGCCTCTCTCTCTGTCTGCCTCTGTCTCAATCTCTCTCTCTGTCTGTCTCTCTCTCCCCCGCTCTCTCACTGTATTTGTCTTTACTTACTCCACAAACAAATGACCATAGCAAAGAAAGGTGTCACCTCATTGTCAAATGACTCTTTGATTGTCCCCAGTAAACTGAAATAGCAGGAAAAAACATGTCAACAGCATTTAGTTTGTAGTTGACAAATTTAAAAAAGTTTTTATGACTTACCATGTCAATACAGTGTTATGAGGCGAGGGATGTTGTAGGTAATACATAGCAACAGGAAGACCCACATTAGTTATACTGGAGACCCTCAGAGAGACCGCATTTCTCATGTAGATGCTATTAGACACAGTCAGGTGTTTAGGTAATTTGTATGAATGTGTTGTCCACCAAAGACCAGATAACAATAATACCTGGTAAATGGTATGAATGTGTTGTCCACCAAAAACCAGATAACAATAATACCTGGTAAATGGTATGAATGTGTTATCCACCAAAGACCAGATAACAATAATACCTGGTAAATGGTATGAATGTGTTGTCCACAAATGACCAGATAACAATAATACCTGGTAAATGGTATGAATGTGTTGTCCACCAAAGACCAGATAACAATAATACCTGGTAAGAGGTATGAATGTGTTGTCCACCAAAGACCAGATAACAATAATACCTGGTAAATGGTATGAATGTGTTGTCCACCAAAGACCAGATAACAATAATACCTGGTAAATGGTATGAATGTGTTGTCCACCAATGACCAGATAACAATAATACCTGGTAAATGGTATGAATGTGTTGTCCACCAATGACCAGATAACAATAATACCTGGTAAATGGTATGAATGTGTTGTCCACCAAAGACCAGATAACAATAATACCTGGTAAATGGTATGAATGTGTTGTCCACCAATGACCAGATACAAATAATACCTGGTAAGAGGTATGAATGTGTTGTCCACCAAAGACCAGATAACAATAATAATGGTAAATGGTATGAATGTGTTGTCCACCAATGACCAGATAACAATAATACCTGGTAAATGGTATGAATGTGTTTGTCCACCAATGACCAGATAACAATAATACCTGGTAAATGGTATGAATGTGTTGTCCACCAATGACCAGATAACAATAATACCTGGTAAATGGTATGAATGTGTTGTCCACCAAAGACCAGATAACAATAATACCTGGTAAATGGTATGAATGTGTTGTCCACCAATGACCAGATAACAATAATACCTGGTAAATGGTATGAATGTGTTGTCCACCAATGACCAGATAAAAATAATGCCTGGTAAGAAGAATGAATGTGTTGTCCACCAATGACCAGATACAAATAATACCTGGTAAATGGTATGAATGTGTTGTCCACCAAAGACCAGATAACAATAATACCTGGTAAACCAATGTGTTGTCCACCAAAGACCAGATAACAATAATACCTGGTAAATGGTATGAATGTGTTGTCCACCAAAGACCAGATAACAATAATACCTGGTAAATGGTATGAATGTGTTGTCCACCAAAGACCAGATAACAATAATACCTGGTAAATGGTATGAATGTGTTGTCCACCATGACCAGATAACAATAATACCTGGTAAATGGTATGAATGTGTTGTCCACCAATGACCAGATAACAATAATACCTGGTAAATGGTATGAATGTGTTGTCCACCAATGACCAGATAACAATAATACCTGGTAAATGGTATGAATGTGTTGTCCACCAATGACCAGATAACAATAATACCTGGTAAATGGTATGAATGTGTTGTCCACCAATGACCAGATAAAAATAATGCCTGGTAAGAAGAATGAATGTGTTGTCCACCAATGACCAGATACAAATAATACCTGGTAAGAGGTATGAATGTGTTGTCAACCAGTGTCCAGATAAAAATAATACCTGGTAAGAGGTATGAATGTGTTGTCCACCAATGACCAGATAACAATAATACCTGGTAAATGGTATGAATGTGTTGTCCACCAATGACCAGATAACAATAATACCTGGTAAATGGTATGAATGTGTTGTCCACCAATGACCAGATAACAATAATACCTGGTAAATGGTATGAATGTGTTGTCCACCAATGACCAGATAACAATAAACCTGGTAAATGGTATGAATGTGTTGTCCACCAATGACCAGATAACAATAATACCTGGTAAATGGTATGAATGTGTTGTCCACCAATGACCAGATAACAATAATACCTGGTAAATGGTATGAATGTGTTGTCCCACCAATGACCAGATTAACAATAATACCTGGTAAATGGTATGAATGTGTTGTCCACCAATGACCAGATAAAATAATACCTGGTAAATGGGTATGAATGTGTTGTCCACCAATGACCAGATAACAATAATACCTGGTAAATGGTATGAATGTGTTGTCCACCAATGACCAGATAACAATAATACCTGGTAAATGGTATGAATGTGTTGTCCACCAAAGACCAGATAACAATAATACCTGGTAAATGGTATGAATGTGTTGTCCACCAAAGACCAGATAACAATAATACCTGGTAAATGGTATGAATACCTGGTAAATGGTATGAATGTTTTGTCCAATAATGACCAGGTAAGAATAACACCTGGTAAGTGGTATGAATGTGTTGTCCTGCAGTGACCAGATAAAAATAATACCTGCTAAATGGTATGAATGTGTTGTCCACAATAACCAGGTAAGAAATAATACTGCAGGACAACACATTCCTACTTATTACCAGGTATTATTTTTACCTGGTCACTGCTGGACAACACATTCATACTATTTTCCCAAATCTGAGAATTACGAATATCCTCCACTTTGACTTATCCTGAATACTGATTGGTAATAACTGAGGTCAGGCTAAATTAAGCATATTATCAGACTTTAAAATGTTGATTCTTTTATCATACTTGACACAGATAATCATATATTAAGTAAGAATTACTACTAATACATCAATGATAGTGATTGTATGCATTATATATATATATAGTGCAACTTCCAAAAATCATTCCTTTAAAAAACCAATCGCTTCCCGATACCAATCATGTTACAATCTGGATTTTTTCTTCTGTTTTCATATTAAAAAATATCTAAATAATGATCCTTCCATATTCCAAACACCGGACAAATTTTCATGGAGAAAATGTGATAAATTAGTCAAAATAACCTCCAAATATTGACCTTACCTGTGGCAACTTCACTTTGCAATTCAGTTTTTTATCTCAAAAATCTACCTAGGAATTTTTTTATTTACATGACACACTTTCCTTTTTCGAACGTATACAAGTATGCAGTATGTGTAATTATAGAAATTAATTTCGGCTACATTATGAATTAAAATGACACAAATTTACTAGGTTGCTTATAGAGTTTGTTGTATTAAAACATTTATCGACAAGCTATAGGAAGTTAAAATTATGTCCTACTTATTTGATGTTACCAACCACAACTCTCAATTACAATCCACACATTTTCGTATCTGAGTTTGTATTGTTTTATAATTACAGTAAAACTTGCTTAAGGGGCCACCTATGTATAAAGACCACCTGGTCATAAAGACTGATTTTTGCTGTCCCCAGTAGTACCATTTGTGTACAAATCAACCTTTATTTAAAGACCACCTACCAATAAAGACTGGTTTTGTTCTGTACCAAAGACGGCCTTAATATACAAGTTTCACTGTATAGGCATTTATTAAGTAATCAGATTTCATATCAACTTTTAAAACAACAAATACTACATCTAATATTATAAACATACTACCAAAGTTATAATGCTCAAGACGATATCGTTTCTGTCAATTAGACTTCATCAGTTGAGCTCCAATTTAAAAGTTATTTTCTAAAGAGAAATGCAAATACAGAACATAGAAAAGAAAACATGATGTACAAAGACACGTAAACAGTGCACATAAAAACTGGAAATCGAACAAAATTAACAGTCCAAATGATTATCGGTATTCTGATATTGCAGTGTATATATATATATATATATATATATATATATATATATATATATATATATATATATTATATATATATATATGTGTGTGTGTGTGTGTGTGTGTGTGAATGACCTGTCACGAGTTTCCATTAACATCGCATTTATGATACAAGTTTTTAAATTTTCCATTTTGTGAACCTTTGGCGAGCAATAATGGAAAATTCATAACCAGTATCATAAATGTCATATGAATGGAAACTCATGACAGATTTTTTTTTATCATATGATCTAACATGTACAATTTAAACAGTATATTTGTAGAGCAGGGATTAGAATCTATATTTTCCTTTCTGACGAGTTGACCGATGCAAATTGATCCAAATAGGTTACTGGTGCAGATATAAGTGTATCACATACGTACATATTGTAAATATTGCTTATATTTTAATACATATATACATTTAGTCTACATTTAAAATTATTATTAACATCTAAGCAAACTTTATTTCTTGTTGAATTTAGCAAAATTGCCAACTTGAATACAATGAAATTTTAAAATTATCTACACAACATATTGTATTCTATCATCCCCATTCAAGTTCAAGTGACATCATCACCAACTTTCAGATGAATGAAGTATCACTAAGCGTACATAGTTTATAAAAGAACCAGTAGTTCAGTCTGCCTCACATTAAACAATCAAATCATTGATAGGCTTTATTATTTGTGTTATATATAAAATATTTATGTATCAATTTGTTATGAAGCTGAAAAATGCATATATATATATATATATATATATATAAATGAGGATAAGTATACTTGATAAGTTCAAATAAATAGATAAACAAATAAATTAGTACTACTAAAACTGTATAATACATACTCAAACACTGTATTGTTCCCGCTAGCACTGTCCAATTCAACCCTCTTCTGAATGCTGGAATAACAAATGGTACAAGTACTATGACAAAATTCCATATTTTCTGGAATAAATGTGCCCTCTCTAATAAATGCCCCCCCCCCCCCTTTTGTCAAAATTTTCACTCACCACTTACACACCACTGCATGTGTTTTATCACTGATGTCTCTTCATAAACAAATCAAAATAAACAAAATGGTCAAAGGCATGTACACTGGTATTTATTTGCAGGCATTTCCCAAGATTGAAAGTTCATATATAAACTTCTGTCATAGCAGTAATCTGATGTCATAAACATGTGATATATATAAACTTCTGTCATAGCAGTAATTTGATGTCATATACATGTGATATCATAATCAGAATTTCAGTTTTACTTGATGAAGTCAGATGATGACATCAGATTTGTCAAGTTTATATGATTGGCTGTTATCATTTGTCAAGTTTCCAGCAGCAAATCTGTCATAATAATGTGATGTCATATCCTCATGAAATAAATTTCTTGTCATTTCTTTAATCTGTCATCATAAAGAATATACAATCTAATAGATATTTTCCCAGTTTAAAGTAAAATGTTGCTAATTGTCCCCGACTCACTATAAACTGGTGTCATAGCAATAATCTGACGTCTTAAAACATGCATTATCCTTATAAACTCTCATATACTAACAGTTAATATGCAGTCATACCAGCACATGTGCATATATATAAAACCGATAAAAGTGTCATACGCAGTAAAAAAACACTGATATAAAGTGGTCACAGTATAAATCTTCTGATAGCAAAAGGGTGATGTCATAACCATGTGATATCATGGTGCAGTAAAACCACTGATCAAAATTACTTGAGTAAAACAGATGATGACAAAAAGTTTGTCAGTAAATGATTGGCTGATATCAAGTGTACAGTAAAACCAGCTGATAAAAGTCTCACAGTAATTTAACTTCTTAAAGTGGCACAGTAAAACCATCCTGATAAAAGTGGGACAGTAAAAAAATATTAAAAGTGGGACAGTAAAACCACTGATAAAATATTTTCACAGTAAAACAGTAATAAAAGTTGGTAAGTAAAACCCACTGATAAACTAGGCCACAGTCCCATTCCTGAAATAAAGTGTCCACAGTGAATTATCACTGATAAAAGTGGCCACAGTATAAACAGTTAATATGCAGTATACCAGCACATGTGCAGTAAAACCACCGATAAAAGTGGTCGCAGAAAAAAACACTGATAAAAGTGGTCACAGTAAAATCACTGATAAAAAGGGTGGAGTAAAACCACTGATGAAAATGGTGCAGTAAAACCTCTGATAATAAAAATGGCAGAGTAAAACCACTGATAAAAATGGTGCAGTAAAACCACTGATAAAAATGGCTGAGTAAAACCACTGATAAAAGTGGTTGCAGTAAAACCATCGATAAAAGTTGTTGCAGTAAAACCACTGATAAAAGTGGTACAGTAAAACCACTGATAAAAGTTGTCGCAGTAAAGCCACTGATAAAAAGGGTGGAGTAAAACCACTGATAAAAATGGCGTAGTAAAACCACTGATAAAAGTGATAGCAGTAAAACCACTGATAAAAGTGATCGCAGTAAAACCACTGATAAAAGTGGCACAATAAAACTACTGATAAAAGTGGCACAGTAAAACCACTGATAAAAGTGGCCACAGTAAAATCACTGATAAAAAGGGTGGAGTAAAACCACTGATAAAAATGGCGGAGTAAAACCACAGTAAAACCACTGATAAAAGTGGCCACAGTAAAATCACTGATAAAAAGGGTGGAGTAAAACCACTGATAAAAATGGCAGAGTAAAACCACTGATAAAAGTGGCCACAGTAAAACCACTGATAAAAGTGGCCACAGTAAAATCACTGATAAAAATGGCGGAGTAAAACCACTGATAAAAGTGGCCACAGTAAAACCACTGATAAAAGTGGCCACAGTAAAATCACTGATAAAAAGGGTGGAGTAAAACCACTGATAAAAATGGCGGAGTAAAACCACTGATGAAAGTGATAGCAGTAAAACCACTGATAAAAGTGATCGCAGTAAAACCACTGATAAAAGTGTCGCAGTAAAACCACTGATAAAAGTGATCGCAGTAAAACCACTGACAAAAGTGATCGCAGTAAAACCACTGATAAAAGTGGCACAGTAAAACCACTGATAAAAGTAGCACAGTAAAACCACTGATAAAAGTGGCATAGTAAAACCACTAATAAAAGTGGCACAATAAAACCACTGACAAAAGTGGTCACAGTAAAACCACTGATAAAAGTTTTGCAGTAAAACCACTGATAAAAGTGGAGAGGATGAGGATAATTACAATTATCTGTTGGGTAAGTAATTTACAATTATAGATTTAGTTAATAGCATAATTGGTGATGGTTTTATTGCAAAATTAGCAGAGAAATCAAAACGTTATATCTTTAACTTACCTTTTAACTAATCCATAGATAAAAATGGCTAATCCAAACAACATTGGTAACCACAGAGAGGTGATCAGGTGACCAGACCAAGCAAAATACAGAGCAATTTTTTCTCCAAAGTAGTTTCTAATTCTCCACAATGGCTGGAACTGAAAAGATCACAAAATACGTAATCAATTTTTCACTCTTTTAACCTCTACATTACCAAAGTTAACTCTCTGAAGCAAAGTAACATGTCAACATGTCATCTAAATCATCTAACAATATCGCATTGTCCTCTTACAGTGTTAATGTTCTCATCTAAATCAACTAACAATATCATGTTGTCCCCTTATAGCACCATATCATCATCTAAATCATTGACAACATGTTCTTCCCTTTCAGTACCATGTTATCATCAAAATCATCTAACAATAATATAATGTCCCCTTCCAGCACCATATTATCATCTAAATCATCTAATATCATGTTGTCCCCTTAAAGCACCATCATCTAAAATCATGTTTGCCCCTTTCAGTACTATGTTATCATCAAAATCATCTAACAATATCATGTTGTCCTCTTACAGGGGCTAATGTTATCATCTAATATCATGTTGTCCCCTTATGGTACCATGTTATCATCTCAATCATCTAACATCATGTGTGTATGTATTGTTGTTTAATGTCCCACTAAAGAATCTTTCACTAACCAAATTCTGGTGAAGCACTTAAAAATTTGGCCTATGCTCAGCACTTACAGCCATTGAAAAGTGAGGGTTCTTTAATGTGCTGACACATACTGTGACACTGTACCTCGGTTTCTAATATCAAGTTGTCCCTTTACAGTACCAATTCACTGTCATATAACTTTCTCTTATATTGTCATATAAGTTACTCTTACACTGTCATATAGCTTTTTCTTATATTGTCATATCAGTTATACACTGTCATTACTCATATAAGTTACTCTTACACTGTCATATAGCTTTTTTCTTATATTGTCATATAAGTCTTACACTGTCATATACTTATATTGTCAAGTTACTCTTACACTGTCATATAACTTTCTCTTATATTGTCATATAAGTTACTCTTACACTGTCATATAGCTTTCTCTTATATTGTCATATAAGTTACTCTTACACTGTCATATAACTTTCTCTTATATTGTCATATAAGTTACTCTTACACTGTCATATAACTTTCTCTTATATTGTCATATAACTTACCCTTACTTTGCCATATACCGTATTTATCTCTTACAATGTCTATGAGGACATATAAAAGTACAGTACGCGCATCGTGTTTTAGTCATTTTCCACGATTGTGTCGTGGAAAAAATACCTTGTAATGCCATTTGTGTCTTGGCAGAACAGTGTGGCAATTGTAGAATATTCGTCGTGACGAGCGAGACATCCGTAGTGGTGAGTATCATGGCAAAAATATACTCCCCAGATGTAATAAACATGTTATATAATCGTGACAAGTCACTATGTACCATGGCGGTGTCGTGACGAAAGTTTACCTGCTGTATTAACAATAACGGCACTATCAGCCAGTCGAATGTATGGACATTGAAATGCCAGCGTGAATCCAGATCAAATTAAAAATTGAGAAGAAATTAATATATGATGTCTCAAGAGAGGTAGAATCTAATTTTATTCTGTGAATTTTAAAATTTCAATCAAATTCATTATTTGCTGACAAGTTTTAAAAACAGCAACGTAAATCCAGATCAGATTCACTTTGAATAATTAGATACTGTAAATGAATTCGAAAGTATACGGTGCCGGGAGCATGGCATTTAAACAGTAACAGAAAAAGCCTGCCAAAATCATTCCACATTCAGTGACATAAATGCACATAGACCTACACAAGCAAGATGCTAACCCAATTAGTCGCTCTCTTTTTGGCCCGAAGCCAATGCTCCATGCATCTGTAATTGTTACAGATTTGCATATCTGAATCTAGAAAAAAAAATATCAAAATCACTGCCCGTTCGTCACTCATAGATCTCCGTTTCGACAATAGTACTTCTGGACTCCTGTATTTATCTACATGTACGTGAACATGCATTGTAAAGACTCAATATGTCGAAGGGACGTATGTAACAAGCGATATACGTAACTTCTCTTTTTTTCCCATTTGTTCGACCGAGGATGATCAATCTCGGAATATAATAGGATCCACCTCTGACAGCAAAGTATTTCTCTCTAAACTGAATTTATGTTGTTTTTTTTAACATGTTTACGATATTAGTTTGTCCTGTCAATGTATTTTTCCACTAATAAATAATCAAAATCAGTGTCAGTTATACACCTGTATCATTGTTCAAACATTCAATTTTTTTCAGTCGAGAGTTTTAACTCTCACTTATATCGCAACCTTTTATTCTGATTATCAAACAGTCAGTGAAAGTTGGTGTCGTGATAATAAATGTCCAGAGACAACGGCATTTCAAGTTTCTGTAAAAAGAAAAGATATGATTGCAAAGTGTGTGTGTGTGTGTGTGTGTGTGTGTGTTATGATATTCTGATCAGTAGGCGTAATCCGTAAATTTAATTTGACCATGAACTGCGATAGCCTTGTAAACGTACGTATAAAATACTAGTGGTATCCGAATATGGTCACCCTGGTGTATGACAAATTTTTTATTATTTGACTTTCTACTTTAGAAAAAATTAATGCGAAGAAAATGTACAATCTAAGGAGAAAATGCACAAAATGGATTCTTATGTATTTTCTTAAGATCTTATATAGAGCCGAACTTCCCTTTTAAAATCTAGATTCAATCACTGTATAATTTTGATAAACATATAATTTGAAAATACTTCCGTTACTTTTTCACATTTTGTTACACTATTTCCACTTTTAAAGTGAGAGAAGGAAAATTACCCATTAATCTTTATCTTTTAACATGATAATGAAATATTTTATGCTGGGAACAAAGATCGGAATATCGAAAATTAATTTTGAAAGGGTATCGTATAGAATCCTTTTGTCAGAAACTTTCTGGTAGTAGAAATTCAAATACATGTATATAAACTAACTTAATTATCATTTTCACATATATACTAAAACAAGGCAGTAAATTCCCCAATGGCTTGTGAAATTGCTTCCCTATCTTTAACATAAGAAAATATCAATTTTTTTAAATTAGAAATTTGGGAATAAATTCCTTATCGCCGGCTTGCCACTATAAAATATTAGTGGTATCCGAATATAGTGTGGATGAGTGATGATTTTTTCATTTTTTAACATAAGAAAATATCAATTTTTTAAAATTAGAAATTTGGGAATAAATTCCTTATCGCCGGCTTGCCACTATAAAATATTAGTGGTATCCGAATATGGGATGGATGGATGACGATTTTTTGTCATTTGAATTTCTACTTTGAAAAAAAAAAATAATTCGTAGAAATTGAACAATCTAACAAAGAAAACATGAAAGATCGATTCTCACGTTTTTGTTTTAGACAATATTTAGCTGAACTTCCTTTTAAAACTTAAACAAATTCGATGACTGTCTGATTTTGATGAACTTATATATAATTAGAAACTACCTCCGTGATTAGTTGTAAAAAAATAACATTGTACCGAAAACTGTTAAGTTAAAAATCTAGTTTAACGCAAGCAGCCAATTTTTTTAATTCTATATTTCCATTTTAACGTGAAGCATGTAAAAATTAGAATTTAAAAACTCAATAAACATATCACACTTAAATATATCATTGTCTTTTTATTTGATAATGAAATATTTTATGATGGAAATAAACAATTTCAAAAGTTCTTATCTAGGATTCAATCAAGGAGCTGGTAGTGTATATTTCAACAATTTATAGAATCAAATTCTTTCGTTGAAAACTTTCTGGTAGCAGAAATTTGGATGTAAAAAGTGTAAATTCTATATTGATTTGTACTTTTTTCAATGGATAATAATGTATTTTGAACACATCCATGGTATTCGGTATCATTCACAATGGAAAAAGAGTGCAAAATGTCAAACAAGGTGTGGGCGAAACCATACCTAGTAACTGACATGCAATGATTACTGCACTGTCAAATCATTGGTTGTTATTTTTAGATACATGTGCATAATTTATGTGCACCTCTGTCGGTCGATTCGCTCATTGTGAATACACATTTCGTCCTACCGTTATTCAGAGTATTTGTTGGAATAAAACTATATGCATGACTCTTGATTTAACTGTAACTATTTTATGATTTTAATTAACTTTCATAGGAGTTTTTTGGGAAACATTAAGTCAGTGTGAACCTGGCATAGATCTATTTATCTTCGGCCAGTTCGGGTAAAATTCAGGATGTGTACTTCGATAGAGCTCTGTTTTTATCTCCCATTATCTTACAATATAACACGCTCTACCCCCCAAAAAGATCTATCTGCATATTTTAAGAATTTGAAATTGTGTTCATTACAGGTACAGCATTATTCAAGGTCTAGTAGTAAAACAATGTAGGTCAGTCCGGATATGAAGACATACACATTTCAAAACCATCACATTTACGTGCCGTCAAGTTATTCAAAATGTATAACTATGCATGCACAAAATAAACAAATGTGATGAAGCAAAATCTTGTGTATTATTTTATTTTAATTTTCAACTGCATGTAACGTGTGTACTATAAAACTGACCATCTATGTAAACATTTTATCCCGAGGCGATAAAGGTCGATCTGCCGTGTGAACTCCCTGCTGAGCAGTTCAATGGATGTTTATTGTAATCGCCACGACACTGCCACGACACACTAATCTATTGTGTCAATGGCAGAAAAGTATTATGCAATCATTGATACTATTTGTAGTGACAAAAACCCAAGATTTTGATACAAATCTTGCCACGACTAGCCACGATCATGACATATAGTGGCAAATGACTAAAACACGATGCGCGTACTTTACATATACCTTATAGAATTTTGGCCATGTTCTGTTCAACAATCTTCTAGGGTCATCATCAAACTTCTCAGAATTATTGACCTTATCTGGGTCAGATTCATCTTCATCTTCTGTTTCATCTAAATCTTCTTCCTTTTTGCTGTCTGCTGAAGCCTCATGAAGGATCAGTGTGTTTGTGTAAACTTCCCTCATTAATAAGAATGGAAGATCTAGATAAAAGAAAAACTGAGATTAAAGGGGAATAAATTCAACCATTTGGCAGTAGGTCATGTGGTATTAAGTGGGTGGGTTATTTATAACTGATTTACAATTTTACACCTCTGGAAAAGGTGTGAAACTTGCCTCCAGGCAATCGCTTTTTGTATGCAGATTACAGGTACATACTTGTATCTTTGTGATATAAGTACACATATATTCCATGTGATATAGGTACATACTCATATCTTTGTGATATAAGTACACATATATCTCATGTGATATAGGTACATACTCATATCTTTGTGATATAAGTACACATATATTCCATGTGATATAGGTACATACTTGTATCTTTGTAATATAAGTACACATATATCTCATGTGATATAGGTACATACTCATATCTTTGTGATATAAGTACACATATATCTCATGTGATATAGGTACATACTCATATCTTTCTGATGTAATACACATATATCTCATGTGATATAGGTACATACTCATATTTTTGTGATATAAGTACACATATATTCCATGTAATACAGGTACATACTCATATCTTTGTGATATAAGTACACATATATCTCATGTGATATAGGTACATACTCATATTTTTGTGATATAAGTACACATATATTCCATGTGATATAGGTACATACTCATATCTTTCTGATGTAATACACATATATCTCATGTGATATAGGTACATACTCATATCTTTGTGATATAAGTACACATATATCTCATGTGATATAGGTACATACTCATATTTTTGTGATATAAGTACATATATATTCCATGTAATACAGGTACATACTCATATCTTTCTGATGTAATACACATATATCTCATGTGATATAGGTACATACTCATATCTTTATGATATAAGTACACACATATTTTATGTGATATAGGTACATACCCATATCTTTGTGATGGAAATGATTCTTTGATTATTGCAAGTACACATTAATATTTCATGTCATTTAAATACATACTCATATCTGTTAAGTACACACACAGAGGTACATGCTAATTTCATGATAGGAGGACATTCATATTCTATGTTACTTGAGTATTAACTTCTTTATTGTGTTTACATACTCATTTTCTGCAATGAAGACACAGAGGGATCATCTGGATTTTGAAGCTCTTGTAATGTTCTGTCTCGTACACAACAACCACAACATCCACCATCTGTAAAATACCTTAATTACTTTAACAATTTCTTACCTCCATTATGATAAAAATACTGCTGACTAAGAGCAAAGTATCACAGTCAACTCTCTATTAATTTTCGAATCCTGTAATCATCCAAGTATGGGGGGTGGTGAGTTGGGGTCGGGTGTAATAAGGCCCCATTCCCAATGCAAAAATACATTTTTTGCAAATTTGAAGTCAAAATTTTCCAAACTGAAATTGATTGAATTTGTAGAGATCCTTGTATTTTCAAACAGTTTTGTGTATTTTAAGATTTTCATTTTCAATAAAATGTTGCTAAAATTCCTAATTCAAAAAAACCCCTAGGCCCCATTCCCTAGAAACAGTACAATGACTTTAACCTAGACATTGATAATGATGATGGCCACCAGGGAGTATAAATGGTGAGGAATTGTGCAGAAATATGAATCACAGAAATTTCAATGGGATAACCATAGCTTATCTCCCTTTAAAAAGCACATGTATACTATGGTTTTATATATCAAATATATTAAATGTGAAAAAGCACAAAACTTACAACAGAATTGTCAAAATGTCCTTATAGCTGCTGACATATATGTATACATATAAAAGTCCAGATTTTCCAGCTTTATAATAAATGTAATTTAATTCTTGAACTCTTGAATATTAAAATTCTTAAAATCTCAATGAATCTGAGGTTCCATTATGAAAGTTTGTGTGTATTTAAGTCACAAATGTAATACAAACCAGCTTTATTACTCTGTAGAATAGATTTTTCTGTTGAAAGATGATCCTTGATGTCAATATTGATTAAAATCTGTTCAAGCTACAAAAGAAAAATCCAATAATTAGTGTTAAACCTTACCATCTTCAAGTAAATCAGTTTGGGATTAAGTCTCGAATCATGACTTTGATATATATACTGAGATTACTGAGAGGGAAGCAGTAATGACTGAGTTAAATTGATTTTACAAAAACTACTTCAAACTGACCATAGTATAGATCAAACAGAAACTCTTCTTAAAGATACTTTATATACGTCTCTAGAGCATCATCTAGACAGTATAGTTCATACAGAGACTCTTCTTAATGGTACTTTATATAGGTCTCTAGAGCATCCTCAAGACAGTATAGATCATACAGAAAACACCAATCCTCAGATCCTCAGAATAGATCAAACAAACACCAATCCCCTTATATGGATCCTCAGAATAGATCAAACAAACACCAATGCCCTTATATGGATCCTCAGAATAAATCAAACAAACACCAATGCCCTTATATAGATCCTCAGATTAGATCAATCAAACACCAATCCCTTTATATAGGTCCTCAGAATAGATCAATCAAACACTAATACCTTAATATAGGTCCTCAGAATAGAACAATCAAACACTAATACCCTTATATAGGTCCTAATACAATATAGGTCCTCAAAAGAACAATCAAACACTCAAACACTGATACAATCAAACACTTATTATATAGGTCAGAATAGAACAATCAAACTCAGAAATAGAACAATCAAACACTAATACCCTTATATAGGTCCTCAGAATAGAACAATCAAACACTCAAACAATCTAATAGGTCCTCAGACCCACTAATACCCTTATATAGGTCCTCAGAATAGAACAATCAAACACTAATACCCTTATATAGGTCCTCAGAATAGAACAATCAAACACTAATACCCTTATATAGGTCCTCAGAAGAACAATCACTTAAAGGTCCTCAGAATAGAACACCATATTATATAGGTCCCAATCAAACACTAATACCCTTATATAGAACAATCAAACACCAATACCCTTATATAGGTCCTCAGAATACTGTATGTGTATTTAAATTAGCGCACTCATATTTTAGCGCTCCGATGGGTATTAGATTTATTAGCGCAAGATTGAATTTGGCAATTATGGTAAGAATATTTTTAAATTAGAGGAAATATACTTTCCAGATACACACTAAAACCTCCCAGGTGTACCAAAACAGTGACCATTTACAAGTAAGATTATCTCAGAGCTGTTTGAAACAGACTATTCAATACAGGTAGGTGACCATTCATAGTGACCAATTATAGATATTATACTGTACTATTAAACAGTATTCAAAACTGATTTTGTGTATGTGTTGTTTTTTATCTCCATATATCAGTCAACAGTCAAAATAGCTGGAAGTCTCAAACAATGGTTGAAAAAGGTGATAGATTCACCGCCGCCTTCTCCAAATCTTCAAGATCCCCCTACAGAAAATAATTTGGGAGAAAAAGAAAATATTGTCTCGGCAAATGCAGGAATAATGAAAATACCCGAAAGTGGCAAAAAACGCAAACGAGTGACATACAATAATTATGACAACGAGAAACAGGCTAAGATGGCCAAATACGCCATTGAGAACGGAGTTATGAATGCTGAGTGGAAATTTTCTGTGAATGAAAACACTATAAGAAATTTAAAAAAGAAATTTATCGAAATGAAAAAAAATTATGACGTTGAACCTGAGATATTGGAAAAATGTGATCGCAGAACGCCAGTGTTGTTGGGAAAATTGGATAATGATGTTCAAAATTACATTAAAAATTTGAGGACTATGGGTGGCATAGTCAATATTCCAAGTAGCTGCAAAGGGGATAATTAAAAATAAAATAGACAATTATTATGGGAATATGGGGGTTCAGTGGAATTGTCCAAATCCTGGGCTACGGAGGATGAGATACGTTAAAAGGAAGGGCACGAAAGCTGCTCATAAAGTTCCCGAGGATTTTGACACTATAAAAATGGAGTTCAACTTTGAATTGCAAAAAACTGTGGCTGAAAATAACATACCAGAAGAATTGATTATAAACTTTGATCAAACTAATGTTTACATTGTGCCAGCCAGTTATTACATGCTTGAGAAATCCGGAGCAAAGCAAGTACTGTTAATTTTTGTCTTGAAGACAAAAGACAGGTAAGTGAAACTCATTAACTGCCTATCTTGTTGATTTGATAATTTATTTCAATTTCAAAAACATCTAGAACAGAAATCGAAAGTTACTAGGTCTCAGTTTACTGTATTGACTTTTTGAGTGCCTTTCATATCCTTCCATTCAACATGTGAAATCATTAATAAATTCAGTTAAAACTGATCAGTGGATTTCAGTCTATCAACAACGGTTATCACTGGCCACTTATTACTGGGTTAATTACAGTTATTTTAAAACTGTAGGTGACTGCTGTTTTGGGCTGTACTCTTGTCAGTGAAATGCTTCCTATCCAAGTAATCTATCAGGGTGCTTGCCACCCTAACTTTGAATTCCCATTGGACTGGCATATCACTCATAGTGAAAATCACTGGAGCAACATGGAAACAATGGCAGACTACATAGATCATGTGATCATCCCTTATGTGGAAAATCTCCGTGATCAACTGCCACTGAATGTGTCATCACAGCCTGCCTTGTGCATCTTTGATGGTTACAGACCTCACTGCATGGACAAATTCCAGCAAAAACTATATAATGCAAACATTTGCGTGAGGTATGTCCCTGCATCTTGTACTGGGGAATTATAGCCCCTAGATGTATCGGGTAATGATGATTTCAACTGCTCGATAAAACACAAGTTGAAAAGGAAATGAAAAGTGGGAAAGCCCTAGGAGAAATTAAAATAGAGTTGAGACTTTCTGCTTTAAAACCACTACACTCTGGTTGGCTTGTGTCAGCACACCAAGAGACGTCCCGCGCAGCTATTCAACACGGATGGGTTAATATCGGTATTTGTGATATCATTGATAGAGCACGCGATAACACAACTGAATGATGATCTGCAGTTATTCAAATCTCAATAAAAATGACTTTTCTCAGTTGTATTTGTTTACTAAAAAATGTTGTATTTATTTACTAATAAAATGTCCATTGATTAATTTCATAGTCACTTTATTGAAACACATCATATCGTAATTATAACAGCATACAGTACTGATCTATGTACACTACATAGATAACACAATTAGTTTTATGCATATGAAAGGACTGAGAAATTTTAGTGCTGCACTTGAATTAGCACAATTACTTGAGTGCAAAAGGCACTAATATTTGAATACCGCTAAAATAAGCACACGTACAGTAGATCAATCAAACACAAATTCCCTGATAGGGATCATCAGAATAGATCAAACAAACACCAATGCTCTTATGTAGATCCTCAAAATAGATCAAACAAACACCAGTCTCCTGGTGTAGGTCAAATATGAAGGAGTCAGAAATGTCGAAAATTTTACAAAAAAAATTATATTTTTAGTTTACTTAGGTGCCTGTGACCTTGACCTTTGATCCCATGACCTTGAAATTTTGTCAAAATGATCCTTAGATAATTCCTAACAACTTACTCATATATCTTTGTATACAAAAAGTCTGTTTTGAGTTATTAAACAATTTGTAATACAATTGTACCCTTTGTAACTGAATCACCCCTAGTGGCTCGTTTATGGCAAGATTTCATTTTTGTTTGCAAACTTTATAGATATTGACTTTACAATTATTGCATACAAATTTGAAAGTCATTTGATCATAGGTACATGAGAAGATGATTTTTAAAGTTACACCAAGTTTTGTCCTTTTTGGAGCCTTTTGAGGCCCCTATGGGTCTTAACCCATTTTCATTCAAAAACAGGACTCACCAGAAAAGATCTCACTGCTGGTCTAAAAAAACTGGAAGGATCATTATGATTTTTATACAGTATTATCCTGTCCATGTCAAACAAACCACTATAGTCATCAACTGTAATTACAAATAAAATACAAAATACAGGAAAAAATGTCTAAGAGAAACAAATGAATATTAATAATTTTATTTAAAAACGAATCAAAATGCACCTATTTACAAGCAATAACATATTGTAATATTACGGATATTTATTTTGGATTGAAAAACATGACTCCCTAACCAGTCCGATGTAAAAGGAATGATTTAACTACCTAGCAAACTAAATGTATTGTCAATGTCCAATGTTTATTGAATTTTAAAAAATAAAGTCCCATAACTCTGCAACCACAAAGGTCAAAATCCTAAGAATCAAAGGGTGCCTAGTCTTCATAGGACCAAACATTGTGTAAGCACCTGGTCTCTAGTCTTCATAGCACCAAACATTGTGTAAGCACCTGGTCTCCTGTAATAATAAGACCAAACATTGTGTAAGTGCCTAGTCTTCATAGGACCAAACATTGTGTAAGCACCTGTGCCAAACATAGCCTAGTCTTCATAGCACCAAACATTGTGTAAGCACCTGGTCTCCTGTAATACAAACATTGTGTAAGTGCCTAGTCTTCATAGGACCAAACATTGTGTAAGCACCTGGTCTCCTGTAATAATAAGACCAAACATTGTGTAAGTGCCTAGTCTTCATAGGACCAAACATTGTATAAGCGCCTGGTCTCCTGTAATAATAAGACCAAACATTGTGTAAGTGCCTAGTCTTCATAGCACCTTGGTAAGTGCTGGTCTCCTGTAATAATAAGACCAAACATTGTGTAAGTGCCTAGTCTTCATAGGACCAAACATTGTGTAAGTGCCTGGTCTCCTGTAATAATAAGACCAAACATTGTGTAAGTGCCTAGTCTTCATAGCACCAAACATTGTGTAAGTGCCTGGCTGTAATAATAAGACCAAACATCCTTCATAGCACCAAACATTGTGTAAATGCCTAGTCTTCATAGGACCAAACATTGTGTAAGCACCTGGTCTCCTGTAATAATAAGACCAAAGTGTACCCTAGTCTTCATAGGACCAAACATTGTGTAAGTGCCTGGTCTCCTGTAATAATAAGACCAAACATTGTGTAAGTGCCTATTCTTCATAGCACCAAACATTGTGTAAGTGCCTAGTCTTCATAGGACCAAACATTGTGTAAGTGCCTGGTCTCCTGTAATAATAAGACCAAACATTGTGTAAGTGCCTATTCTTCATAGCACCAAACATTGTGTAAATGTAGTAATAGCACCAAACCATGTGTAAACACCTAGTCTCCTGTAATAATAAGACCAAACATTGTGTAAGTGCCTAGTCTCCTGTAATAATAAGACCAAACATTGTGTAAGTGCCTAGTCACCAAACATTGTGTAAGTGCCTGGTCTCCTGTAATAATAAGCCTGGTGAAGTGCCTATTCTTCATAGCACCAAACATTGTGTAAATGCCTAGTCTTCATAGGACCAAACATTGTGTAAACACCTAGTCTCCTGTAATAATAAGACCAAACATTGTGTAAGTGCCTAGTCTTCATAGGACCAAACATTGTGTAAGTGCCTAGTCTTCATAGCACCAAACATTGTGTAAGCGCCTGGTCTCCTGTAATAATAAGACCAAACATGGTGTAAGTGCCTAGTCTTCATAGCACCAAACATTGTGTAAGCACCTGGTCTCCTGTAATAATAAGACCAAACATGGTGTAAGTGCCTAGTCTTCATAGCACCAAAATTGTGTAAGCACCTGGTCTCCTGTAATAATAAGACCAAACATGGTGTAAAGTCTTCATAGTCACCAAAACATTGGTAAGCGCCTGGTCTCCTGTAATAATAAGACCAAACATGGTGTAAGTGCCTAGTCTTCATAGCACCAAACATTGTGTAAGCACCTGGTCTCCTGTAATAATAAGACCAAACATTGTGTAAGTGCCTAGTCTTCATAGCACCAAACATTGTGTAAGCGCCTGGTCTCCTGTAATAATAAGACCAAACATTGTGTAAGTGCCTAGTCTTCATAGCACCAAACATTGTGTAAGCACCTGGTCTCCTGTAATAATAAGACCAAACATTGTGTAAGTGCCAAGTCACCCAAACATTGTGTAAATGTCTGGTCTCCTGTAATAATAAGACCAAACATTGTGTAAGTGCCTAGTCTTCATAGGACCAAACATTGTGTAAATGTCTGGTCTCCTGTAATAATAAGACCAAACATTGTGTAAGTGCCAAGTCTTCATAGGACCAAACATTGTGTAAATAAATAATAAGACCAAACATTGTGTAAGTGCCTAGTCTTCATACCAAACATTGTGTAAGTGCCTGGTCTCCTGTAATAATAAGACCAAACATTGTGTAAGTGCCTAGTCTTCATAGGACCAAACATTGTGTAAGCACCTGGTCTCCTGTAATAATAAGACCAAACATTTTGTAAGTGCCTAGTCTTCATAGCACCAAACATTTTGTAAACTTTTATTAAGATTCATAACAGCAAACTTGAGTTATTGTCAGACAAGTCTAATTTTTAACAAATCTTAATGAATAAAATCCATAACTCTGTAATAATAAAAGTCAAAATCAAAAGAAAGTCATTCTTTTATTAATGTAATTGTGCAAAATGTTTGTAAGGATTTGAAAAAGAAAACTTGATTTACTGTCAGACATGTCAATTTTTTTATTCAATTCTATCAAATAAAGTCCCATAACTCCATTGCAGCAAACACCAATGAAAAGGTACCTAGTTTACATTGAACAAAACTGAAGTGTAAAAATTTTGTAAGGATTTATAAAAGTAAACTTTAACAAGATGTGTAGAGATGGACAAACTTGCAATGGTATACCACAATATACACAGGTGCCATAAATAAGTCAACTATACAGTTTCCCAAAGCTTTTTATTGTCACCTTTCTCACAGTCATAGTCACAAATCAATGCTTTCATCAATTCTTGAAAACTTTTGTAATTATCTAAAAGAAAATATATCTATTTCATCTGATTTTGGTTTTAAATTTCATTGAAGAATTATTTATAAGGAGCAACAATTTTTCTTTGAATTAAGTACTTTGTAAAATAACTACAACAAATAAAATTGTTTTTATTGTTATTTTCATTCTATCAATTTAATAAATTATGGCAACAGTTTTTCATTTTTGCCGTTGTTGTTTTTACATCAGCACTTTGATTTGTTTTATTTTTGTTTTCACTACACTCAGGAATTTTTTACACATCTACATGACACATATCTATATGACATACATTTGTTTTACATTTTCTTTATCATCTATATGACACACATCTACATGACACACATCTATATGACACACATTTACATGACACATATCTACATGACACATATCTTTATGACACATCTACATGAAATATCTATATAACACACATCTATATAATACAAATCTACATGACACATCTATGACATATATCTATATGACACACATCTACATGACACATATCTATATGACACACATGTACATGACACATATCTTTATGACATCTACATTACACATCTATATAACACACATCTATATGATACAAATCTACATGACATATATCTACATAACACATGTCTATATGATACAAATTAACATGACAAAAGTTTATCTGACACACATCTATATAACACATGTCTATTACATACATTGACATGGCACACATTCTACATGACACACATTTACTTAACACAAATGACATGACACCTATAACATGACACACATCATCTAAAGAACACATCTTCAAGATACACATCTATCTATATGACACATCTAAAGAACACACATCTACTACATCACACATGACACACATCTGCATGACACATTAAATTGACACAAATCTATATGACACATTTACATGATACACATATCTACATGGTACAAATCTAAATGACACATCTTCAAAACACATCTACATAACATGCATCTTTCAGACATAAATCTTCAAGACACATTTTTATATAACACACTACATAACACATCTACACAACATTTACATTACACACATCTAGATGAAACACAATGATATTACACACATTACAAAACACAACAAATAAAAACTACTCACATTGGCAGGACAAACATCTACATACCACACATCTACATGACACATATCTATGATACATATTGACATGACACATCTACATGACACACATTGACATGACACACATCTACATGACACACATTGACATGACAAACATCTACATGACACACATCTACATGACAAACCTACACTATAACACATATCTACATGAAACACATCTACACAATACATGATACACATCTACATGTCACACATCTACATGACACATATTGACATCACTTGCATCTACATGACACACATTGACATGACAAACATTTACATGACACATCTACATGAAAAATCTATACTGTAACACATATCTACATGATACACATCTACACAATACACATGGACATGACACACATCTACATGACACACATTTACATGATGCTTAACACTCATATAGTGTCAGACAACAAACAGATCACACTAATTCACCTGAATCACTCAGGTAACCTAAAGTACAAAGCATTTTACCTGTTTCATCATCAAACATGTATTTGCTTATGAATCCTCCACAGCATCCACTTTGGGGGTTATCAGTACCAGCAACAGCCTGTAAATGAATCATTTCATATCTAGTACATTGTACATCAAATTATAAGTATTAAATTGCATTATAGGACAAAGGTGACCCCTCTGACATTTGTATATGACAGATTTCACGAATGCTAGTGTTACATGGACGGAATATGTTCCATAGAAATAATTTCATCCGTACTAATGTTAGGCAAAGGTTATATGAAATAAAGAGGAAGTCTGTTGCTAATGTTACATTTTTGCTAGTGTTACTATTGTTGGACAGAAATCTCAATAATTATCTTCAGCATTGTTCAATATCACTTTAAATCGTGACTCTAGTGATTTCAGAATTGCAAACTCATACTGCTTATGTCACAGTTATATCCCCAACCCCCTATGTAAGACAAATAATAGGACATGCTAACTGCTAATGTTATGCATAAGAAACTAGACGGAAAATGGCCATAACGTGACCTCATTGATGATATATATATATATATATATATATATATATATATATATATATATATATATATATATATATATATATATATATTAATCAATTTTGGATAGAATCTTGAAAAGATCATTCTGTTTTACACATATATAATAGGTATTTTTCAACAACATCTGAAAAAAGGACATCAGTAATGAAGGAAGTTTATTTCATTCTATTTTGGGGTCATATATTGTTACGTTAACAATAAAACAGAGTTAAATAACACAGATCATTTTATTTGAATATGTATCAGTTTGATGTGATATGACACAAAACATCATATTCATATGCATAAGCAAGAATTACACATAGTTATATGTCTCAGCGGTTCCTGCTTTGGTATTAAATGTAGCAAAGTATACTTGTTATATGCAGTATAACAAGTGTAAGATCAGGGATGTGAATGTATTTTCAAGTTATAGATTAAAATATGTATTCCAGGAAGTGGGGCAGGACCACTAAATGTGTCTCCCCATAACAATCAATAATACATTGTATATATAGTTTAAGAAGGGTGGGGCTGTGAAAGGTTTTTAAGTTGTAAGTAAAAATATAAATTTCAAGGGGTGCCACAGTACCCCAACATACACAACTGATTGTGTTTTCCCAGAACAATCAATAATATTTATAGTTTAAGGGTGGGGCTGTGAACAGTTTTTAAGTTAAAAGTAAAAATGCATATTTGGGAGGGGGGCAGGACCCCTATATGTACCACTGAATGTGTCTCCCCATAACAATCAATAACATATATGGTTAAAGGGTGGGGCTCTGAATGGCTTTTAAGTTACAAGTAAAAAATGTATACTTTGGGGAATGGGCAGGAAGCCCACATACACTACTGAATGTGTTTTCCCATAACACCCAATAATATATATTGTTTGAGGGCTGTGAAAGTTTTTTAAATTATAAGTAAAAATATATATTTCAGAGGGTGTGGCAGTACCCCCACATACACCATGGAATGTGTTTTCCCATAAAAATAAAATATATATATGGTTTAATGGTGGGGTTGTGAACGGTTTTTAAGTTATAAGTAAAAATATATATTTTAGAGAGTTTCCCTATATCAATCAATAATATATATGTTTCAGGGTGGGACTGTGCATGATTTTTTAAGTTATATGTACAAATATAAATTTCAGGGGGGATCCTCCCCCCTCCCATTTACCCTATCATACACAATTAAATGTGTCTACCCATAACAAACAAGAATTTATATATGGTTTAGGGGTAGGCATGTGAATGGTTTTGAAGAAATACATAAAAGAATAAATTTAAGGAGTGCCCCTGGCATATACTCCCCCAAAGCACATCAATAAGCACTGATGCTCTACCATTAATGGAAACTCCATCCAAATTATCACTATCATTAACCAAGACACTAAGAAAACTTATCATTGATCTGAACACAGCAAATTTTTACAAGAAACAGTAAGTCCAAAAACAAAAAAAATTCCAAATAAATCTAACAAACATTTCCAATCAAACTTCTTAACATCAGTTATATCCCCCCAAGAATCATCCAGACCAAATATCACCCAGCCTAGCACCAATATCAACTGAATAGCAAATCTGTAACAAAAACTTAACACTGATCTGAACACAGCAAATTTTTGCAAAAAACACTAAGCCCAAAAATGTTATTTAAAAAAAAAAAATAACAGTATTGCCAATCATTCTTCACAACATCAATGCTAGACCCCCTCCCCCAGGAACATTTTTACCTAATATCACCAAGTAGGCACCTATATCAACTGAACAGCAACCCTATAACAAAAACTGAACAGAAAAACTAAACACATCAATTTTTTGCCCACCCCCTTCCCCCAAGGAACATTCAGGCCAAATATTATCAACCTAGGACCAATATTAAATGAACAGCAAGCTGTAGGAAAAGCAACATCTATGTCCCGCTTTGATGACTTTGTCACTGACTGTGACAAAAATTGAATAATTAGTTCATGTTATTAATCTAATTAATTTCAGTATTTCTGTCCATGTAACATGTACTAGCACATCTGCCATACACAGATGACTCAGTATAGATCAAATTATGATACAGACAATCTATAAATTTCTTGATGTTATTTGATTAAATTTCAGGAGACATGTAAAACAGATCAAATCGCAGAACATATACTTGCTCAATAATGTCATAATCCTACATATATGACATAGATCAGGTCATATTCCTACCTAGAAAATGTTATATTCCTACATTAATAATACCATATTATATAAATATAACATTCCTGAGAGGGTGGCCTTGGTTGACAATGTATTTCCTTGGGGTGACATTTAATTTTAATAATGTAATTCCTGCATAAATCATGTCATAGTACAAAATAAATAGACTGCAATTTATATTATTATACTGTCTGTTAAAATCTCATAATCTGATTGGTTGAGAGATATGAGAAAATTTTCAATATCACCCCCTCAGTTAACACTTAAGATAAAGAAGCCAATGTAACATTCCAAAAAATATCACATGTGCCAACTTTATGCGTGTATGTTTTGTACCAGTGAGCCAGGGTGACGTTCAAAATAATGTCACATGTGCCAACGTTATGCGCATACAATTTAAAATTTATAGAATTTTATACTTTTTAGCTTGCTGGTTTATAGTTGAGATGTAAAATATCTATTGTAATATGTTAAAGCAACAAATATGACACTCGGTATAATATAATAATATTACATTCATGAGAGGGTGATACTGATATTGCATCCCGAGGTCAACAATGCTTCCTCAGGGTGAAAAAATGCAATTTTTTATCACCCTCTCATGAATGTAATATTTAAATATAATATAGTAATACAGTATGTTATATATAGTACATAATATGACTATGTTAGTCAAAGACATAAATGCAGTAGATATTCTGTCTAGTTCAAACAAGACAGAAATATGTCAGAAACACAAGGCTGATTTAAAGAATTAATAGTGCCTTACCAGGCATATCACCAAGATATATTGTATTATTATATAAATTGACAAAATCAATCCATCTACCTAAGATGTATATCTTCACCAGACATGAGCCTCGGACAAATAAATCACAATAAAAACATAAGAGAAAAACCAGATGATTGTATCATTTAAACAAAAAATGCTAATTCCAAGGGCAAAAACTCCTTAAAAATTGTCAAGCAGCATTCTCCTTCAGGACTTCTTGAACATCTTCATGTTGTGTTCTTTTTTCTGTGCAAACTGTCAAAATCCTTTCATGTGTCTTGGAGGAATAAGTTGCATTATGTCAAGATGTCAGTATATGTGAATACAAATGTTTATACATGTATAAATATGTAAATACATGTGTACATATGTGTGTACATATATGTATATTTGTATACACACACACACACACACACATATATATATATATATTTACTTGTGTTTAAATATGTGGCATGTATACAGGAGCATGTGAATACAGATGTTTATACATGTATAAATATGTAAATAAGTGAGGACAGATGTGTATACCTGTATGCATATGCAAATACGTTTGCACACATATGTACATTTATGTGTATCCATATTTGTAGATGTGTATACATATGTAAAAACATGTATACATAAATGTGTATATGTGTGTATACCTATGCAAATATGTTTATAAATATATGTATACGTTCATACATAATTGCATAAATATGTGTACATGTGTATACATATATAAATATGTGTGCATATATGTGTAGATGTGTATACATATATAAACATGATTGTATGTATGTGTATATGTACAAAGGTGAGTACAAATGTGTATACATATGCAAATAAGTGTGTACATATATTTATGTGTATAGGTGTATCAAATACGGCAACTGATTAACTCCCACAAAAATAAGCGATCACCACATTCTCCCTTCATGCACATCTACATGCTGTGTTCTTTTGTGCCATGTTTCATCAAAATCCTTTTGTATGTCTAGGAGGAGTTTCCATGACAATTAACATAACTCAGACAGACAACAGGTAAATCTCTAGTCCCTTTCGGTTTTACTGGTAGGGGAATTTAAACTCAATATTCACTACCAGAGATAAATTGCATTTGTACTAATATACAGTAAAACCTGCTTTAGAGACCACTTTTGTATAAAGACCATCTGGTGATGGGTTTTTGCTCTCCCCAATAGTACCATTTGTGTACAAATCAACCTCTGTATAAAGATCACCTCCCTATAAAGACTGGTTTTACTGTGTCCCTAAGGGGGTCTTTATATTAAAGTGTCACTGTATAGGATAAAAGATAATATGTCTACTTACCCCTTCTAAAGGCATCTCTAGGTTGACATACTGAGCAATTGCACATAAACTTTTGAATGGACAATGAAGCTGTTTATAAACCTTTTTCCCAATTTTTTCACTTTTAATTACAATATTATACTCTTCTTTCAAGGCAGTCTCAAAACATTTGCGTATAGCACTATTTTGATTCTCTGGATTTTCTTCTCGCTCAAACTTTGGATCATCGTGTACAAGTACATAATCAATACGCTGTTTTTCTCTTTTATAATCAGGTTGCTGTTGAATTTGGTGCATGTAGAAATCAAAAAGTTCACTGGAAGGGCTCAGTGTTTTGTGAATAAGAGGTTTGCCCTTGTTCCTCAAACTTGTCATCGTTAAGTCAGCCATTATGATATTCTTTATCACCACCAAATTACTGTATTGAGAGACTGGTAAGATAAAAAAAACAATAATAATACTAATAATAAATTAATTTCTGGACTCTACTCTACATTTCATTGATATCATACAAGAAATTCTCTAACAAATTTTACATTTTAAATAATTTCCAGCTTGATATTTTATTATATGTCTTGGGGTAATATTTAGATGTTTATTAAACAATAGAAAAGAGCATACCACTCAGAAATCCTGGGGTGAAAAGGTTAAGGCCTGTCTGCCTGATTTGGTCATAAACCGGATACAGTGCCCTTTTTTGTCAGTCCTACAAATTACCGAAAACATGGTCATTTACCAAAACACGGTGCAAATTGCCAAAAACACAGCACAAATTGCTGAAAATAAGCATTTAAGTGTTTAAATTAAATACATTTTCATTCTAAATACAAAATTTTAGGTCCTGAATTTTTCTCTTAGTCATATCAGAAACTTTCCATGTCAAATATTATTAAACACCACCGCCATGTTGATAAAATTGAAATCGTTTTGCAAGATTGATTCAGTTAATAAAATTAAAAAATTAAAAAAGTTATAGTTACTTTACATTTGATTAAGTTAAATAGTAGCATTTGAAATACTTATTTGAATGAGTTTGAGTCCATACATGCAAATTATACCATGTTTTCTGCAAATTATACCATGTTTTCTGCAAATTATACCATGTTTTCTGTATATATAATTTGTACCGTGCTTTCAGTAATTTGTAGTACCCCCCTTTTTTATTCATTTTCAAATTCTTTATTGGCAAGATACCATAGGCATTAGCCAAACAAACACATTACAAACATCATTCAAAATACAATGTACATATATTCCTATCATTATTTATAAATATCATTCAAAATACAATGTACATATATTTCTATCATTATTTATAAATATCATTCAAAGTACAATGTACATATATTTCTATCATTATTTATAAACATCATTCAAAATACAATGTACATATATTTCTATCATTATTTATAAATATCATTCAAAGTACAAAACGTATTGTACATGTCTATACATGACGAATTACAGTATACATCATAACTTTGTTAAAAAAGATAGTTAATTTCATTGATTAGAGTACATAGCATTACCCTGCTGTATATTTTGTTTTCTATGTTGAAAAGAATCTTTGATATATACTGATATAGACAAATGTTTTTGATCATATCATAACACATACCTGGGATTCATTAAATCAGGAACATTGAAAGATGTATTAAAACAAATAGATATTTCAATCTAATACAATCATACTCAGAACAGTAAAGTAAAAAATGTTCTTCATCCTCTATCAGATTTAGACAATTATTTTAGTAGTAGAATCTATTTCCTCTTGGAACAATGGGCTTACAGTATCTGCCAGTTTTAATAAGTAACTTTGTTAAATAAGATCTAAGTGTTTTTGAAATAGTAAAGGTCAAGTATGGTTGGATTTCAAAATTTTCAATTGTTACTAGCTTGCTATAGAATGACAATTCTCCTGTTTGACTTTCTTGAATTTTTTTTTTATTTGTGGGCATACCAGGCTGCACTCAATCAACAATGATCCATGACATTATATCAACAAAGTCAAACACATCGATTTAACCGGTATTTCGCGGCAAATTTCTAAAAACTAAGTTGTGATTGATAACTTCTTGTATCATTAGAATTATTTCATAACATTACTTTTACAGAAATAAATCAATGATCTGAGCGTCTGTAAAACCATTAGGTACTGCTACTCGTTACGACGTTAGATACCTCGCCCTCGGTGTCAAGCACCTGCCGCTACGATATATCTTCAGTTAATGTGCATTACAAATACAATGTCATCAGAACTTATCTAATTTTACGACAATAATACATACATTTTGCATAACTGGTTAGATATCAAGCTCGACTAGCAAATCTTGTGGAATATCATACTTGTTCCAAGCGATCAATAGTTGTTTACAGGGTTGCCATGATTTAAAGGGAGATAACAAAGATGTCGATGACAATATATAAAGAACTAAACCAAACCGGATCAGATGTGTACGTGAACATACTACATCAAATTAAAAAAAAATTGTGACGTTAAAACTTCTGCCATAGACAACAATGATGTCAGAAACAAATAGTAAGTTTGTATGTGCTTTGTTATTCCTGTGTTTGTGCTTTATATATTATTTATTTACATATAGGCCTCATACGAGTCACTTTGAATTATTTTTAAATCAGTTATTCTGAGAGCTTATTTTAACTTTGCAATTGAACAAGAGCATATAATACATAAAAATTAATATAAACACACAATTTTACGTTTTATTAAAAAATATAATTGTTTTAAAATTTAAAATCCACCAAAATCATTGTGTTCGAGGCGGTTTCTTGACAATCATATCATTCATAAAAAAATTAATGAAGTTATATATTGCAGATATCACTGAATTGATAGATAGTATAATATATGTTCAATTTGTTGAAGAAATTTTTATTCTGATTAACATTTTTTTTAAATTTTGCCTTTTAATTTTTTGTCCTTAGGGTAGCCTACATTTCCTTCCTGTTACCACTGCATTTATTTCACTTTCTGAAATACTTGAAAGACCTATGATACAAAAAGTATGTGCCCCCACACCTTTTTGGCGTAATATCTTTTGTCACACAGAAACATATTTTAAATGCTTGGTTTTTTCAAAGCAGTAGTAATAATTATTAAATAATTGAGTTTCCGGAATCCATACTTATTCCGTGTCGTCGTCGCTTTTAATCCAGTGGTGCCCCCTCCCCACACTTTCTCACATACCATTTTTGAAGCATACATTATCAATACGTCTGAAATCCAGAAAAAGGCTTCTCAGAACTTTAAAAAAAAAATTCTGGACTTTAATAATTGAACATTTCTGGGAAGCATACCTTGGATCACGGGGAAATGGCGATTTTTGTGTCTGGAAGCTAGAGGATATCTGATCAGGCTTTCGAATTAATCCAGCAACGATATTTTTAACTATAAAGAGGTCATAGTTCAATGAATGGAGGATACTAGGCCAAAATTCTGTTCCGATTTTAGTAATTTTTTGGCCGATCCAACCTTCTTTTGAGAAGGATAAACAAAGTGGTTTATTAGTGGATTGCTATGCATATTTTTGCGTCTGGGTGCAGAAAAAAGGGATTCCAAATTTTAAAAAAATATCTGAAAGATGTATCACAATGGGGTTTCGTGTCAGGATTAGACGTGATCGTATGTGACGATGTTGTGTCGTTGATGTCGCTGGAGCCGTAACCGCTGTTGCGTTGTTAACGAACGGGGTGAGGGAATGTTGGCGAGAAGAGAGTCAGAGTCGATGTGTGTGGCGCTGTGGGCCATAAATAGATAGAGTGCCGTATTCCCTGTAGTTCACCAAAATACAACTCCAGGAAGAACACTGTAAAGGTTAATTCGTACTTATTGTCAAACCGCAACGCTGAACAAGTAAATCACAAAATATATAACAACAAAAGTATTGAATAAAAAGTAGAATTTTCTGGATAAAAATAGAATGTACGTTGGATATATGACCAGTAGTATAGGTGGTCTCCAAAAACAAAGTAACGAGTCGGTGTTATCAGTAGTGTATCTGATTTTCGAACTGAGGAATGAAATTTTACAAAAGTTTTTATGAGAAGTTGGGACAATAGTTTGTAAATAATAGATCTAGTATAAGTTTGACAGGTGTTGAGTAAATTACTAAACAATAGCAAATTAAATCTTAAACAGAAGTACACGTACATAAACATAATAGAGAAATTAGATAAGTACATAATTGCTTTGACAGTGATAAAAATAATTATGTTAAGAGCGGATTAACATATGAAGTAATTTTGCACCCACCCCCACTTTTCTGGACCCTCGTACACGTACATGAACATAATGGAGAAATTAAATAAGTAAATAATTGCTTTGACAGTGATAAAAATAATTATGTCAAGAAAGGATTAACATATCTAGTAATTTTGCCCACCCCCACTTTTCTGGACCCAACTACGTCACTGTGATAGGATATTACATGAACTTTTAGTTGACACCAAATTTTACCTGAAATTTTATTAGTTATTAATTTTATCTTCTTTTAAAAATACATTACATTCTGGTAACAGGAACTGGAAGTGAATATTTCCTTTTCAAGTTGCCATGATTACTATATATATATATATATATATATATATATATATATATATATATATATATATATATATATATATATATATATATATATATATATATATATATATATATATATATATATATATACACACACACACACACACATGTACATGATCCTCAATGTTTGTTCTGTGTTATAAGTTGTTAAAACAAATGTTCCAAAGACCTTTATTTCTGTGTTTTTTCATTGCAAAAGTTAGACAATTTCTGATATTGACTCATATGTGTGTAAGTGTGTGTGTGCACGCATGTGTGTGATCCTGGCTGACAAAATAGACCTAGATAAAGGGAAATTACTTTTCACTTGTTTCAAACCTTTAATATACTGAAAACAGTAGGCTAATTAATTAATTTACACAAATTCATTATTAGACACGATTGATTCATTTTTATGACGGTGAGCGAAGCTAAAGGTCATATGTAGAGATCATGCAGATTCCGACTCTTCGCAGTTTTTCTCAGCAGCCCCAAAACAATATAGTACACTAAAACTAAGGCTTTCAACAAGGATATTCAGTGTGTGTTCTTTCTATTCATGCAGTTTTTGTAACTTCTACCATGCTATTAACAATATTAGCAGGTAAATTAATCTTTTTTGATAAAGTTTACTATATTCATTTTATATACATTAGGACCTACTTCTATCGTATGAATACAGAGATTCGAAGAGAGAGGAAGAGCTAGTATCGCAAGTGTTTCGTATCCATGTACACGTTATATCATTATCTCCTTCTTCACGGGTTTAACAACTTTTATCATCTTAATACGTATTTCGGAAGTGCAATCGGAATCTGAAACTTTATTTATGATAATTTGGAATGTAATTGATAACGATAGTAGTTATAAGCAGCTCCATAGCGTTCAAAATTTGACCGATAGGGGGCGCCATCAGTGGCGCGGTTTGATGAGCCGCCTATGACGTCATACCGGAAGTGCATCATACCGGAAGTGAGGTCATGGCAATAAGGAGAAAGAGCCTATCGTTAAGTTTGGAGGCGTCTATGACCAGAAGTGGAAGGTTGTGGGGGCGGCAATCTTGGATAACGAGCCAATGAGAGCCTTCGTTACAAGAGGTCGGGGTCATGAGATGTCATATGAGTTTACGAGAAGTCAACGGTTAAAGGTAGAAGTTGGGTTTTTCCAGTTTTGGCTGAGAGTGAATCTATTTTTACTTTCGGATTTTCCAGGTTTGTGAAATCAACAGTAGGTGTCGCCACAGACGGCGACAGTTGCCGAGAGTTGATGACAGTTGCTAACAGGAGGTGGGTTTTTCCCAGTTTTGAGGTCTAGAGTTAATGAACGTTGATTAGTTGATGGGGTATTCCCCTTATAGCATAATTAAGTTGTAAGTAATGAAAACCTTATTAACGTTGCTAGTTGCCAATTTTTTCTGAGATATTGAAATTTACTGTTTGTACATGTTTCATAAGGTAAACACTAAGCCTATGTAATAAAAATTCAAACACTCACCCTATGCTGGTAGTGATTTTCTGACGATGTTGACTCTTCGAGCTCCGGATCGCAAATGAGCTCTCAGAGGTCTAACTGAACCTATTCTCTAGTTTTTAAAGTCATGTGACTTTTTTTCTTCTGAGATATTTGTCATTTTAATGCATGGAAATAATCTAGCCCTATCTAATAAAAAATGAAACACTCACCCATGCTGATAGTAGTGGTTTTTTTCTTATGATGTTAACACCTCGACCTTCGGATCTAAGTTGAGTTTTCACAGGCTTAACTGAACCTCTCTCTAGTCACATGACTTACTATATTCGATTTTCATCTAATGAAGTGAAAACTTCAGTCATAACAAAAACACAAATGAAATAAAACGTTTAATATTGAGCGAATATACACTCATAAGTAGTGTTTAGTCACTACAGAATAATACAAACACAAAACCTGCATACTTTTAGTTAAGGTTTCTTTTCGAATAAGTTGGGTGACCCTTAAAAGGGCCGTCGCATTTTTCTCGTTGAAGAGAAAATCTACTGTCCGTCCAGCAGACCTCGCAAGTACCTGACTTCCATCTTCTTTTCTTCTAGCAGCGGTCTTATTTGGCGTTGCCACAGAACCATTCAAATCAGTCTGTGTTACAGCATGCTCCACCTCAGGCATCGGTGGTGCTGATGGCACAGCTCTTGGCGGAGGAGGTCTAGGTGGTGGTATCCTAGGCTTGTAAGGTGGCGGCGGTGGACGGCTCGGAAACGCGGGCCTACGTGGATTAGGCCGCACAAGCATGACTTTTCTCTTCGGCGACGAACACCGATGGATGCCTCTACGGAAATCACTCTCCGATGGTACATCTTCAATGTTGTCCATGATGATGAACTAATACCGAGACTCAGACAGTACTAGCTTAATTAATGACGTGTGCGTGACGCATTGATTTTAGGACGAGTTTCATTTTTCCCGTCTAGACATCTGACCACCTGTTTTTAACATCTTGACAATTGTCATCTGGCCACCTCTATTGGACATCTGGCCACCTATTTTTGCCATCTTGACACTTGGCATCTGGCCACCTATTATTTCACCAGTGCCCTTATTCTTTCTATGAATCTCTTACTTAGACTCTGTAGGGTCATAGAGTTGTGTTACACACACTATTACGCTTTGTAGCATTATTTTCCTTTTTACTTAGAATCTCTATAGCTCGTACGTCTCATAGAGTTTGTGATACTAATACTCCTTCTCATAGTTTCTCAATGGTGTTTTTACACCATATAACTCTTGTACCTTTGTGTCTACCGTGTACTAGTACTATGCTTAAACTGTAGGTGTACACCTTATACCCAGATAAAAAACATGAAGATCAAATCAGATTTTTAAGCTCATATTTCTATCAAAAGTTTGTAATGCAACATGTTTTAATTTTCCCCGTTAAAAAGAAATCAAAATGTATTTTCGCAGAGGGTTAGGGGAATGTCCCTCTGGAAAATGTACAATAATTGAATGAAAAAATAAACAATTCTTAAACTGTCACTTCATTATGGAGACGGGGTGCCAGTTGCATCAAGCGATACACCGTATCCCAAAGTCGGTTTCGGTCTGTTTCTTTGGTCCATTGAGTAGCTCTCCAATCTGGGCAGCAGAAGTTCTGTTTGTAGACATCTCTAAATGCTTTAGGAATGCTGGATTGCTCTAAACGTCTTAAAATGTTTGCAAAATGTTCGTTTCGTTCACCGTGTCTAGAGTTTCGTCACAGTAGTGAAACATAATTGTGCCGTCATCATATATCATCAGACAGGAATGTTGATTTGACTCGGATGATCAATCTCACAGCCGTAACATTGAGTGTTGGATACTTCGTACATCTTGTTTAACACGGCTTCTGCATACACCATATGCCATTGACTATCAATGGATTGACTACTCTAGCTCTGCTCCATGTTGTAGTTGATTTTGACGAAAATAACTAGTATAGTTCATCTAGTCCGTTTCAAGTCTGAACTGCAGTTTTAATAGTGAAGTGAATCATGTGAATTTCTTATCCCATCTATAGTATATTTTAGTAGTTTGTAAACGAATGTCTCTCGATCACGTCACGGGCTATACCATAGATCTTCCAATAGGCAGGATCTTGACGTAATGCACTTACATCTTCTGTAAAGGTTTCTAATACACATAAGCGTTCTCTCGTAAAAATCTCATCAGCAAGCATATGATACACAATCCCTATAAAATGAACAGGTGTTTTCACAGCACGTACATAAGTATTCCAACCAGGACTACATCGTATCTGATGTTTCATTCTTCTGTGTAATAGATCGTCAATACAGTTGCAATCATGATTTCTCTCTGTGTGCACTCTGATGTGATGTAAGCCTGTCATACCAAACAAGTCACGTGATCCATGAATCGTATCTGTCTACTCTCTCCCATTCAATGTTCTCTCTCTCTCTCTCTCTCATTTCTTTTCTCTCTCCACATGTTCACCTTTCTCTCATTCTTTTCTCTCTCCACATGTTCACTTTTCTCACCACATGTTCACCTTTCTCTTATTTCTTTTCTCTCTCCACATGTTCACCTTTCTCTTATTTCTTTTCTCTCTCCACATGTTCACTTTTCTCACCACATGTTCACCTTTCTCTTATTTCTTTTCTCTCTCCACATGTTCACCTTTCTCTTATTTCTTTTCTCTCTCTCTCTCTCTTCACATGTTCACCTTTCTCTCATTCTTTTCTCTCTCCGCATGTTCACTTTTCTCACCACATGTTCACCTTTCTCTTATTTTTTTTCTCTCTCCACATGTTCACCATTCTCACATTCTTTTCTCTCTCCACATGTTCACATTTCTCTTATTTCTTTTCTCTCTCCACATGTTCACCTTTCTCTTTCTCTTATTTCTTTCTTTCTCTCTCTCCACATGTTCACCTTTCTCTTATTTCTTTTTTTTTTGTTTTCTCTCTCATACACACCCCACCTTTCTCTACTTTATATTCTTTTAACTCATAAATAACAACAGCAATTCTATCAACTCAACATTTTATTACACACACCCCCGTTCAAACTAGTAGTTCTTGGAGGATTAGGGCCGTCCCTCTAAGACTACGTACAGTGATACAAAATAAAAAAATTACCAACAAAAAAAAACAAAAAAACAAAACAAAAAACAAAACAAAGAGTTTATTACGTCTCACTTCTACGGTTGATCTTGCCAATACAGCGCGGAGCAAAAGAACGTCAGCTTTTGTCCTAGATCGGTCGGTTCGGATTCCTTGACGTAATTAAACCCATACTTGTCGTGACTGACAGGTCTGATACCTGGTTGATTTAGGTACAGGTATACGATATTGGTCTCTAAACCATGCAAAACGATCGTTTCGTAAAGGATCAATGTTTCTTCTTGGTATAGAATGATGACATAACGATTGAAATAAAACATGACTAGGGAAACCTCGATGTCTTTGACGTAAATAATACACATAGTAATGTCCACAAACTTTAGTGCGAGGGTGTTGATACATCGATCTGCGTGGCGTTTCATAAACTGATAGATATCAGGATAGATCCATGCCGTAAGAGTCAAAATATTCAGCAGTCTGATGATCTATGAAATGAACGGCAACCCAACGCTCTCCTGGTTGATCGTGAGGATCTGTATTGACGATAAATGAATGTTTGCCATAAGGTAGATGGTCAGGTAAAACGTCTCTTGGGTATACTCCACCGAACGAGGGTCCTACATAAGTATTCAAGCCTTGAATACTTTGCATGGTTTCAATTGTCTATAGCCACTTCTCTCTGTTTGTTGATTTCTCCATAAACAATGCAGTTCACACTCTGCTAAAGCTTGTGCAAATTGAAGTTCGATGCGTAAATTTCCTGTTTTTATCCAGTGTAGCTTGCTCTGATCATTGTCTTGATCAGCTGTCAAATCAAAACACCACAAGGTATAGCCTCTTCTATAGTGGTCAATGGTCATGACAGGGACCCAGTCTTCTCCTAATCGACCTAATACTTCATATAAGTTGTTTTTCAATGTTGTTTTCGCAAGTATGATGGCAAGTTGTTTTCAAAGTCAGGTTCTAAAGGACGAGTGCAAGGACTTTCTCCATTGATACTAACATCCACTTTATTGAGGAAAAAAGGATTCTTTGTCGCATCACCATTGAAAACGGCATTGCTCACCATACCTACTACTATATGTTTTGGCATTTGACCTTGATACAAATAATCTGTAATCTTTGAACGTGTATCAGCAGGAAAGGAAAACGTTTTCACTTCTACGTCTCAAGGGAAATTTAGCAGTACTGGTATTCATCTGTTCGTTCATCTGATTCAGTAAGGTTACAATGGGTTTCACTTTACGTACCACTAGATACATTTGTAATATCTTCAAATAACTTAATTCACCTCCTCCACACATCATATAAAAGGGTTCACGATTTCTATTAAACCTTAGGCGTACATCTATACCATTAGGTAGAAATCGTTTCTGTTCAAACAGATCCAAATGGAGACGATTCATCATATTAAAGGTTTTACTTTCACTGATACGTTCATGACGATCACCCAATCCTGAGTTTCTCTCGCCGGTATCACCGGTACGAGGATTCACCTTGTCAAATCGTCCAGGTTGATCCTTGTACCATAAACTTGTAGCAATAATTTGATATTTGAACGTTTCCTCAGAAAAGGACAGCAACTTTTCGAGATAAGCTCGATAGGGATAGGTATCGGTTCCAGGAGTGATCACGTTTCCATTTAGATTACAATCAATCTCGGAAAACAAACTATGAAGCAAATTGTTGACGGGGTGATTTGACTATCATCTGCTATATCAGTCCCATCTTGTTTGACGATTGTAGCTTCTACGTACACATAGGTCTGGTTCAAATCCAAATACTCATCGCCTTGTCCTTTGATTTCAAACTCAATAGGTGCAGATTTTGTATTGGCACTAGAGATGGGGTAATATTCCACCCATCTTCCTTCTTCTAAGGTTACATTGGTGGGAGGGACATTAAACAATCCTAAAGCTTCACTACTACACTCACACTAATCTTTTTGCATCATCATCTTGTTAGTCAAAGATATCTTGCTAACTTCCGACCTGTTTAGATTTACTTGTAGAAGTAGACTAAAAGGGAGGTCTCATTCGTTTCTTTTTTATACTACTGTTCGTATGACTCGTTGTTACTGTTCGTTTCTTGCCTGCTAAACGAGAAGCGACGTGAGAGGATGCACGAGCTAATGTTTTCTTAGGACCAGTAATTAAGTTGGTCACTGCTTCTTTCCCTCGTTGAACAAGAGCATTTTTCAATGAACGTTTATTTTGTATCACATCCAAAGCAAATTTGGCTATATGAGGGATGGCTTTCGTCATGGTAGGTTTGAGAAAAATATTGCATATCAGATGCTCTGGGACGAAAATGCTCCTGCTGTGAGATTAGTCAGCCTCTGAAAAACTAGATATCCCATGATTCCATAGCCAAGATGGCTACCCTCCCTATACTTCCTGTTTCACTACCCACCCTCCCTCTCTGGTTTAGTGCATACAGTCCATATAGAGTAATCTCCCCTTTTGTTCCATCCCTATAGTCTATACAGAGTGATCTCACCTTTGTTCCACCTATACAGTGTTGTCCCATCTATAGTCTATACACAGTGTTCTCCCCATTTGTCCCATCCCTACAGTCTGTACAGAGTGATCTCCCCTTTGTCCCATCCCTACAGTCTATACAGAGTGATCTCCCCTTTGTCCCATCCCTACAGGCTATACAGAGTGATCTCCCTTTTGTCCCATCTATAGAGTCTATACACAGTGATCTCCCTTTGAACATACTCGTAAACTCTTCAAGTCTTAGTTTTCAGACTTAGATACTTCGTATTTCAACTTTCTTCATTGGATAATCTAGGGCATATCCCAAACACCCACTTGTAATTATACTTAATAGAATTATTTAATGTGGCCGCGTTACGATAGCATTGAGATTCAAGACTGTGTCAGAAACCGCTGAACAAACATGCATCATTTACATGATGTCTATGCTATATAGTTTATACTTTTGAATGATTCCCTTATCCCCGCACCGCGCTGTGAAGATGAAGTTTTTCAGGACACTACAATCTGAGTTCAGGATCGCGCAACAATCTTTGAATATGGAAAGTTTTGGAATAAGTAATACAAACAAATTGACACTCCATAGTATTTTTAAAATGTTTGACAATTGCAGCTACAGAATAATTTAGGTGAATTTAAGGATAAGACAAGGATTGAGGTCGCTGGTGTTATACCGGCATAATTAATTTAATGATGATTTGGCAGGTAACGTAGTAGCACACGAGTAACATAAGTGAGGTTAAATAAGTTATTAAACATAAACGATGTATTTTTTGGATATCCATGTTTTTATCTCTGCCGACCTCAAGCTGATGCTGTATGCCTAAAACAAAGGTGATTGAGTGTTGTCGTGATCTATGTGTTAGCACATCTGTACTCTTTAAAACTATAGAAGTTTATCAACTACAAATGTTAATCCACCTAAATTTTATTTAAGAAGATTGTTAGATTTTCTAGGCATACCCACATCAAACAAGCTTTGTAATTTTTAAGTGCTCAACGTCATTGTGGCCATTCATGCCTTTGATTATTAAGTACACATTTTCAAAGGAAAAACAATAACTATTTTTATAGTTCAATGGAAATGCATGTAAATATGATTAGATCAACATTATTCCAAATATCTCTCACTATAATTTATACAGTGCAGAAATATACAGGTAAACAGAGCAAAGGAAAAAGGCTGCACATGATTATTGTTATGCTACCTTGACAACCTTTTCATGCCTTTATCTTGAAATGTTATTGCCTAATTCAATTTCTATTTCATTTATTATTCTCACTGCTTTATAAATTTGTTTTTCCAGTTTTTATTTTTTCTGTTTTGGGTGTACATTTTTTATGTTGCCTTTGAAGTACTGAAGGCTGAAAGTTGTCAAAAGCTTTGACAATATTTATGATTCATTCTGTTGGTCAAATCGCTAGTTTATTTTCTTTGTCTTAATGTTGTTCAACCTTCTGCTGATCTGGTATCTATATTTTGGGTACACGTTCTCCAAGAATATGTACAAGTTGCATGGGTGGTTATTATTTCTCATCGAGACTCCTAGGAAGATATTATCACACCATTCTGTAAGTCATATCCAACATACTGGGTACAATATCAAATCACAATATAATGTCTACTCCATATCTTGAGTATACCAATGCTTTAATCTGATCAAATATTTTGGTCTTGATATATTTAACTGTTACTTAGATACACATTTATATCTATATTCCTAATCTTGTCTGCTCTGAATTAAGAACATAAATTTGTTCCCTAATTTAATTGGACAGCCTGTATTCCAATCAGTATTTGGAGGCTAAACTCTCCCTAATCCTATGACCATTTTATGTTTAGACTTGTATGTGGGCATTTAAAGAGATAAATGGCATAAAATTTTAAAAGATAGAACCACAAACATGACCACCCTTTGATTCCATTCATGACAACCCTCACTTTGTTTGTATGGTATCCATTTACAGCCACCCTCACTTTATGTCTATCAATCCACTCACAGTGACCCTCACATTATGTCTATCTGTATCCATTTACAGCCACCCACATTTTATGTATATCAGTATCGATTTAAAGCCACCCACACTTTATGTCTCAGTATCCATTCACAACCACTCTCACTACATTTTTATCAGTATCCATCCATTCAGTCATCCAGATTTTATGTACATGAGTATCCATTCACAGTCAACCTTACTTTATGTCTATCAATCCACTCACAATGACACTCAATTTATGTCTATCAGTATCTACCCATACTTTATGTCTCAGTATCCATTCACAACCACCCTCACTACATTTCTATCAGTATCCATCCATTCAGTCATCCACATTTTATGTACATCAGTATCCATTCACAGCCACCCTCACAATAATTCTATCAGTATCCATCCATTTACATTTTATGTACATGAGTATCCATTCACAGCCACCCATACTTAATGTCTATCAATATCCATTAACAGACACGCATTTATGTCTATTAATTCACAGACACTCACACTTTATGTCTATCAATATCCATCACAGCCATCCACAGTTTATGTCTATCTGTATCCATTCACAACCACCCTCATATTATATCTATCAGTATCCATTCACAACCACCCTCATATTGTATCCATTCATAGTTGCCCTCACTTTGTTTATATCATGGGCCTCAAGACAGTTCATGTCATTGATAGTATCAGAAACCTTGTCAGGAAATAAACATTGACACACAAACAATTCCATTACACTTATCTGACAGAATAAATGCTAAAAATGATAAGAACAAATACTCATTACAATGACATGAACAAATACCCAACATGACTATGACTAGTACAAATACTCAACATCATTATAATATGAACAAATACCCAACATGAGAATGACATGAACAACCATGGTGCCCACCATGGAATGTTCTATGTCTGATCTATAACAGACCGTCCTTTTCTCTTATTTTGTGTCTCAACATTGAATTTGAACTTAAATCCATATGTCTGTGAAATACTTTTTTTTTACAAGATTATAGCGAAACAGAACTTGAACTGAACATATTACATTTTAAGAGAGAGTGGAATTCAACATGACCAACAGATGTCCATCTTGGATTTTGATCTCTCTGAAAATGTAATATGCACATCTAGACGTCAAGGGGAACCTCCATTAAATCAATTTTGAAAAGATTGCTTCAGTGCATTCTGAGAAATACATACTTCCATTGTCAAAATCTAAGATGGCCACCAGCCATGTTGGAATCCAATCTCTCTAAAAATATCATATGCACAACTAGACCTCAAGGGGAACCTTCATCTGAAATTTCAAGGAGATCCCTTCAGTACTTTCTGAGAAGAAGCGGTAACAAACTTATTTTGGTAAAAATCCAAGATGGCAGCCTGTCGGCCATGTTGAATTCCAATTTCTCAAAAAATGTAATATGCACAACTAGACCTCAAGGGGAACCTTCATGTCAATTTTCAAGTAGATCCCTTTAGTCCTTTCTGAGAACTAGCGGCAACAAGAATTGTTCAGGATGGACAGATGACGGACGGACCATGGACTGACGACAGATGGACCATGAATGCAGGGCCATATGAAAAACAAAAACCCAACATGACTGACATGAACAAATACTCAGCATGACTATGACATGACCAAATATTCAACATGGCCATGACATGTACAAATACCCAACGTGACAATGACATATACAAATAATCAACATAACTACATGTATGAAATGAACAAATACTCATCATCACCGACAAATATTCAACATGACTATGATATGAACAAATATTCAACATAAATCTGACATGAACAAATACAAAACATGACCATGATGACTGACATGAACAACATGATTATGACATGAACAAATACCCAATGTGACTGACATGAACAAATACCAAACATGACTATGAAATGAACAAATACCCAATGTGACTGACATGAACAACTGCCCAACATGACTATGACTAGTTCAAATACTTAACATGACTATGATATGAACAAATATCTAACATGAGTATGACATGAGGAAATACCCAACATGACTGACATGAACAAATACCCATCATCACTATAATATGAACAAATATTCACCCTGAGTATAAACAAATACCCAACATGACTGGCATGAACAAATACCCAACATGACTATGACATGAACAAATATTTAACATAACTACATGTATTACATGAACAAATACTCATGACTGACATGAACAAATATTCAACATGGCTATATGAACAAATATTCAACATGACCATGACATGTACAAATATTCAACATAACTATGTCATGAACAGATACTCATCATGACTATGATATGAACAAATATTCAACATGACCGAGATGAATAAATACTCTCTATGATTATGACATGAATAAATACTCTAAATGACATGTATATTTACTCATCATGACTATGACATGCACAATTATCCAACATGACTTTGATATGAACAATTATTATATCTCATTAATAAAACACAGTCAGAGATTAGTCGAGAGCCGTCACCTCTCAGGGGGACTACACTTGATGTCTCCCGCACGTGCATCATATGTGCCATGTCCCCTCATGCAAAAACCCTTGCAGCTTATTCGACAGTCTTTATTGATTCTGTATTTCGGTAACAATTTTTTTGCCCTGGTTTCAGGGAGACATGAGGATTTGGTTACCCCTTGGAATATATGACTTGCCTTGGGTAAACAAATCCACATGTCTCCCTACAATCAGGGCAATAAATGTATAATATTCAACATGACAAGAACAGATACCCACAACATGTACATCTGTATCTTGGTTGTTCTTGTTTAACATCCCACTCAAGAATCTTTCACTCATATGTAGACATCACCAAATGCTGGTGAAGGGCTTCACAATTTTTGGCCTATGCTCGGCATTTATGGCCATTGAGCAGTGAGGGTTCTTTAACATGCCAACACCAACTGTAACACTGGACTTCAGTATCTTGGTACACTGTAACAATTACACTAAAACTGTCATGTAAAATCAAATCCTTTTACAGCATCTAAACATACCAATCTTGAAAATTTTCTTCAAATATTTATTTTAAATTCTTTAAAGCGATGTAAGCCGTCACAATGACGATTTCTGTCCTATGACACATAGACGAGAATATAAAATGTTTGTTCAATGTTTGTTTGTTTATTGTTGTTTAACGTCCCACTCAAGAATATTTCACTCATATGGAGACGTCACCAAATGCCGATGAAGGGCTTCAAATTTTGGCCTATGCTCGGCACTTACGGCCATTGAGCAGTGAGGGTTCTTTAACGTGCCGACACCTACTGTGTGACACGGGACCTCCAGTTTTTACTGTCTCATCCGAAAGACAGGAAACCAACCTGTCGCCGGCGGAACTCGAACTCACAACCTCACTATCCAGAGTCGAGCACGCTACCGACTGAGCCAGGTCGGCTCTGTTTGTTCAAAATTATCAAACAGGTGAAAAGTTGTAAAAGATCTTCTTTTCAAAGTTATTTGTTTTATTAGAATTTAAGTTTTCCAGTACCTTAAAAAATCTGCCTGTATTTCCGTATGCAATGACCTTTCAGATAAACTCTTTCGCCATATCAAATGTACTTCGTAATTAGGTCAGGGGGATCTTGGTCCTTTACGCAGCTCGGTCTATCAGCAATCTAGACCCTTGACACAATCAGCATATGTTAAAGTCAGATGATTTTTATTGGGAAATACAGGCATAGTATTAGTGTCAAATATGTGCTTTTCAATGCAATTTTATTCATTGAAGTTACCGCGAAATGAATGCTGACATTGCCAAAATCAAAACAATATAACTGTGTAAACTATGCGCACCTAATGTTTTACAATTGTACCGCCATGCCCAGTGAAGTTGGGCAGTTCATATGTGTCAAGAATGATAAAACCGAGAATGTGATGGGATGAGTTAACAAGAGGCTCACCTGGCTCTAAGAGGCACCATTTTTTAAGTGAACCACCAAAGGACTATTGTGACGAGGTTTGGTTCCAATTAGCCAAGTGCAGAGATTTTTGAAAGTGTTCCAATATTAAACTAAGTTCCCCACTGGCAGGCATCTTGGATGAGGTGTAGGCTTGCTGGACACCATTTTCAAAATGGACCATCCAAGGAATACTGACCATGGTTGATTCCAATTGGCCCACTGATTTCAGAGAACATCTTTGAATGTGTTCCCATAGTGTCCAATGTTAAACCAAGTGTCTTGCTGGTGGCTATTTTGGATAGGATCTTGACCTGCCATACACTTTTAAATGGGTCCAAGAAGCATTGTGACCAAATTTGGTTCAAATAAGCCTAGTAGTTTCGGAGGGGATCTCTAAATGTACCTTCCCATAGGGTCCAATGTTAAAATTTGTTCCCTGCTGGTGACCATCTTGGATGAGAAATGTACCACCTGACAGACACCTTTTTTATACGGGTCCATTTAAGGACCATTGTGACCAAGTTTGGTTCAAATTGGGCATGTAGTAGTTTCTGAGATTTCTTTAATGTATCTTCTCATGGGGCCAATGATGAACTTCGGTCCTTGCTGGCCGACATCTTGGATGAGGTGCAAACCTGCTAAACACCTTTTTATATTGGTGCATCCAAGGACCATTGTAACTAAGTTTGACTCAAAAAGAGCTGTAAATGTTTTCCCATAGGGTCCAATGTTAAATTATGTTCCCCGATAGCAGCCATCTTGGATGAGGTGCAATCCAGAAAAACACTTTTTTTTACAGGGACCACCCAATGACTATTGTGATGAAGTTTGGTTCAAATTGGCTTAGTGGTTTCAGAAGAGAAGATCTTTGAAAGTGTTGAGGTGTGGGCTTGCTGGACACCAATTTTAAAATGGACCATCCAAAGAATACTGGCCAAGGTTGGTTCCAATTGGCCCATTGATTTCAGAGGAGAATATCTTTGAATGTGTTCCAATACCGTCCAATGTTAAACCAAGTTTCTTGCTGGTGGCCATCTTGGATAGCACCTGGACCTGCTTGACAAATTTTTTAAATGGGTCCATCCAAGGACCATTATAACCAAATTTAGTTTCAATTGGGATAGCAGTTCCAGAGAAAAAGATATGTAAATGTGTTTTCCCAGAGTGTCTAATGTTAAATTATGTTCCTTGCTGGTGGCCATCTTGGATAGGTGTAAACCTGAAAAACACTTTTTTACAGGGGCCAACCCAAAGACTATTGTGACCAAGTTTGGTTCCAATTTGCTCAGTTGTTTCAGAGGAGAAGATCTTTTAAAGTGTTCCAATATGGTCCAATGTTAATCTATGTTTCCTGCTGGCGGCCATCTTAAATAGCACCTGGACCTGCCAGACACATTTTTAAATGGGTCAATCCAAGGACCATTATGACCAAGTTTGGTTCATATTGGCTCAGTGGTTTCAGAGGAGATCTTTGAATGAAAAGTCTATGCTGGACGGATACAAAGTGATGGCAAAAGCTAACCCTGGCTATAGCCAGGTGAGCTAAAAATGGGTCGAGATCACCTGATATACCCGGCACTTGGACAATATCAGAAACGAATATTTTGAAATGACGGAAAAAAGACCAACTTTGAATGATTTAGGTATGAAATGATGATGTTAGAAAAAAATGCCACTGGTAATAAGAATAGAATATATATTACCTGCAAATAGCACCTGCTTATTGGACACTCAGTAATCTTCATAAAAATTACTGAAAGTAAATTTGCAATGCTCTGAATAATGGTGGACAAACAAAAATTGATATTACAGGTAACGTTTGAAAAGATTGTTGCAATTACACCTATGCATTTGTTATTCTAACCACCAGATGGTCTGTTTGGGATATATGCGAGATAAAATATTACATAAAATAGGCATGTAATTATTTTTACCTTTGACAGCTCATATTGCTTTTAAGTTTAGTAAAATGTAAAAACAGAAGTATACATCAGAAAACTGGACTCGAAGTCACAATACATCAGATGTACATGTACACAGATCTCAGATCCACATGTACAAACAAATTGATCAGACCCACATGTACACATACAGAGATCAGACCTACATATACATACATATTGATCAGACCCACATGTACACACAGAAATCAGATTCATATGTACACAGAGATCAGGCCCACATGTACACAGAGATCTGACCCATATGTACACACACATTGATCAGACCCACATGTACACACAGAGATCAGACCCAAATGTACACACAGAGATCAGACCCATATGTACACACACATTGATCAGACCCACAGAGATCAGACCCATATGTACACGCATTGATCAGACCCACATGTACAGAGATATGACCCATATGTACACAGAGATCTGACCCATATGTACACAGAGATCAGACCCACATGTACACAGAGATCTGACCCATATGTACACACATTGATCAGACCCACATGTACACACAGAAATCAGATCCAAATGTACACAGAGATCAGGCCCACATGTACACAGAGATCTGACCCATATGTACACACACATTGATCAGACCCAAATGTACACACACATTGATCAGACCCACATGTACACACAGAGATCAGACCCAAATGTACACACACATTGATCGGACCCACATATACACACACACATACACACTGATCAGACCCACATGTACACACAGAGATCAGACCCACATGTAAATACACATTGATCAGACCGACTTGCACACACACATTGACATACAGAGATCAGACCCACATGTATATACACATTGATCAGACCCACATGTACACACAGAGATCAGACCCATATGTACACGCATTGATCAGACCCACATGTAGAGATCAGACCCACATGTACACATACAGAGATCAGACCCACATGTACACACACAGACCCACACATGTGCATGTTCACACACTCTTATGTGCAAACAAATTGTCAGACAAAAACACACAAAGTCCCCTTTTCACCATAGATCAGACCCAGATATAGATGAACACACGTTATACACACCAGTACTTAGAATTATCATATATTCTTACTGTGTATATAATCAGTTTATGACTTAGGTAATATTGTATGTACAACATAAAGTCCCCTTATGACAAATTTTGTGTAAATATTCTGTTTATAGAAGAGACCTTTCCTAATATTGTTAAAACTTGTTGCCCAATTCATTTCAATTTATCTACTGAACATGTTGAATCTCAAAAAAAAAAAAGAAAAAAAATCTATATACACCAGTATAAATATTTATTACTTGTACATATGATTTAAATACTCTGTTAAACAAAAATGAAATTGAATCGCTATATATATATGACAATAAATACAAAACATAAATTAAATAAAATACAGAACAGGATCACAGTGAAAAAAAACCTTTGCTATCTATGTATATACAGTGAAGCTGCTTTACAACGGCATTCATTTTAATCGAATATTCAGTATCCGTCAATAATTGCTCGGAACAAAAGAACATGCTCATAAAAAGTACTCATTACAATGGAATATTTGGTACCTGACTCCAACATTAGATTCTGGGAACAAATGTACAAAATGCTATGTAAACAAAGCATCACAAGTGTTACTAATCCCCTCGCAATAGAAATATTGTAAAATACCTGTATACTGGAATGATGTAAGTTTCGTGAAATTCTGTTGAGAATTCTAAATTTCATCAAATTCTGACAATGTTGAAATATTGAACAATCAGAAGCCTCAGTTCGCTATAGATAGCAATAAAACCCACATCAATGAAATTGCAATCCCTTGATACTCATTAATTCCAAATTTCATCAAAATCTGACGATGTTGAAATTTCTACCAATCAAAAGCCTTGGTTTGCCATACACAGCAACGAAACTCATATCATTGAAATCACAATCCCTTAAATTCAAAATTTATGGACTTTTTGTTTTTACTTTGTGTAAATAATGATCCCAAGCACACCTAGTAAGGTAAAAAAAATGTGGTATCATTTACACTTTTCAAGTAGGGGTAGATCTAGTGGTTAATGATAATTAGGGCCTAATTATTATAATGATGCTTGTAAGAAGTAGTCATTGAAATGTGAACTTCTATTTGAAAAATTGAAGCATTAAATATTTTCATAGAGATATTAATGTTTATTTACATGAATGATACTCAAGGGAGATAACTATGAAATGCCAACCACATCAAATTCTTCACAGTGACAAATTTAATATAACATCATTTCTACGTGGGAACAAACATGGTCGCTGTAAAGAGGGTTCACTCTATTCCTAATTTTATTGTTTTAAATGTATAACTTACACCCTTGTCCATCATTTCATTGATCTGAATAGATCTAAATTATCATCTCTATAAACTGAAACTTGAAGAGTATAGCAGAATCTATCCACCACATAGGTAGTTTGTATCAGTGTGGACAATATGAGACATATATAAAACACATACAGTATCCAGTATTAAAAAATAGACCGCGGTAGTTTTTTTTATTTCCAAGCACTTTCCCAGCAATATTGGCGACATGTCCCTTTACATCGCAGTTTTCTACAAATTTTGTCTAATATCTGAAATAATTTTATTTCGAATAAATACCTTACAAATTTCTGAAAGCAAACTTCACAATTTTTTTATCATTAAGGTTTACCATGTATGTTTTTCGCTTTACACGTGTACATCCAACGCACGTGTTTACCGCAGCCAGGATTTGGGCTTTCTAAGACGTACCGTAATCGGCCGTGTATAGTCCGCATTTACGTATTATCCGCACCCCCCATTTCAGCATCAGATCTCGGAGAAAAAAGGACTTCGTGCGTATAATCCGCATTAACTTTTTTCCACGGCCGTATGGCCGAAAATCGTCGGCGAGATTGATTATTATTGTGTATAAGGGCAGTATAACGATCGGAAATATTTTCAAAATTCGCAGATCGGTATTTGGAAGAAATAGATAAATATTTATTATAGATATATATATATATATTCGAGATATTAGATAAGGGATATGATAAGCAAATTAATGATTTGAAATAAATAACAAAAGAAACATCAAAACATCAGTTGAAGTCTTTGTAAAATTACATTCCGTTAATTACAGCGCAATCATTTGCTTTTGCTGGCGTGGTAGCCTATATATTTAATTAATAGTATGTATTAGAACAACATTTGAAATAGATATTATATTTGCAGAAATCGGCGACATAAAAGTTTGTAACAATTTTAATTAGCGGCGAGCACTTGTACACAAGCGATCTATATATCCAGAATACGCGTGTATAGCGTAATTATTGAAACAAAGGGATATATATACAGATCCAAGTATACTGTTGTCTGTTACATGCATCATTGATTATGAATGGAGACATATTTATTTATTACTTCCTGTGAATTTAATATAGTAAATTTCATAATCAAATGAAAAAAATGCGAAATACAACCAGATGATAATGCATTTTAAAATGAAGATCAGAAATTGGCTTGTTTATTGGTAATAGTAGTATTAGAGCATCTGATACTCATGCAGTAGGTTTTGGGTTGGAATCTGGGTACATTAAACTTATGTCTGGGTGCTTGGTATAATAGAGGACTTTACAAACGAGTCTTCACTCACTTGTACTAAGTCTATGATTGGTGCTCGATATAATAGGGGACTTTACAAATGAGTCTTCACTCACTTGTACTGTGCCTATGATTGGTAAGTGGTATAATAGAGGACTTTACAAATGAGTCTTCACTCACTTGTACTGAGCCTATGATTGGTGCTTAGTATAATAGGGGACTTTACAAATGAGTCTTCACTCACTTGTACTGAGTCTATAAATGGTGATTTCTTCATTTTAGTGAAAACATGGAAATTATACAAATAAAACTATCAGATGTTTGATACAATTCTAAATTGATATAAATTAATTAAAATTAAAATTTTACTTCTATTCTCTTGATATTAGCATCAACCAGGATGTTTGAAGCTTATTACTATTTCTTTGTTAACCATGAAAAATAAATATGTGCCAAAAATTAAATTTAATTATTCTAATTTTACAGGTATAAGTCGGACTAGCAAGACAACAAATTTCATTTGAAAGATATTCACACAGTTCACAGACATCAAAACAGTTGTCCGATTCTAAAAGATTAACAAGGGAATTCGTGAGTCAGACATTTTTTATTTGTATATTAAAACCACAGATACCAAAATATTAATCTTCATGATTTCGAGGATACAATATACAAATCTAGTGAAGATTGGACAAACACAATCATTAGACCTATGTATCTACAGGTATCAATTTATTTTCAATTGAAAATTTTTGAACAGATAAATGTTTTAAGACACCAAATGGTGAAAAATGGATCAATTTTCATGTAACTTTCTTAATTTACTTTTCCAGTATCTATATATTAATGCCCCACTTGAACCTATGCTGATTTTATGAGAAAGTTTGCCAGTCTGTCTTTATTCAAATATTTTTATATTTTACTGCAATACTACCCCATACTAAGGTGAATATTAAAACTTCTGCATACATTTATTACCAATTTTTGATATCATATATTTGCATTTCTATAAGTGCTTATTCTGCTAAAAGTGGTCTGGCTGTAGAGGGTCACCTAGCAAACGGAAGGTTCCTGGTTTGAATCCTGTTACTGGGTCAAACTTTGCTGTCACTTTTAAATTCAATAATCTGTGATTCTTTCTTCTCCAAATGCTTGACATATGAAGTGAACATCAAGGATCTTTGGGATGAGGCTTAAATCTAATGTCCTGTTTTACGACAGGTATGGTACATTAGAGACAAGAAGGAAACAGATTAACTTAATTAGAGAAAAAAAATACAAAATGGCCACATCACGTCTCCATTATGCTCAAGATGAAGTTAAAATAATTTGTGATTTGTGTGATACAACCCATCAAGTCAATTGTTATTGTAAAGAATGTTGCTCAAATATTTGTGACAACTGTCAAAAAATACATTTTCGGCTTCACAAAAATCATAACGTCGCCCCCGTTTTTGAGGGTCGTCTGGAAAACATTCGATTTAAAGTTAAATGCAATAAACATGAGCAAAGATTTATTTTCTATTGCAAAAAGTGTAAATTTAATATTTGTGATGAATGTCTCGCAACAGAACACAATGGCCATGAGTTCAAAAAGGTCAGTGAACATGCTCACACTTTGAAACTAAACATTGATAAAAAAATCAACACAAAAAAATCATATCATACCGAAATTAAGACAGGTCTTACAACAGTAGAAGAACATGAAAAAAACTTTAAAAAACTAATAAAAACAGAGATAGAATCTGTTCGCAGAGAGGTAGAAAACAAGCAAAAAAAATTACAGGCAGATGGGGACAAAATCATAAAAAAATTAGAAAATGAAGAGGGAAATGGATGTAAAATAATTCGGGAACATTATCAGAAAATTAAAAACATTGACACTGACCTCATGGACTCTCTTAGCAATACACTGAGTAACATCCCTGACGCCGCAGTTTTTAATTTTGTACAGGAATCTGAGTCTAAATTAGACAAAATTACCAAAGATATGACTTTAGACCTTCCCAACCCCTCAACATTTGCCCCTTCCAGTCCCGGGGACCAGGGAAGTAATTTAATAGGCGTTTTAAACAGCTCCAAACCCACTCTCTTAAACATTGATTCCCACATAAAACAGTCCACCCCTGTAGATCCTTCATCTGCTCTATTAGCAAATATAAACACACCTTTAGATCCACCCTCGTCACTGAGACGTGATTTACATATCATCAGTAAGTTCACACCAGCACGTGGTGACTTTATTTATGACCTCTGTTCTACAGCTGATGATTTGTTTTGGGTCGGGACATCCGGGTCTCTACTGTTTCTAGTAGATAAAACAGGCGACATTAAAAGCCGAGTTAAGATGCCGGGTAAGCCATGGTACCTCATCATCTTTTTGGGAAAATACAAGCCATTTTTGCATTGGGAAGGGTCCTGTAGGTATAGGGAAATTATACATCACGTGAAATAATTATACTTCAAAATTTTATGTGTAATTCAGAAATATGAAACCAATACACATATCACTAAATTACTTTACATTGTTAAATGAGAAGTAGATCGGGGCATTTTTTTAATTCAAACATATTCCTGAATAATACTGGCGTAGAATGCCATTTTCGTAGTAGATCTACATGTACCTTTTTGCCTTTATTTATCTGATTCGAAATTAACACATAACTCATTTCTGGAGCAAAATTTTGCATTTTTTTCATTGGTTAGCTTTACCTGGTTTTACACAGGTACGTTTCAAATATGTCAATGATAAAATAGTCTGCGTAAAATTATTACTGATGATCCGAAATAATACATGCAATTCAAAAATATGAATTAACAAAAACCAATATCAAGAAAAAAGTTTAATTTTATCAATATGACATGTTATTACTTTGAGTAGCAATCTCTGGTTTGAGCGAATGTCCTAAGTTGAAAGTGTGAAACGCTAAACTAACACTCAAAGGTTTAACATTCCACAAGATATATATATTTTTAAACATATAACGCTGAAATTTAATCATCCGTTTATAGAATCAGAGGTTGTCAACATCTACCAAATTCTGAACTTTTAACCCGAGTTACTGTCTGAACATTTCAATAACCCCACTTGTAATGTAATGAATGCATTGAGTAGATCCAGTGAATATTCTATGCCAGAATGCTAATAATTTTTGTTTTGATTATTTTACTGTTTTGTTTGTTTACTATGAGAACTTGGAATGAATTGATCTTGTCGCTTGTTTTTCTTATTAAATTAAAATACTAAATTCACATCACAGACCAGCGAAATGTAAAATTGCTGCACAGACAAAAATCCCCACTCCTTCAGAATGTTTCATATATCTCTCTGACCATGCCAAACCAATATCAATTTGACCTAAACTTGTGAAATACACTGATGGATAAAGTGCCAGAGAAAATTTATGAAATAAAATGAAGTTTTTATTGATATCGGAGAAGTCAAATTGTACCCAAGAAAATATGTGAAATGAAATGAAGTGTCCGAGAAAATTCTTGAAATAAAATGCAGTTGTGCCCTTACCGGAGAAGTCAACTCATACCCAAGAAAATTCATGAAATAAAATTAGATGCCCGAGAACATTCGTGAAATGAAGTAATTATCGATATCGAAGAAATTTGTTTTAATTATTTAAAATCGATTAAAATAATTTGTACTGTATTAAAAATTATTTTTACGGCATATAAACTGAGTCTGCTGACCAACAATATCCAAAGTCGCTCAGCGTAATATTAGTGAAATTGACCAGCATAACGACAAAAATGGGACAGGCATATCGTTATCTCAAATTGATTACATTTTGATACGATCACGGCGAGAGATTTTAGTTTGTAATATCAGACAACACACATTTCTACTTTTTTCTGTCTTTGGTTGTAAATATGAACAATTTAACAGTATTGTGTACACGTACCTTCAAACGTCATCGAAAAAATATACCCGTATTTTAAAATTCATCGATGTTTCTGCATGGATCGAAAGATAACACTTAGGTATGCAATTCTTTTCGTATGAGCAAGTCGCAAATCGCCCGTAGTTTATAAGTACACTTGTTGAGAAATTTAACTTAGTTGGAGACTGATAAAATCTTTTACTGAAGTCGCAATTCTGCCATAGATGGCTTACGTTTTTCACTCATCAATCCCTGTGTTCACGTTTAGATACACCCAAACTGATTTGCAAATATTGTCGATTCACAGAAGATGGTGGGTGGAGTACTCTTCACTATAGTCTATTTGGGAAGTTGGTCAATGAGTAGACCGTAGATCTATACGTTTTGAGTGAAAAATCTTGCATCATGTTTTATGTTTTCAATTTTGAATGTTTTGGGGATTTTAAAATAAGAAAATAAATACAGTGTATGATATATCCCGTATAATTAAACCATGTCAAAATCTCAATCCGTCTCTTGTTTAATTATGTCGCAAATCAGGCGTCGGTAGATACGTTTTGGGGAAAAAATCGTGTCATGTCTAACATTTTTAATTTGTGGGTTGTGGGATAAATAGATATGTATTCTCATTTTTTGATGTACCATGTTTTTCTATATGGCAAAACACTTTTATAATAAATAAATATATATATGGGAACATGTTTTTGAAATATACATCTCCAAGTCTTTCTTTTTTGAGTCACAAATGGGTCTTCAGTGGCACAAACGTTCTAAAAAAATAATTTACAGACAGTACGTAATTTTTGTAGAAAACTAACTCCATCTACATGCATCTGTAAAAAAATCATATTCCCCGGGTTAATTAACTACAGGAATCGATTGCTGCTAAAAGTAACTAATATATATATACAACATGTACATTTTGCACAAATCATTTTCCTGGTTCACTTTGTACTTGTTATATCCGGACAACGAAAATGAATGAAAATCATAGAAAACAAAAATACTGGCGAAAACTCTACCCAATACTTTCATGTGTCAATAGCCAATTATATTTTCATCCAATTATATGAACATTTTAGAAGCACTATGTTACTATTGCGTATTTCACGTCACATGATTTTGATTGACAGAATCCGTCAGTTTCGTGCTTTGAATAATGCATGTATGGGTGCGGAGTTGCGACACCCATGTCCTTCTAACCAATGGATGAGAAGTTTGAAAGAAACACATTCCCCCCTACATCAGTGAAATTATCAGTGCCATGTAATAAAGCTATATAAGCTGGTATTTATAGATAATTTGAATACATAAAAATAAACTTTAATGAGGTAAATATCTAGATTTAATCAATTTTTATTTTATTACATTAAATATATTTTTTTATGTAAAGCAAATAGGACCACGATTTATGTCACGAAAATGGGCAAATGGTTAATAAAACTTAGATTTAGATTTAGAGTTTCTAATAGGAGCACTTTTTATGTTTGTACTATGTATATTTTAACTACATATATAGCAGATACATGTATGTGTAACAGTTATAGGCCACTGAAAATAGAATATTGTCTAGAAAATATAACAAATATCATAAAACTGCTTCTGAAAACTTATTTTCTTCAATTACCTACATTCACACTTTTCCAGATATAAACTCAAGTACGTGTAAAAGTCGATTCGCTAAAGGGATTAAAACTACCCCAATTCAAATTGGCTTGGTGAAGCATATAATAAACATCCGGTAGTTCCAGTGGTATCGGGACGCCTGGGGCTATAGTAACCTTTGTCGATAATGTGTGTAACATTATGGTTTGTAAAGTCTAAAGTTGGATGGGAATCTTATTTATGTGACTTTGAAGTGTTTTTTATATGCTGTTGGTAAATTATATCAGCGATATATAAAGCAGTTATATTAAATAATCACCCCCCCATGAAACAAGTAAGTAGTGATTTGTACATATGCATGAGCTGATTTTTGTGAGAGAGTTTGCCAGTTAACTTTTGAAGGCCAATGGTCTCTTCCCGGGTACATTGTAAAAGGTTTTCTCCTCCAACAATAACTACTGGCCACCACTATATAACTGGATTATTTTTAACCGTTGAATGTGGCGTCTATGCATGAGATATTGCCATGGTCGAGTATAAAATGACTTTCATATTCCATCTAAAAGTCTCTTGGCGGATACTGGATAATAATAATACCATATAAGAATATCTCTCTCTCTCTCTCTCATTTAGGTGGCAAATCTGAGTGTTTATAAATAAGCTTTATCTGAATTTGTTCTGTAGAACGCAACCACCATATTTTATAGCCAATAGGTCTTGTAATAGAAAGTTATATATGTAAAACAATGACAAGGTAGGATCCAAAGTAAATGCACACACAGCCTCTCAACTCTTTGGCAACTGCAGAGTGAAAAAATCAAGGTTTGGCTTGATGTGACTTTAGTGTAAATGATGCTACATTGTATCAAACATATCTCAATAAAAGATCAACGCACGGGCTACTTCTTGACTTGGAATTAAATGGTTCACTTCATGATTGATTGTATTTTCAACACATCGTTTAGTATTAATAAATGGTGGATCGTTTGGCATTTTGATGCATAACCTTCAATTGATAAGTAAATAGTAACACTAATTTTTAACAAAATAATTTCTACATTTTACATAGGCCTAATTTTAAACACAAATTTACAAATTATACATGTTTTAAAGAATCTTTATTCTTCACTGCCCTTGGTGCCCACATCGTCGTTGTTTGTGTATATATGTTGCTGGTTATTTGATAAGGCATATTTGCCCTCGCAAAACGCGTGGGCATGTCAAACTTTAGTCTGAGCAGTGCAAATGCCCACCGATGGCATGTGTGGGCTGCCCACGTGTGGCATGTGGGTTTTCCAAGTTCCACGCTGGCTGTACTGTAACCAGATGAAATATGATGATGTATTCTAGGTCTGTAATATTGGACGGAGATTATAAAGTTTTCTCCTGATCGATCAGTTCCCCTTCAGCATTGTTTCTGTCGATTTAAATCTGAAAAAAAGGAGACATAAACATAGAGTTGTCACATATTACTAAGTTCACCACACAACAACATTCTGTACATTTCCTGGATGCATCTTACCCCATCTTATCTACAACACTGACAAATGAGTAAATCCAAATTAGTTTTGTAAATAATACAGGTCCAGTAAAGCACCTGATGAGTCATAAGACATACATTTTATATGCCATAATTATTTAGTTCAATGATGTATCAGCAGAAGCAGGTAAAGCTAAACTAAACTGATCTTCTAAATTGGATGCTAACACTGGGGCAATAATACAGACCCCATCAATGTCATTGACGTGAGCTAAACCTTACAGTGCTTGTCAAGCACAATATATAATCAACAGTATTTAATGTATGGGATTTTTAGTCTCAACTCCTATAGTCAACATGAGATTTTTAGCATTGGCGACCACCATATTTTATGGCCTATAGGTCTTTTTTTTCTCAATAGTTGTGACCTTGACCTATCTATCACATCAAACCACCTGAGATAAATACATGTATCTAACTTATGTATCTGCATTTCCCCATTATATATATATATATATATATATATATATATATATATATATATTTTCACTTTTATCTTTGAATAATCTTCTCCAAAACTGATATGTAATTATGACTTTCAATAGTTATCTTCTATTTGACTTTCCTTTTTCCATTGAGAGCTCACACTTGGAGCGACATACCATACGGGGCAGATCCCGATCCGCTATTAAGATCTAGGGGCAATATCTGAAATCCTTCGCCACAACATCAAGATCCTAAATATAATTTATATCATATGAATTGACAATTATCACTACATTATAGCAGACATTTTGAAATAATAAAAAATTTACTGGTCAACCGGACCAGTGAATAAAGGAATTTCACTGGTCAAAGAAAATTTGTTTACTGGTCTGTATATGTACACAATTGAAAAGGAATGGAAAATAACTGGTCATTTGGACCAGTTATCAGACAGATTTCACTAGACTTTTGTAAAATTTACCAGTTTTTCTGGCAGGACCGGTGAATTTCAAAAACTTATAGATGGGATTAAATTAATCGGATTGTCATTAGTGGCCTGGCACTGTATTTTGATTGGTTTAATGAAAAATATTGATATTTTTCATTAAGCCAATCAAAAAACAGTAAAATCAATGAAAATAACTGAAAAATAAAGCTTTTATTTAATTGATAAATTTAATAAAAAATGTAATAAATTGATTTCATTGATAATTTTTTAAGGCCAGAACTTTGTTAGTCATCATCTTGACAACAACTTTGTTTACCAGGACAATAACACACCAGTTCATCAAGTGTCTGTTGTTTCAAAAGTTATGAAATGTGATGACATGGCCTCCCTAAAGTCCAGACCTGAATGTCATAGAAAATATATGGAAATATATATAGATTGAACTGAAAAAAAAGTTCATAACATCGAGACCACTGTTTTACTTGAGAATGCCATTAAAACCATTTGGTCAGAAATTCCTGTAAATCACATTGAAAACCTATATTGGTCCTTCAGTCATCATCAAGACAAGAGGATGTATAACTAAGTATTAGGGTAAGTTGTAACCCTACATTCCTTGATGTAAACAAGCTTTAAATAGTCCATGCAAAAAAATGGTGAGTAAATAATGTTGTGAATATAATACTCATTTCTGGCACATCACTACAAGTACATGTCCTTCAACCAGTTTTATAAAATTTAACAAGAGCTAATTGTAACAAGGTACTGTTACATGATGTCCCCCAAACAGTGGAACAAGTCGTGTTGATATCAATCGCAATCAATGAGACCAGTAAATTTCAAATTTCATCAAAATCGGATAATGTTGACATTTTGACCAATCAGAAGCCCCAGTTTGCCATGGACAGCAACATAACCAATACCACTGAAACTGCAATCTATTGATACCCATAAATTCCAAATTTATCAAAATCTGACAATGTTGAAATTTTGACCAATCAGAAGCCTTGGTTTGCCATAGACGACAACAAAACACATATCATTGAAATCGCAATCCCTTAATACCCATAAATTCCAAATTTCATTAAAATTGGACAACATTGAAATTTCAACCAATCAGAAGCCTCAGTTTGACATAGACTACAATGAAACCCATATCAATGAAATTGCAATCTCTCAATACCCATAAATTTCAAATTTCATCAAAACCAGATGATGTTGAAATTTCAACCAATCAATGAATTGAATGGATATTTCAGGAAAAGGCACTTTTATTGTCCTCGACATAAACTATCTACCTCAGTACCTGACAACTTTGGCCTAATTTACTTTTTTGTAGATCTTTGCATATCGTACTAAACATTTCTCCTTCTTTTACTTTTACTCTAGCTATTCTACTTTTCAAGATAAATGTCAATAAACATAAAAAAAACCATGAAAAATTAACTTAAAAGGGGAAGTAACTCCTATTAGGGTGACCTGAAAATTTCAGCCCAGTTGACTTTTTTGTAGATCTTTGCATGCTGATCGTTTTTGCTTCTTTCACTTTTACTCTAGCTATTATACTTTTCAAGATAATGTCAATAAACATCCAAAAACATGAAAAATCAACTTAAAAGGGGAAATAACTCCCATAAGGGGTGACCTGACAATTTCGGCCCAATTGACTTTTTTGTAGATCTTTGCCTGTTGCTTCTTTCACTTTTACTCTAGCTATTATACTTTTCAAGATAATGTGAAAAAACATCCCAAAACATGAAAACTCCACAAACTAGGGACCCCTAAAAGATCACCATTAAACTTGTCTTGTTATGAGGAAGAAGAAAATATATGGTTTAGGGGTGGGGATCTCAACTATTTTCTACATAATAGAATATTTCTGAAATAAGGGGGAGGGGATGACCCTGGGAACACCCAAAATATCACCATAAAAGTGGTCTTGTCATGAGTAATAAGAAAATATATGGTTTAAGGGTCTGGATCTCAACTGTTTTTGAGATAATTGAACATTTCTGAAATAAGGGGGTGAGGAATGACCCTGGGGACCTCCGAAATTTTCCAATACAATTAGTCTTGCATTTAGGAATCACAAAATATATGTATTGGGGTGGGGATTTCAAATACATTTGAGTTAATGGAAGATTTCTGAAACGAGAAATTGTCTTGATTTAGCACAGCTAAATCAAATGTCTCCCCTTGTAAAAAATGAAAGAGTACTGTTGTCTTTGACAAAGTTTAACTCTAGAGAGAGGAAGAGAGGTTGGTGTGAACATCTGTTATGTTTGTGTAAATTATATGATACTATGCTATTGTACTGTGGTGATATGATATACATGTATGATTTTGGAAATGTTTTAACTCTGTTAATTTGGTGTAGCCTGTTGATAATTGGGGCTTTGAGGAACTATATCTTAAATGAAGGTGGGACATGTATGTAAAATAATCACTTCAAGGGGAAATATTGAAAGAGGAAGAAGAAGAAGAAGAAGAAGAAGAAGGAGAAGGAGAAGGAGGAGGAGGAGGAGAAGGAGGAGGAGGAGGAGGAGGCATAATGAGAGGGGTGGGGAATAACCCTAGGGATAAAGTCTTATATGACAATGGGTCCCTTACATCATGCTATCCAAGAAAATATTTGATTTGAAGTACAGTGTAATGCCTTTTATCAGTTAAAATGTAAGTAAAAATGTAATGTTTAATTTTCCCATGTTTCTGTAGTAAACCCCATCCCCATTTGAGCCCCTAAAATATACCATAGATCTCTCTTATCCCCAAACTGAAAACTTCTTGCACAACTAGGGATATAGGCCTACAATACTCTTGAGGTTTCATGAACTTTCGCTCTGTAATTCCTGAGAAATGCTGAAGTAGGGAACATTAAGTTCATTATACTATATAGTAAATTTAGCCCCGCTAAAGGCAGAATCTATGCCCAGTGTTATGAATTTTACAGTCTGGTAGAAGGCTTCATGCCCTTTCCAACCATGTATTAAGTTTTCCTTTAAGATGTAAAGGAGTTGAGAAGATTTTAGAAGATTTGTCTATTTTCATTACATAGTAAATTTAGCCCCGCCCCAGAGGCAGAACCCATGCCCTCAGGGTCATGAATTTTACAATTTTGGTATATATTTGTCACTTATGTTATTTTCTTCTTTGTTTTATATACAACCAATAATTTTTGAATGCTGGTAAAATCCAGAATTTTACAAATTTATGGTAGATCTAGGACAATTTCATATTTCTAAAATATATAAGCATTTTTAAATTATCGTGTTTATTTATAGAAATGACAGTATTTTTCTCACAGAATAATTTTGTAAATTCTGTAATTATTCTTTCAGTCTAATGAAATATGTCAAAATTTACCTGAAGTAATTTTATCCTCCACAGAAGAATAATTTTCTCAAAATAAACAAAAGTATATCTAAATTTTTTAAAAATGATTAAAAAAATTAATTCAATTTCCTTCATATAAACTTAAAATATTTGAAATATTGCTTAAATTAGTGGATTCTGTGTGCATTTAAAAAATGTTGGTTTTATATAAAACAAAGAAGAAAATAACATAAGTGACAAATATTTATGCCCCATGGTTGTAGATCTATCACAACTTTCAACAACTTTAAAAATGTTGCATTATTCAGTTCCCTTTACTACCTAATTTTTTAACAGAAAAATGTTCATTCAACAACCTTAAAATTACATTGTTAATTGGTATGTAAAAACTGAGTAATAAATGTAGATTGATGTCTCAAACACGAATTGTGTTAAAAAATTTAAACGTCGGGTCAAACTGATTTAAAGTCGAAACATTCGTGGTAATGATGACTAATGTAAATACATCAACTAAAACCATCTGACTATACTTTAAAACTCTATTACTGGCATGAATCATGCAACCGCTAGCTGCATTGATGTTTGTTCTATCCGACCAGAACCATGATTAAGTAAACTGGTCTTTTATTCTCTCACAAATGAACAGAATTTACAGCACACCAGGAAAGCATCTTACTCGATGTCAGACATTAACGGTTTAATCGTGAGTTTGTCTATTATTACTTCTGCGAGTAAGCTTGAAAACTTAAATAATCTATCAGTTAAGTAAAAATCAATGTTGTATGAATAAAAAGGAAATGATGATCGGTTCCAGTTTCTAAATAACACGAATTAAAATGGGTATCATGGTTAAAATCGGCAAAGCTGAACTGAGGGAATTTCCCTTTTCAACAAGTGTCCTATGTCACGTGAATATAATAATTCATCACAGCATTTTCGACTGTCTTTGTTGTTGAATTTTAGTTTCAGTGAGTTTTCAAATTAAAACAAACGGTGTCCTAGTTCAGGAATTATAAGGAGAGAGTATGCGAATGAAACAAGATTCAAATTAGACACAAGGAAGTATTTTAATGATTTAATGATGGTATCTCAGGTAACTATTTTCTACAGCGCAAGTAGTAAATCGGCAAATCCTATGGCACATTAATTTTTTAACGGGGTTGCTGACTATGCTTAATTGAGTACACGGAAAAACCCAAAGAGTTCAGAGCCTGTTATAGCAATAAGGCCTTGCCTTAAAAATCTGATCATTGATTCATAAAGAAGTTGTTGATGTACCAAGTTTTTGGGCCTACCCAAGTTTCTGTTTATGGGGAATAAAATCTACATGTGAGTATAAATTTCTGCCACGTGTGTAACAATAATTTCCATATCTAATACTTAGATAAGTGTATACAAAGTTATTGGTCTGCAGTGAAAATATGGACTGAAAGTATAGTACACCCAATATGCTGATCCACTCAAGTAAAGAGCATCAAATGTTTTGCATGCTTTTATATGTTTATCTCTATAGAAAACTGAATTTTACATCACCCCCCCCCCCCCCCCCCCCCCCCCACCTCCTCCTCCCATAACTACAACAAGAACTGTCAAATGTATACAATATAAAACAAATATATACATAAAAACAAACTCACAAGTTTTGGATTCTATTAACTAAATCTTTGGTTGCAGTATCGTCTGTTTGAAAAGACATGGAATCTCCCAAGGTTTGTCGACTATCTTTGACTGCTGGGCAATCTGCCATTTGACTTGGTGTACTTGATCTCCGTGGGTCATTTGTGTCTGCCAAAGCAAATGTATCCTCATTTGTAGTATTGTGCAATATAGGTGTACCCGGAATTTGACGTATTGGTGAGAGACCAAGTGACAGGGACTCATCTATTTGATGAGACAATAGAAGCGTACCAGGAGTGTCAGCCAACTCAGTATTGTAATCTGAAATAACAATAAAATGTTATAAACAACTTTTTCCCCCCACATATTAATTTTATTTATGGATTTCATAACAATATAAAGTACATTATACAATACGTTAACACTTCTATACTCTTTCACTTTCACAATTCCTTGTTCTGCATGCAATCGTACACCCATACATACATATACCAGACACACCTGTACCGATGTAAATCATATATAATTATTGCAAATATCTTCACATACACATATATAGGCTACATTATGTATACCTTTACAGACATTTGCATGGATGTATTGGATGTATACATACACATGCATACCTACTGATATACACTACATGTATACATATATCTATCTACAGAACTCTAATGCAAATATAAACATAAACACATACTGCATTTGACCTAAAAACAACGCCGGGCGCGGGTAATTGGAGTACAGGGTACTTTTATTTTGACATTTTCTTTCATGATGCATTTTGATTACGTTGCCAAAAATAGTAAAGTACTCTGATATGCAAAGTTATCTACAATTTATAGGCCCTATAGCTGTTTGTACTGAGTTAATTTCTTTGTAATCTGCCCGATATATTAATAGGGGAAAAGAAACAATGTAGCAAAATTTGTTACTCAGTAAGTCACTTACTGTCAAATCAGGATTTACTGTTTGAACTTCAAGATCAGGAAACATTCATTACAGCTACGAGTGATACATGCCTAACACAGATGCTTTATTGTAACCAACAATTTGGACAATTTCTTTGATTTAATGCGATCTCTGACATTCGAAGTGTAAAACTGGTATTATGCGGGATTTTGGTAATTTCAGCAGATGGTTTAAAATGACAGCAGTAGACGAGATGGGAAGTTTGAATGACAACGCTCTCTTGAAATCCTGAACTGGCGAAGAACACATTTTCAGTTTTTTTCATGTAATTTCCTTATTACTTGAGATATCTTTCTAAAATTTTGCACCCAGCATGATTTTTTTCATGCTGAATCCGTTTCAGCAGTCAAATCAGTTATAACCACTATTTAAGGATTGTTTTTCATTTTTTGGACTACATCGAGTATAAATGCAATGGATTATGGAAAAAAATTCTGTGCAGCACGAAGTTCAAACTTCAGAGATTAATTTCATTTCTATCTAACCTTATAGGCTACATTAACTTTCGATTTTATATAAATGTGATTATGGAAAAATGTACATAATTATGTATACATTCATATGACAAAAATAACTTCCTTATACAGGTAGTTCATGTATAGGTTTTTATTTATTTTCATTACTTTTAAATACCGGTATGACAAAATGTATAAAATACATGCAAATCTTTTAATTCCAGGAGGTCATGCTTCTTTTGAGTGGTTAGGTAACATATTATTATTTTTCATCATTCACATTTAAATTTTTGCATGACACTCAATATATCTGTAATAAATTAGTAAATCCATTCATGGCGAGAATACTGTTTGAGTACATACTCAAATATTCCTGAGGATTTCTTCAAATGAGCAATAAATATACAGTGACGTACCATAAATGAGTACAATTTTCATGACGTCCTTGCTCCCAAATGTGTTTGGGGTGCTTAGGACAGGATTAATCGGTAATTATACACAAGTTATTGTTCTTTTTTGGCACACGCCTTATTCAAATTCAGAGGTCGATGTAAGTTCAACCGGATGTTTACTGTCGTCTGTTAGTTTTGCCATTTTCGCTTTCAAAAGTTGTGAAAAAGTTTATGGAAGAAAATGAAATAAATCAGATGGAATGGCCTCCTCAATGCCCAGACTTAAATATTATCGAAAACATTTGGAGATATTTAAAACTGGAACTGAAAAAACAGGCCTATCAAATCATGACATCTGTTTTACTGGAGGACACAAGTAGGTCAGTGTGGACCGAAATTCCTTTAAATTTCATAAAAACTCTATGAATCTATTACAGATCGGTTGTCAGCAGTCATTAGAGCCAAAGGATGTATTACCAAGTATTAGGTAAGTTATAACCTTACTTTGTTAACAATAAATCAACTTAAGAAAACCAATTTGAAAATATGGTGAGTAAATGACCTCGTGAAAATTGTACTCATTTATGGCACGTCATTGAATACTATAATTTTGATTATTTACAAATTTATCCATTCAATATGCAAACAAGTCCAATTACAGAATAATTTTGGGGTTATTTTCCCCCTTTGAATCATGAACAGTTAGTTGAGCTTGATCAGAACTGTATGAGCAAAGGAGTAGGACCATGAAGGGTGAAAAATGGCCCTGTGTCAAAATCAAATGATTTTACTTTTAAAATGCAGAGTGCTCAACCACATTTTGAAACTTGATGTACATTTTTAAAGAAAACTCTTTTATACCATCATTTTGGGGCTAAAACATGAAAAGTTGACAAAAATCACATATTTCTGGAAATTATTTTTAAAAATTAAAAAGTTAAAAAAATGGTTTTAAAGGTTATTTTGGGGTAAAAACAGTGAAAAATGATCGCAGATTTTTTGGAATTATTTATCAAAATTATCTGTTTTGATATATGTCCCATCAAATGACACATATGGCTATATGTAGGGTCATTTAATATCTCAAAAAATAAAAGTTCCCCAAAAAATGGTTTTACAAGGTTGTTTTACAAAGTTATTTTTAGGTAAAAACTGTGTAAAATGATTGAAAATAACAGATTTTGGGGAGTTTTTTTTAAACATTGTATATTGTGATATTTGTGCAGTGAAATAGCCCATAATTATATCTTTATGTGCGGTCATTCCATATTACAAACAATTGGAAAGTTCCAATAAATGGTTACCATGGGAAATGATTGAAAATCACAGATTTCTGATTTATTTATTTGTCTGATGAAATTCATTCTAATCATGTGAAAGTCTTAAATTTTGGTTATTCTCAGTCATGTTCTAATGACAGATTCGAGAAATTAATTCTTATGTATAGTGAACTATTTGGGTAAAGAAAAAAATACCAAATGAAAGGTATACAGAAACCACATATTTATGGAAATGATATATAAAATTCATCTCTTGTAAATTATTTTCTTATTAGATATTAGAAGAATATTTTTTTCCACAAGTTTCAATTCTTAAACATGGTAACCAGGACGATTTTTAATGGAAATGACAATATTTCTTGGATGAATGAAATTAATAAACTTGTGTAATTCTTCATTATATATTGGTAGCATCTGTATAAAACACGTGAATGTCTAAACAGAGAAATGATACATGTGTATTTTCATTTAAATAGTAATGACTTGTAATCCATCACCAGAAATTGCTACCGCAAACACTTCCCATCTCTGTGAGTTAGCATGGGGATTGGCACCAAGGTTTTATATATCTCTTCATATCCTCCCTTTAACGCCCAATAACCGAGGAACCCAGATGGTGTCTCGGATCTGACATCTACCCTTCAACCTGTTTGACTTGGGTAGCTTAAGAAGGATCAATACATCCCGCCAGCATAGCTATCAAAGTCATTGACTTATTAAATCCCCTTCACTAGGGAAAGCTACAGCACAGAGGGAAATTATAAGGCTAAGACAAGAATTTTTGGTTTTTACTTGCCCTGTATCCAATATATGCTGGGTATCCATGTCTAGGAAATAATTAAGGTAGGGGGAGACCAGAAGCAGGAAAATTATCGCATTTAATATCTACATCTCTTCATTTTGAATTTTTTTCGTGGATTTCCTAAAATTATAATTTATAACAGAATCTGTGGAAACAGTTTATCCATCTGAGTAATATAGGAAGAGATACATTAAATAATATAATTAAATATTATAAACTATAAACACGGATGTCATTGAGTGAGGCAGATAAAAGAGAGCAGAAATTCACTGCATTAATATATAGTAAATATCACATAAACATTTAATTATGCGTGCTATATCTTTTTTTACTATACTATTAAATTGAAATATTGGACTTAAGAAAAAAAAACTGTTGGATTTGAAACCACTAAAAACTGTCATGGACTCATTATTCTTTTGCATTTTCAAGTCTCCATTTATTATGATGATCCTCTGTGTTTCAAGTTTATGTAAGCATTCATTTTCACTTCATTGACTCTAATGCGGATACCACAGAATGATGTCTCATGATATTTTTTTAAAACATTTTTTGTTTTCAATTGAAAAAGAAGACAGAAACTGTAAAAGAGATATTTTCATAAATTAATGTAGATATATAGGCCTAATTACTTTGTTGTTGAGCTATATTGCAAATCGTCAGTTAAAAAAATTATTATTATTTTTTAAAACATTACACTGTATTGTGAGGGGGGGATTAAATATTTTAATAATTGAACCGAAAAAAAATATATAGCCACGATTAGATTCGAACCCTGGACCCCGAATTTATAGTCCACGACCAAACTGCTGTGCGGCAACCACAGTAGATGTACTGTTGCTAACTATGTCTAGATCTGTCTATTTATAAAAAATGTTATTTTATAGAGTGTGTTAAAACAAACTAAGACAATAAAATTAAATGTTTTAGATAAAGGGTGCCGCAGGCGATACGTCCAACTGATTTATGACGTTGCAGACGATATTGTAGGCTTATTCAAAAGTAGGTCGAGTCCCAGGAATACAAATAAATCTAGATTGTGTATTCAGAAAAAAGATAAGAAAACAATCTCCTAATTTTTCTGTTCTCATTTAAATTTCATGTAGATATTTTTCTTTTTCAAGTAAATATTGTGCACTGAACGATTGATTTGTTTGTTTACATATGTAAAATAGCTCATTCCGGATTGCTCCTTGGTTTAGTATAATGTTAATTTTCATCAACAGCACACCTTCTAATCCAAAATTTCTCACTTGGAAAAAATCTCTTTGCTGATAAGATTTAATGGACTGCAATTACTTTTTAGATCAGAGGCTGTGCTTAATATCAATAACGTGATCAAAGTAGAAAAAAATGGAGATTTTTGCAGAAAACTAGTCCAATATTTGTTTCTTCTATTATAAAATTCAGCAAGCTGACGTTTTGGCGGGGAAATTTTGGCATGATGCGATAGTACCAAGCCTTGACTAACCTATGATAACATTTTATTTCAATTCATTCTACTTTATTTTTTAAGATATCACAGGGCCTATATCGCTAAACATGGAAATTGTCCTTTGATGACTTAGTTTTATATAATGCTGATGTTAGTAGGCCAGTTTACAGGGATACACTGTCTTAATACGCTTACTAGATATTCATATTTTCAGCAATGCAAATCTTACATTTATGATTTGTGAAAAAATGTCTGGAGATATAAGCAAAGTAGATCTAGCTAGGGTTCTGAAAAATTATTCAAGTGTAGATCAGAATTAAATTATATTTCGTTTTCTCAATTAAAATACATAGAGAGTCTACTGCAGTAATTTTAAATGATTTTAAATGACAAGAGAAAGTCATGGAGACTATCTGACATAAGTTTTATGTCTGTGTGTAAAGTCTTTTACCAGTTATCGCAGAACCTTTTTGGTCTCTGTGTCCTTGACATTTGACCCTATGACCTTGAAAAAGTATACACTTCTAGAGAAAGTCCAGGAGACTAATTGACAGAAGTTTCATGTTCCTGTGTTAAGTATGTCACCAGTTATCGCGGAACATAAAATTTGACATTTGGTCTCTGCGACCTTGACCTTTTACCCCATGACCTTAAAAAAGTATACAGTTCTAGAAAAAATCAAAGGAGACTAATTGACAGAAGTTTCATGTTCCTATGTTAAGTCTGTCTTCAGATATCACAGAACATAAAATTATATGTTTTTGTGTCTCTGACTTTGACCTTGAAAAAGTAATACAGTTCTAGAGAAATTCTAGGAGACTAACTGACAGAAGTTTCTGTGTCAAGTCACCAGTTATCATGGAACATAAAATTTCATGTTTTGGTCTGTGACCTTGACCTTTGACCCAGTGACCTTGACGAAGTTTCATGCACATCTTTGGTTGGTGATCTATCAATGGTGTAAGTTTGAAGTCTGTAAGTTTTCCCATTTTTTTTTAGGAATCTGAGGACGCAGATCCTGGGAGGAATAAGAATAATAATAATAGTAATAAGAATAAACAGAACAAAACTAAGAGGTCTTTCCATTGGAAAGTGGAAAGTCCTAAATATCCAAAGGCGCCCTTATTAGAGCAGCAACACTATATTAATATCTGCAGTGTCAGCCAACTCAATACACAATAAAATGTTATAAACAACTTTGTACTGTCTACCTAATTATGGTCTATAAAGCATTCTGATAGTATTGATGAATCAATACATGCCCCTACCTTTGAATCCATTATGAAATGATTGGTGAGCAATTAAAAATATCTAATTCCGGCACTAATCTCATCAAAACAACTCTGTTAACATAAAAATATGACCTCATCAAAACAACTGTTAACTGCAAAATATGACCTCATTAAAACAACTATATTCCCCTATGAGCTAAACCATTCATAATAACCTAAACCATTCATAATAATAAAGTCACATATCTGGCAAATATATCCTAACAATCAAACTCATCCTAATCTTAAGAATTTCAAGTCATTAAATGAAATGTCAAAAACAGACAAACAGATGGGCCAAAAACAATATGCCACCATTTTTTGACATCTGGGAAATTTCTTTAACCCTGATATAGAAAGTGATTCCATGGTTATTTGCACCTGCTAATTACCTTGTTTTACTTGCTTAGCATTCTTTTGATCAGCTACCTTTTCTTGATCATCTTGATTTGCATTTCTAACAGCTTTTGTCTACAAAAATAAGAAAAATATGTAAGACCAATGAGAGCTGTCAGTGGCAATTCTCTAATTCTGCAGCATGACTGTAACAAATTGAGATTGGACAATTTCAGAAATGTTCATGTTTTATCTATGCAGGGCTCATGCTGCCATTAACTGATTTACCAAATAATTTTTACAAAACTGGTCAAAAAAAAATTGTAACTGGCCAATTTTCCGGCTATAAGCAGTTGTTCATAAGAGAACAAGAGATCCCAGAGGCATCTTGGCATCCACCAAAAAATGTTATATGTTTGATCTATGACAGACTGTTCTGATCTCTACGTTTCTTTCTTCTTTGTTCAAAATCCAAGATGGACGCCTGTTGGCCATGTTGGAATCCGATCTCTCTGAAAATGTAATATGGACAACTAGACCTCAAGAGGAACCTTCATGTCAAATTTCATGGAGATCCCTTCAGTCCTTTCTAAGAAGTAGCGGTAACAAACTTCCTGTGGTCAAAATCCAAGATGGCCCCTTGTCTAATCAAAGTACTGAAAGTACTGATATGAGTTGATGGCAATTGCAAGTTTTAATGAAGTATATTACACTCAGTATACTGAATACTTTTTAATTTGGTAAAATTAGGTTTAACAAAAAAAGTAACTAAAAATAGGGTCAGACATTTGGCCTAATGTGAGTACTGATGGCTTATTTATTATGCAACAAACTACATAGATCAGCAATATGATTATAAAATCTTGTGCATATAAGCACCGTTTCATATGCGATAGGGCAGTATTATACCCATACGCTATACTTCTAATCAGTAGCCTTAAATCTCTAGGTCAATATGTGTACATGTAAAACATTTTCCCAACTTCAAAGACTGCTGCGAGTTTCTCATCAGTTAAGATCATGTGAATGAGGAATGATGCAACCTCTATGTTCAACTTCACACACAGATCTTGCCAATACACAGTAAAGGAAACTTGACCAAAACTCAACTGCATATTAATCGTGTGCAAGAATTGTTAACAGTCCAGTCTATCACTTTTAATGTCAATTCTATCAAAAGAATATACATGTAATGGAAAAAATAATTGAAAAGTAACATTCTAAAGCAAATTTATAATATCTTAAAATTCAAAAAGGACACCGAACTGAGCTTTAATAGCATATATTTCAACAAGTCTTGTAGACCTACATTTTTCAGTGAATTGTCACTATATTTTTGTCATTTTAAAAAGCAAAAATATACGAATAAAAGAGTGATTTGGAAATTTCAATCTTGAAGTTGAGTTGATGTTGCTGAAATGCACATACATGTGTAATTTTGCATCAGTATAATGTGTTATTAACCCCATACTTGTTCCCAATAAACAACTTCGCATAACATAACTGCATTGATGTTCCACCAACTCGTAAAAATTACTTTATAATATCTGATTTGAATGATGATTCTGTATGTGAACAACCTGTTTTATTCATTCCACATCCATAAATTAAAAATCAGACTGTACAGCAAAACAACATTATGATGAAAATATGCTACAGTGAGCATACTGCAGAAAATGTAAACTACTTCAGTGTATAACGTCGCTATGCAGCTGTGACGTTGCAGCATACAGAGGGTTAAACCAAATTTGGCAAGGGTATTTCCATTTAATACTGCATAACGTATATGAAAAAGCAAAATGGTCTACGACCCATATGGTGTCTTTAGGGAGAAAAAAAAAAGACCAAACCTTGGTACAAGCTACAAGGGACACTTTAAATATATTACAAAGAATTTTCAAAACAAATGTCTTATTAACTAAGAAAAATTATTGACTTTTCTGTGCACCTTTTGTCTCCGTCTCCTGTTAGTTTGAAAACCAACCAATCATGCAAAAGTCAGTGACCACATGGCAGGAGGATTTTTTGTTATATATAAAATGACATCTATCACCCTTTGATAGAAATAAAAATACATTTGCCAACAATTTAAAACACAAGTTACATATATATATATCATAGGAAAATGGGAATTTCACATGGAATTTTATCAATGACTGCTAACTTTCCATTTGAATGCTACCAATGATGAACAATTAAAGACAAATAAAAGCCTATAAAGCGTCATTTTCATCACCGTCAGTATTTTTACTGTAACCAAATTGGTATTGATAGTTTGTCATTTGCCTGACACAAACCCAATATGTGCGATAGACATTGTTCACAGCATATGCAACCTTCAAACCAACAGATTATCCCTTACAAGTAAAAACTACATCCTACAAAAATTCATATCACATCAAAGCTTTCTTTATAATAAACTTGAACAAGCCATTTTATGTTAAATTGTGGCAAATTCCGGGTATGAAACAACACAGAACGATTTGATTTATTATACTACAATTATCACAAAAAAATCAATTAAAGAAAAAGCTGAAAGTTAACCACCAAAAATAGAGCATTAATTTAAATTTCATGCAGAAAGATTCTCACGTACAATACAGTAACAGGGGGTAGGTACCCTGTAAAAACACAAAAGTCAGAATGTGTGTTATTCCGTTAACTTAAACTCTTTTTTTTACCATCAGAAGTGTTGGATTGGTTGTCATAGCAATGAAACCCATACAGTTAGATGTGCAATCCTTTAATACACCATAATACCAAATTTCATATAAATCAAACAATTCTGAAAATTTGAGTAATCAGCGATTTCAGCGAAAGTAACATACCATCTATGCAGATCACTCAGATACAGTTAGTTTTTCAATTCATGCAGCGGTTCTGGAGGAGAAGATTTTTAAAGAGGAGTACCCCCTGGGGCTTCTTTTGCCCCACACTGGATTCACCCCTGAGCTGATCGGACTGAAATGAACAAACTTGAAAGAGGACCTTGAGTACTTGCTTCCAATAAAATTTCATCAAAATCCCTTCAGCTGTTTTGGAGGAGACGTCGAAAATATGAAAAGTTTACGGACAGTTGGACGGACCGACAGACGACGGAAAAAAGGCTATCAGAAAGGCTCACTTGAAACTTTGGTTCCAGTGACCTAGAAAAGCAGAAGCTTTGGAATGGTCCGCATGGCAACGAAACTAATACAATTGAAATCGCAATCCCTTGATGCCTTTAAATTCCAAATTTCATCATAGTCAGAAATTGTTGAAATTTCAACCAATCAGAAGCCTTGGCTTGCAACAGACAGCATTTTTTATGACATTAAATACATAATGCACATCTGCATAACCAAACCTATAATCATACTAAGTTTCATTAGACTAAAGTAGTTTCAGAGAAATCATGGGGAAAGTTCATCACAGACAATACATAACAGCATGAGTAAGGCCATGCATGTTTGTTTTGTTAACAAAAATATTCTCCAATCAAGTAGATATTCATACAGCTGCTTAACAGTGCTGAACACATAAAGCATTAGTATCTATTCAGCTGGCTATTCAGCATTTTATTTGGCTAAAAATATAGTGAAATGGTCAAAATCGGATAAGTCGAAATTCCAGTTATGTCAAAGTCGAAAGGCTGGTCCCAATTATTTTGCTATATATTTATACTACTTTTATTCTGGATATCTTCAAGTTTCTATCTTGTGCTTATCTCAAAGAATATTTCTGGTCCTAAGAATCAAAATACAACGCTCTACAATGTGACCAAATCAC
>BROG01000948.1:0-57500 GCA_030159075.1 Atrina japonica
TACATACATATATACATATATACACACATAAACCTATACATATTCACACTTTTGTATACACACAAAACATATACATATATTTGCATATGTATATACGCATACATATAATTATACACATATACATGTATTCACCTCTTCATACACACATAAATATAGAGATATTATATACACGTATACACATATGTACATCCATATTTACATATGCATACACGTAAACAAATATGAACACATTTTTTTATAATTTTCCACGTATTCACATATGTATGCACAAATAGACGCATACATATATTTATACACATGTACAAACATATTTACCTATTTACATATGTATACACGCATACACATACATACACACGTATTTACATATGTATACATGTATAAATATAGCACTAAACACCTAACAGACCCAATTTTACGAAATAGCGGCATGTTATAGAGAAGCTGTTAAAAACCGAAGATCCGAACCGTTGACGTCGAACCGATCGGTAATTTTTTACCCGAACCGAATCCGGAATATAAGAACCGAGCCGATCGGTTCGACGTCAACGGTTCGGATCTTCGGTTTTATATATTTTTTTAAAAGTATTGGTGTCCGCTTCAAGTAAATGTCATGCCGTTTGGGTCATTAGAAGGACCTTATTGAATAATAATTCAATAAGGTCCTTTTAATGACCCAAACGGCATGACATTTACTTGAAGCGGACACCAATACTTCTAATAAAAAACGTAATATTCTTTATCAGAATTTAAAATAATCTATAAATAATAAATACAGATATAATTTGAATGTAGATGTGATAAAAAGGCCAGCCTCTGTATAACTTGCAGCTATTTCGTAAGATTGGGTCTGTTAGGTGTTAAGTGCTATCAGTATAAATTGAGAATGAATTCTGTGGTTGCACTTGGAGTCCAAGAGTCAGCTGTTAGATGAACTGAACCGAAAAAACCGAGAACCGAAACAGAAAAAACCGAACTGAACCGAACCGAAAAAATCCTGAACCGTCACACCGATAATATATACACATGTAAACAGTTACCTATTCGATGGCGGTTGTTGAAACGTCTGTACAGATGACGAGGATTTGTTCCTCACGTATTTCATTTTAATTTGACTGTGAACTCACGGCGGATGTGACCGGTCAATAGGGGATGCTTACTCCTCTATGGCACGATATACCAACTTTGTTTATCCATATTTTACTAGATTTGTACCTATAAACTGGATATCCTAATGATTTATAACTTGGTACGCGAGACGTTTTATATCTACACAACTATGCATGTATATTTATACACACATGTTTACACTTATACATGTATACACATATATATGCACATATTTACATGTACATAAACGTACACACATATGTACACAGATATACCCGTATATACTTATATACTCACGTTTATACATATGCATTCACGTATAAACATGTGTAAGTATGCATATGTACATGTATCCACATATTAATATACATGTACAAAAATAATATGCACATACATATGTATACACATGATCACGTATACACGCATACATATATGTACACACGTTAACACATATGTGACGTATATACATATTCATCAACAATGTATAAGTGTATATAAACATATTAACACATATTTATATGTATACACATATTTGTACATGTGATTAAAGTATTTATACATTTACACGTAAACTCTTACATAAGTATTTTTTATAAATATACACGTATACATATATGTAAACATATATTTATATATGTATACATATATCGACATATGTACACACATATTTATTGACATATGTATAAACGGACAAACATATGTATAGACTTATAAAAACATGTATACACGTTTTTACATACGAATACATACATTTACGCATGTATACACATAAGTATACATATTATTACAAAAGTATAATATGTATACACAAGTATACATATGTATACAGGTATACATATGCTTAGAAGTATAAAAATATATAAAGACGAATAAACGTCCAGGATATATAAATATATATATATATATATAATATGCAGGTACATATATAAACATTTATTTTCATATGCATATACACACACACACACACACACACACACATATATATATATATATATATATATATATATATATATATATATATATATATATATATATATATATGTTTGCACATGCACGTGTATAAAGATATTTATACACATATGTAAACCAGTAGACACATGTTTAAACGTATACACCTGTATTTCCATATTTGTACATGTATGTACACAATATTTACATATACACGTATTTATACACATATCCATGAACTTTATATATATACATACAGATCTTTATAGACAATATCAACTTAATAATTATGTTTACACTTATATTCATATGTGAACACGTATATACATATGTAACACGTATACAGATATCTATACAAATATACATGATCACGTTAATATACACAGATATACGCATACACAGACACATATACATGTATACACATGTATACACATTAAAAATATAAAAATTTCAGATACCAAAGTGTAAATCAATAGAATGACATAGATATAGACATAGATACAAATCCGGTAAAAATGGACAAACACGGACCTCAGGAAACCAAGAGGTGGGATCAGGTGCCATGGAGGAGTAAGCATCCCCTGTCGACCGGTCACACCTGCAGTGAGTCCACAGTCAAGTCCAATATAAATGCATGTGTTTTCATATGTACACACATATATACGTATACACATATAAACGAAAATTTATACATATGTATACAAATGTACAGGTAACACGTATCTTTATACACATGCTGTATGCATATATATAAACATACACATATGTTTGCATGTTTTCACATATGTACATACATGTATACACATATTTTTATATGTATAAGAATATGTATTTACAAATTCACATATGTTACATATATATACATGTCAATAGATATTTTTTTATTTCAAGTATATACTTTCGGATATACGATACACGTATTTACAATTGAATACACTTGTATACAAATACAAACATGCAAATACATGTACGTGTATAGATATATTTATACATACATGCACACATATGTTTACACGTATACAAACGTATTTATAAATGTATACACATTTATTTACAGTTGTATACACGTATACAAACATATACACATTCTTAGATCTGTATACACATATATCCAGATTTATAAAGTTATACAATTATGTATACACGCATTTACATATATAATATGTATATCCACATATACACATACGTATTTCCATATATTCACGTGCATGTATACAGATATGTCTTCACCTATTTATAAACTTATTTACCTTTGTATATACACATATATACACATTTATTTACGTATACACGTATACACACATTTCCAAACGTTTTGCATATATATAGATGTATACACAGATCTAAAGAACAAATTCATGTGAACACTTACATATACCTATATATACAGATATGCTTGTATGCACACACACAAACACACACACACACACACACACACACACACACACACACACACATATATATATATATATATATATATATATACTAATATTGACACACATATTTACATATATTTAAAAGTACAACCATACGTGTTTGCGTGTATACAGTTATACACATGTATTGTTATATGTGTAGATATATTCACATATGTATAATATGTATACATCACATATGTACACACGAACTTACATATGAATACAGATATATACATATGTATAAACGTATTTACATTATGTATACACGTACACACATGTGAAAACACATATTTCCTTATGTTTACACATTTACACATGTGTACACAAATGTATATATACATTCGTATAAAGGTATATATATATATATTTGTACATGTTTCTATTTTTACACTTATAAAGCGTTTTCACTTATAAAAATATACACAAATGTATACGCAAATTTTAACACATATTTACATATGTATAAAGGTATACACATATGTACACCTATACAATAGTATTTAGATATTTATAAACACCATCGTGCACATTTGCATACACCTATATACACAAGTATTTGCATATGTATTATACATGTGTATAGATATGTAATTGTGAAAAAATAGTCATAAACATATCTATCGACGTATTTACATATATATAATATAATATAAGTTTTACACATATAAGTACCCACGAATTAATACATAGGTATACACATGTAAATGTATATACATATTTACAAAGAGATACATAAACGCATATACATATATTTACATATATTTAAACATATGTTTAAACGTATGTACATATGTATACACGTATACGCATATTATTGCTCCTATTTATACGTTAACACATATGTACACACATATTTACATCTTTATAAATGTTTACAAATATGTATACACATATAGATTACATATCTTTGTACATTTATACACATAAGTTTTGTATGTGATCGAACATGTATCAACGTTATTTACGTGTAAATGCACTTATACAGATATTTTTTTATGTACACACATTTACACATACGCACGTATTTAGCTATGTTTACAAGTATACACATATGTACACACTTTTATACATATTTATACACGTATATACAGATGTATACACATATTCATACACGACCTATAAACGTAAACATTTATTTATTTTACGTATACACATTGGCAAACCAATACACATATATACTTATATTGACACACATATTTATATATAGTTAAAAGTACAACCATATGTGTTTCCGTGTATACAGTACACATGTTACTTATATGTGTAGATGTATTCACATATGTATAATATGTATACATTAAAACATATATGTACACACGAATTATATATAATGTATCTATATATAGGTTAACACATATGAACACACGTATTTCCATATGTATATACGTAAACACACATACACGGTGTACAAATATTTATGCAGAAATTTACAACAGTATTGACATTTAAATAATATATCTACATGTGTAAACTGATGTTCAAGCACTCATATTTATATGTATAGGAATACACGATTAATACATATAGGTTATACACAAATTTATAATGGTATTTACATTTATATAACATGTAAACATGCATATATTTATGTACGCACATATTTTTATATGTATATACGTATAAAAATATGTACACACATGTTTGAATGTATTTACATATGTATACAAGTATACAGATAGGCCAACAATTATTTACATTTTTATATACGTAACATATATGAAACACGTATAGATAAACACCTTCATACATCAGTATTTACATATGTGTATACGTATTCACAAATGCAAACACATACACGGTAAACACATTTAAACACGTATATTTACAAGAAAATATATTACACGTTATTTCATTATGTATATTCCTAAACACATATGTACACACCTTTTTACTCATGTATTCACGGATACAGATGTTCAACTTGGATTGAAATGTACCCACGTATTTACTTGTTTGCATGCCTATAGATATGTGGACACGTATTTACATATTTATACATGTTTATACATGTACATTTTTGTAGTTGTTTATACAGGTATGTTTATACATATGTGGACGTATGTTTAAACGTATTTACATATGAGAACACATACACATATGTACACACGTATTATTATATGTTTTCAGCTCAACTGATGAAGTGTCAGTAACATAAAAGATAAGTCTCCAGCATTATAACTTTGGTATTATGTTTAGAATATTTATAAGCATTATGTAGTTGTCTCTCCTGGTGGACCGTTCGAGTCCCCGAGAAAATACATAAATATAGTACCTGTTGATAACCTTGTTTACACGTATACACCTATACATATATAAACATATTTATATATGCAAATGTACATGTAAAGATATATGCATACACGAATTTAAACACATGTCATATATACATGTATAAACATATACATATAGACATATGTATATGTAATTACATAAACATGTATACACATATATACACACATATCATATAAACACTTTTACACATATTTTTACATATGTATACACATATAGAAATATCTATATTCGTATAAACATATGTACACACGTTTTTATATCAGTATACACTCAACGTTATATCCAAATATGTATACAGGTATACACAAATGTCTACACATATCTATACACATGTGTACTAACATATTTAACTATATGTAGAGGTCTAAAGATATGACTTTACATATGTACACTTAAAAACATATTTATATAATTACATATTTCAACCGTTTAAAAAAAATAAAAGGTGAAATTTTGGAAGAAACGGAACTAAGATTTAAACTGGCGGTTGAACGTTTCCATACTGACATATGCATAATAGAAAATAAAAGAGTCAGATATGAAGGAATTTATCAGAACATCGACCAGGAAATGCATGAAGTAATATATAAATCCAAGTCAGTGTCAATTGCGGAAAAGCTCAAAGAAATTTGGCAAAAAGAAATAACTGCCGAAGAAGCGAAATCTTTTTCTTTCTGGGAACCAAAAGGGAAATTTCTTAGGAAATATGCTGATACTTACGGCAAGGATCCGATCCCTACAAAAGGAGGCAAGAATAGAAGGAAATATTTCCAAACACCAACAAACAGAGCTCGCAGTAAAACACCACAACGGAGACAGAGGAGCATATCATCCTCTAGAAACCGACCGTACGCTGATCAAAATTTGGATAAAAAGAAAAATAACAAACCAATGATGAAATACAGAACCCCAAACCCGAAACTTTACTCTGAAGCAGTTAAATTCGGAAAACAGCCACAAAGGATGGGTTTAAGATCTTACTCTCAAGAAAGAGATAACACCAACAACATGACCAACCCCCGGATGTTTAACCGTCCCAACACACAACCTAAACAAGGATATAAACGGGTTGTGAAGAATAGAGATAAGCTAGTCCATTTTTTAGGACAAGGCCGATCCCAACACTCAAGGGACAAAATCAACAACGAGGAAACCAGTCCCAAGACCATATAGACCCGAAAATAATCAACTTATCCAACAAAGAACTCGATGAAAATGAAAAGAAAATTCTCTACAGGGGCCTAAAGTTTACCCCAACTCCACCAGCAAACCCTACAGATCTACAAATTGATATACAAGAATTTGGACGCAAACTCAGACTCCGGGAATTTTTTGCCGATAAGGACGATGATGAAGATGAGTCAATAGCAAAAAATAAATTAAATTTCATACCAAGAAAAGGTAGAGATACACACTTAGATCACTATATAGAAACTTTATCTAAATTTGCGGAACAACCAGACAGTTATAAATCTGCAAAACGCAATATTTCGAAGTCCGAACAACTAGCTCTAAATAAACTGAGCACGGATAAATCTCTTATCATTAAACAAGCAGATAAGGGCGGAGCTATAGTAATTATGAACGCTCCATTTTACAAAGAAAAAGTAATGGAGCAACTATCAGATCACATCTATTACACAGAAATTCCTGAAAATGCAGACCGGGAAACAATGAGAAAAATACGATTACTCTTATCAAAGTACCCAACATGTGCAACAAAGAAAGAACGGGACTATATCACTAACTTCGAAATCAAAGAAAGTAATTTCTATGGAGTACCTAAGATCCATAAAAGCAAAACCATACAGGAAGCAATAGAAAAACAACAAAAGCCAGCATATAATTGCAGTAAATCCATCTGATTTAAAACTAAGACCCATAGTTGTCGGCCCAATGTGCCCAACACACAGGTTAAGTAATGTTTTAGACATCATCTTAAAACCACTGTGCAAAATGAAACCCAGCTACCTAAGAGATGACATAGATTTCATCATCAACTTGCCAAGAACTGTGGAAAAAGATTCCATTCTTGTAAGCTTTGACGTGACAAGCTTATATATTAATATACCACATGGTCTAGGCTTGGAGGCAATACAGTTCTGGATAGATAAATATCCAGATATAATAGATACTCGATTTAGTATCGAGTTCATTAAAGAAGCATTACAGATCATACTACAATGAAACATATTTCAATTCAACTCAAAACATTACCGACAACGTATGGGAACAGCAATGGGAACAAAAGTAGCACCAACATATGCAAACTTAGTTATGGGCTATTTAGAACAAAATCTATACACAGAGGTAGGAAAAAAATTTCAAGAGGATATCGCCAAATCAGTGACAGATTCATGGAAGCGGTACCTCGACGACTGTTTCATTATATGGAAATTCTCAAAAGAAACACTAACTGATTTTCACATACTATTAAACAACTTACAGCCATCACTAAAATTTACAATGGGATCGAGCGAAAAGGAATTATCCTTTTTAGACGTATTGGTAAAAAAGCAAGGAACACATATCACTACCGATATTTTTTATAAAAATACCGATACACACCAATATCTCAACTTCAATTCAGTCACCCATCCCATACTAAATGGAACATCCCGTTCTGCCTAGCACGAAGAATTTGCACAATTGTAGATGATCGCGAGACAAAAAACCAACGATTAGCAGAACTAGAAACATACCTAATTAAACAAAACTACCCGCGATCTCTAATACAAAATGGTATTAAAAATGCAAAAGAAATACCAATTGAAAAACTCAGATCAACAAAAGAAAAAACAGAAGAAAACACATATATCCCGCTCGTAATAATCCGAACCACCCAAACATGACAGAGGTTGCAAACATCAACCTCCCACTCCTACATAAAAGTAAGAAAATGAGCAAAATAATAAAAAATGAAGATATTCTGCAAAGCAAAAGACAACCGCGCAACCTGAAAAGAATTCTAACAAAAGCGAATTTCACCGAGACGGATGATCGCACGGAATACACAGTCAAGAAATGTGGAGACCCACGATGCGGCACTTGTCAACACATTACTTCCGGAGAACAAATAACACTTGACAATGGGAAAATACTAAAAACGAATTTGGATATGAATTGCAAAACAAAAAACCTAATTTACTGTATAATCTGCCCGGGGTGCAATGAAAATTACATCGGACAAACAGGAAACGCACTTACAGAACGCGTAAGAATTCACCGCCAACAAATTAAATCCCCGGAAACACGCAAAATTCCATTAAGTCAACATTTAGACACATGCGGGAAAGGAACATTTAAGATATATCCATTTTACAAAATGTATGAGATGGATATATCCAAACGCAATCACTATGTAATATTCACCTAACACGAAAAGGGAAGTCGCCTCACGTCACACTATTGTGACGTCATCATAACGCATCATAATACATCACAGTAACACTTAGTTAAACACATCCTCCTGAAGATTGTTATAGACATGAAAGCGCTAGAGGAAACCAAAACATTTCATTGAACAATTTTTACCTACTTCGCCATGGATAATTTTATGAATTTATGAATTATATATATATATATATATATATATATATATATATATATATATATATATATATATATATATATATATATATATATATATATATATATATATAAAAGGAAATACGTTGCTGCATAGGTGTGTATGTGTATAAATATATGTATACGTTTATCCAAATATGCATTAATATGTTTATACATGTATATGTGTGTGCACAGGTGCATAGTTGTATATACATATGTAATAATACGTTTATATATATTTGTAAACGTGTATACAAACGTTTATACGTTTATACATGTGTATACGTGCAAATATATGTAAATATGTGTGTACCTTTATGAATATGTATATCACTTTCAGTATACTTTAGTGCATATGTAAAAAGTTGTGTACATATGTGCATGTCTATTTATATGTGTATACAAGTATATTTGTAAACACATATGTATATACATAGGGCCTACGTATGAAATTCCGTTATATATTATATACACATATGTAAATTACGTATATACTATTCTTAAACATACATATATGTATTTGTTTTATATATGTACGAATATATGTATAAAGGTGTGTACATATGTGTAATAATGAATTCTGATGTACATATGTGAACACATATCTATACGATTAAGTACATGTAAATATGTGTAAATATATGTGTATAAATATTTGCATATGTTATAAGTGTTTACATATGTGTACATATTTGTATAAATATAAACATGTATATACGTTCGTGTGGACATATGTGTATATTTGTATACATATTTAGAAATGTCTATACATGTTCTTATATGAGTATATGTTTATATGTGTAGACAGATGTGAAAACATATATACATATACATGTGTACATATATATAAATATCTGCACATATTTTTATACGAACTTACATATGTAAGCACATATGTTTACCTGTTTATATATGTAAATATGTATGTAAAATTGTTTACATATGTGTATAGGTGTTTATACATATGTGTTTTTTTTATACCTTATATGTATATACGTTTAAACGTATTTGCAGAAACATTTGTGTACATTTATATTTGTATACATATGTATAAACGTGTGTAAATATCTGTATACTTCTATAAACAAATATATAGGTTTAAACATATCTCTAAACGCGAATACATATTTATATACGTTTATACATATGTGTATAATTTTTTCTCTAGACGTTAAAATATACCTATACATGTATGATTGATACGCGTGTATACGTGAAAACATATGCAAATACGCACGTACATATGTGCATGCATGTAAACATGTAAACACTTGTGTACATACGAGTATACACATAATGTGTACATATGTGTATACGTATATACATATATAAAATTAAATACCTTTACATATATGTGTATAAATATATATTGATATATGTAAAAAGGTGTGTACATATAAGTGTTCTTTGGTATGTTTATTGATACGTTTACACATGTATATCTTTGTACTGTTTGTGTATACGTGTATACATATGTAAATACATGTGTACATATGTGTATACCTATGTGTATACACGTATATGTCTATAAATATTTGTAAACGTGTAAAACATATTGAAAAACTTGTCTGCCTATACATATATGCAAATATGTGTATATAAAAAATATACCACTGGACCAACAATCCCACCTTGAGTACCCCCTTCCGTAGACAACGTGAAGAATTTTAGATTAAACAGCTTGGCACTGCATATCCCTATGGATGCAACGATAACATCCAAAGTGTAGGCAATCTATCAAGCCCACTATGTAATGGTATTAATGTGATGGAACTTTTTAATTCTAACGTAAGACGTAAACGAAGTCACGGACACCGTTCTTACAACCGACCCTACATACATGATGTCACTTTTTCATCTCTTTTACCTTACGTTAACAAAAAATTGGGTCTTCATCACATTCGCAGCAAACTTTATTCTGTTCCTTTTACTAATCTCAATAAACTTTTTTAAGAAGCAAGAATGAACCCCTTTCAGAATTTCAGTTTAGTTATGGATTCTGTCGAAGATTATGCCAGACGATGCGCCAAACATGAAGACGTAGAACCAGACACTTTGTCTGAATGGCTGAAAACCATACGATGGTTGATAAAATCTCGTATTCGAAAACTTAAAGGGACTATGAAAACACGTTATCCCTCTGTATTTAATGATCCAGAAGTAGTAACTGAACTGGATAGGTTACATGACCAATATGTACTGGTACCAGCAGACAAAGCCTCAAATAATATAGTTTTTATTTGTAAGGCACATTACTATAATTGTTTATTAGAAGAACTTGGGTTTAATACGAATTCTGGTAATCCTACATACACATGTAGCTCACTTTCAAAGGACGAGATCCTTCAAAATCACGTATCCGTATTACGCTCATTTGATATACCTACAACCGATACCGATTTCGAGCTACCATATTTATATTGGATACCTAAACTTCATAAAACCCCATATAAGCAAAGATACATAGCAGGATCCAGCAAATGTTCTACCAAAATTTTATCTTTACTCCTTACCAAGATATTGACAGCCGTTAAGGAGAAACTTCAACAATACTGTACAGTTGCTTATTCCAGAAGCGGTGTAAATCAGATGTGGATACTTCAAAAAATTCTAAACGGCTTTTAGAAAATTTAAAGGCACACAATTTTTCTCGAATTCACAGTATCAAAACTTATGATTTCTCAACTCTTTACACTACTATTCCACATGAAAAATTAAAAGAAAGACTTTTCAGCATCATAGACAACTGCTTTTTCACTAAAGGTGGTACCCGAAAATTTAAATATCTAGTGATTGGCTATCAGGATACTTATTTCGTCAAACACCACTCTGATTCTACACATAAATATACTGAAGTTGATATTAAAAACATGCTGGAATTTCTAATAGACAATATATTTGTAATGTTCGGAGACGTGGGTCTTTCAACAAACTGTCGGCATTCCTATGGGAACCAATTGTGCTCCTTTATTGGCCGACCTGTTCCTTTATTCATACGAAGCAGACTTCATTCAGAAACTGCTGAATCAAAAGAAGAAAAAGTTAGCGGTTTTATTTTAATTTGACATTTAGATATATCAACGATGTTTTGTCAATTAATAATGACAGTTTTCATACATATGTCAATGCGATATATCCCAGCGAACTAGAAATTAAAGATACAACAGAATCAAGCACACACGCTTCATACTTAGACATTTTACTTAATATAAACACAGACGGGAAATTAGCAACGAAGCTATACGATAAACGCGACGATTTCGGCTTTCCCATCGTAAATTTTCCACATTTAAGTAGTAATATCCCTCAGTCACCCGCATATGGAGTTTATATTTCACAAATGATCCGATATGCCAGGGCGTGCACAACATATGAAGATTTCATATACAGAGGTAACTACTCACTGACAAATTATTGACACAGGGATATCGAAAACCGCGTTTAATGTCAACGTTCCGCAAGTTTTACGGTCGGTATAATAGTCTTGTTTGCGACTACTCTGTTTCACTAAGTGAAATGATTAGTTGCCTTTTCGTTGGCGGTTGTTGAAACGTCTGTACCAATTGTGACGAGGATACACTCCTCACTTGACTGTGGACTCACGGCGGGTGTGACCGGTCGACAGGGGATGCTTACTCCTCCATGGCACCTGATCCCACCTCTTGGTTTCCAGAGGTCCGTGTTTGTCCATTTTTACCGGATTTGTATCTATGTCCTGGACATTCTATTGATTTATGCTTTGGTATCTGAGATTTTTATATATATATGTAATTGTATAAATCTATGTATACATGAGTTCATATATAAATACGTGTGTACATATTTGTGCATATGTAAAAAGTGTTTACATCTATGTATATGTTTATCCATGAAAATATGTTTATACATGTATGGATAAATATGCGTATACATATGCTTATATATTTGTATATTAACATATGTGTCAACTTGTACATACACATATATACCGATGACAATACTTTCATCTCTATATACACATTTACAGATATATGTACAAACTTATCACATATGAATACGCGTAAACACATATGGTATACATGGATATACATATCCACACACGTATATGGATATTTTTTCACGTAAAAATGTGTTCACGACTTTGTACATTTCTATGCACGTATATACATATAAAAGTAGACACATTTTTTTCTAATGGATTTACTTATACACATATGTACACACGTATATAAATATATTTACATGTATGCATATATGTACACCTGACTTTAAATATACATGTATACATACACATATTTATACAAATATGTATGAATAGCAACCCCAGCTCGTATCGATAACGCACTGGAATTAATCAAATTTTTATGTTCATGGTTTTAAAGTCTCAACTTCAGGCATAATTTATTTCAGAATATTTATATATTATATACCATCTGAAAAGAGAAATAAATGTACTTTCCAATGATATGTATTTCGTTGCTTTTCGTTAATGTAAATGTGATGATTTTGCGAGTTAAAAATAAAAATCGGCACATTTTCATCGATACCGCTTTGGCTGCAGTTACGGACGAGCAGTCCGATGGGCTATGATAATCAAACTCATTTGCGAGTGCCTAAATGTTAATGAATATTCATGAAATTTTATATCCAATCAAAGAATGAATTTTTCTATGTCACGGAAGTTGAACATTTTTAAAAAAAAATGTTTTTGTAGAAGTAGCAAAAGTAAATCTTTGACGGTGGTGTGCATAATGGTCATTAGATATTGCACTTTTGTTCACCCATATCTAAAAAGATCGTGTTACAACTTAAATTTTGACATATTAATCAACATTCTACGACATGATTTACTACCTCGCATCGAGCGTCAAACTTTTTTAGTGCACCGGTGCAGTTGAAGACGATCCACGCTTCACTTGGCGCCATCTTGGATTTAACCTCAGGGTGAAAGGTTAACAAAGTGACAGTCGGAATCCGCTACATTCAAAACGAGTTATCCACATCTATCATGTTTTAATTCCAAATATAATCAATTAAAAATGTTTTGGCTTCTGAAAAAATGATAATAAAGTCTTTTAATGAGCTTTTTGGACATCCGACATCGATCGGCGTCTATCGCTAATTTGCATATGATCGAAAGAAATAGGTCACTCAATGCACATTAATAAAACGAAAATATTTGAGATAATTATGAGTTTTGATGATGTCTATGAACTAAAAATAAATCCTGAGCATAAAATTACGGTTGCCTTTGGTAAATGTTAAATTCATATATTGAATTTATGACCGATATTGAAGGCCAAAACGCTGGGTGAACTGTGACTAAACTAGACCTAAATTATATAAATTTTCTAATTTCACAATAACCAGTAGCACTTGGTCATATGTGACATGATACAATTGATGAAATTTTACATCTAAATCATTAATAATTACTGCAGTAGACTCTGTATGTATTTTAATTGAGAAAACGAAATATAGTTTAATACTGATTCTACACTTGAATAATTTTTCAGAACCCTAGCTAGATCTACTTTATTTATATCCCCAGAGATTTTTTTCACAAATCATAAATGTTAGATTTGCACTGTTGAGAATTCGAATTTCTAGTAAGCCTATTTTTAAGACAGTATATCCCTGCCAACTGGCCTACCAACATCAGCATTATATAAAACTAAATCACCAAATTTTCTCATGCAGGTCTGATCAACCTCAATTAACTTTTCATGATTCTAAGGGAAAAAAACCAAAAAACAAAAAAAAAGCAAAAAAATTATTCTGTACTTGTTTGGACTTGTTTGCATATTGAATGGATAAATTTGTATATAATCAAAATTATAATATATATAATATTGCTCATTTGAAGAAATCCTCATAAATATTTGAGCATGTACTCGAACAGTATTCACGACATGAATGGATTTACTAATTTATTACAGGTATATTGAGTTTTATGCAAAAATTTAAATGTGAGTGATGAAAAATAATAATATTTTACCTAATCACTCAAAAGAAGCACAACCTCCTGGAATTAAAGGATTTGCCTGTATTTTATACATTTTGTCATACCAGTATTAAAAAGTAATGAAAATAAATAAAAACACAAACTACCTGTACAAGGAAGTTTGTCATACAAATGTATACATAATTATGTACATTTTTCCATAATCAAATTTATATAAAATACACAAGTTAATGTAGCCTATAAGGTTAGATAGAAATGAAATTAATCTGTTGCTCTGAAGTTTAACTTCTATAACTTCTGACAATAGCACTTGTTGTTTATAAATGATATTTTTTTTGTTTTTTGCTTTTCTTGTTCATTTTTTTTCACTAAGAAAGAATGTTCATAACAATTTTTTGACTGTTAGAAATAGATTCAGCATGAAAAAATCATGTTAGATACAGAAGTTTAGAAATATAACTAATAGTAATATAAAATTAAAGAAAAACAAACTGAAAATATTTTCATCCACGGTTTCGCAGCATACAATTTTTTGCATTTTTTGTTCATTTTTACAAAAAAAATAGTGGGTATAACATTTTTTGACTGCAGAAATGGATTCAGCATAAAAAAAATCATGCTGGGTGCAAAATTTTAGAAAGATATCTCAAGAAATAGGGAAATTACATGAAAAAAAATGAAAATGTGTTCGTTGCCGGTTCCACGACACGCCAGCCTCCTTATGTAGTAATCTAGTACAACAAATTCCAGTAAATGGCCGGATTTCCAAACTTAAAATTGGCATAACTTTTGACACACTTAAGATATTTAGATAATTTAAACTGTTTTGGAAATGGTTTAATTAGCTCTACAACATCATTAAAATGTTAAACAAAGTAGATCACTTTAAAATTTTGAGCTGGGGTTGCTAGTATGAACATACATATGTGAACACAGAGCTATACACACATTATCTTTAAATGTATTTACATTTATAGCAGGTACGTATGTCAACACAAATGTACATACGTGTTTACATATGTTTTCAGATATACACACAAGTAAAGACTTTTATATTCATGTATACAAGTATATGCATAATTTTCCATATACACATATGTATAAAAGTATTTACATATATATAAGATGCATACAAGTATACACATAAGGACACAAGTATTTATGTAAACACATGTAGACACGTGTTTAAATACACGTATTCACATAAGCACAAACATTTTAAAAATGTAGACATCAATAGAAATATGTATACACATATGTATAAAGTTATTCACATATTTAATAATATTTATGTTGACACGTATTTACATATAAATATGAATACAGAGAAACACATAGATACCCACGGATACATCTACTTATATATTTTAATACACATGTATATGTATAAAAATATTTATACACATATACATAAACCTATACATATATATATATATATATATATATATATATATATATATATATATATATATATATATATATATATATATATATATAAACATACATGTTCACACATTTGTATACACACATAAACATATACATATATTTGCATAAGTATATACGCATACATATAGGTATACACATATACATGTATTCACCTATTCATACACAGATAAATATAAAAATATATATTTTTGTATACACGTGTATACATTTGTGCATACGTATTTTCATATGGATACATGTATACACATTTACACACGTATTTACATGTATACACGTATGTCTTTACATATGTAAAAAAAATTATGTATAGACATTTAAGCGCTTTTCTATAGATAAACTTAAATATGTATACATGTACACATACACGTACACATGTATACACAAATCTATACAAATATTCATGTATACTTATACACGAATACATACATATGTGTATAAATATGTGCACAGGCACATATAGATATATAAAGATGTATTTGCATATGTATACATGAGTAAATATATACACATGTGTACACACATTTACACATGTTTATCCACTTTAATAAATACATATTTGTATATTACCATATGCATGTTTACACAAATTTATACACATATTTATATGTACAACGTATTTACATATTTATACAACTATGCTCATATGTACATATTTATTTATATTTGTACACATAAACAAATATGTATAAACATTTACAATTTATTAAACACATATATGTTAACCTCCTTAGAATTTTTTCCAGGAATATACATATCTACACATATGTTAAATTATGTATACAACTGCACCTCTTCGTACACACAATTTACATTTCTTTACACGTATACATATATGTATACACATATATGTACACAAATATTTATACACATATGTACAAACGTATACACATATGTATATATGTACAAATACATATACAAATCGGTATATATGTGCCTACATATATATATATATATATATATATATATATATATATATATATATATATATATATATATATATATATATATAAATATATATATTTAGATACATGATTATGTCTATGAATATGTAGATACATATGTTTAATGTGCATACATATGTGTAAAAACATATACATAAATTTCTATACCTATTTACAGACGTCTTTACATTTGTAAAAACTAATACACATATGTATACACGTATACACAAATGGAGACACAATATGTACAAATGTATGAAGGTATATTCATATGTTTCATTATTTACACATTGATTTTCATATATATATCTAATGTGTAAATATGTAAATATATAAAAATCTCAGATACCAAAGTATAAATCAATAGAATTTGTAAATATTGTGTCTGCATACATTTGCATATATATATATATATATATATATATATATATATATATATATATATATATATATATATTATGAATTCTATATGACTCTGTACACAGTATTTTAAAGCGGATTTATATATATATATATATATATATATATATATATATATATATATATATATATAGGTATACATATATGTATATACATTTGAAAATAAATGTAAATATGTATACGTAAGAGTTATATATATAATATACACATTCACATATGCACATACGTTTTTCCGTAAATATGCAAACGCATTTACATATGTTTCCACGTATACAAATCTGAACACACGTATATATAAACCTTTTATACTTAGATATACACTCATACATTTATGCAAATATATATTAATATTATAGATATTTACATATATATATATCTATACTCATACGTTATTTTATTTATGTAATATTTCTTTATTTATTTATGTATACATATTTTTGTGTAAAACCTTATTTAATATGATTAGATATATAAAGATGAAATCCATGAATAAAGATAGCTATAAACATTTGTGTAAATGTATAACCATATGTATATACGTATACAAATATATATGCATACATTTTTTCACATATAAATACATCTATAAAAAAACGTATATACATTTGTACACAGGTAGATTTTATACTTGTACACGTATACACATAAATTAACACCTTGTATGTTTGTATTTACGTATGCATTTACGTACACAAATATTTTTTCACATATGCCTGTATACAAATAGCTATAAACATATTCATAAACGTACATATGTACAACAGTTTATACATATCTATGCACGTATATACACATAACATATACATATATATATATACATATTTCTACTCATATACTTACATATGTATACAAATATACAGATATGTACACTCGTATTTACACTTGTACACTTGTAAACATATGTACATATTTACATATATAAAAATATTTATACTCATATGTATACACGTTTGGAAATATATATATATATATATATATATATATATATATATATATATATATATATATATATATATATATATATATATATATTATATATATATATATATATATATATATATATATATATATATCAATATATACACACAACAATATACATATATAAATATATAAACCAGTATTTTCATATAAATATTCGTATATATTTACACACGTGTTTACATATGTATTCACAAATCTATACAAATATACATGTATAAACGTATTTATGTATAGACATATATACATATGTATGCATATATACATACAAACGTACTAACACGTATATACATGTTTACACATATAAACGTATCCAAATATGCACACACGTATACACATATGTATACATGTTAAAAGATATACAAATATGTATACACTTATACACATAAATTCATATGCATACCAATATGTATATAAGTATACAGAGATGTATACACACACGTATACACATCATTTACATATCTAAACACGTTTACAATAATTCATTCACGTATACCACACAAATAATCAATACACGTACACACATGTGGACACACATATTTCCATAGTTATATACACGTATGCACACGCGTGCAAAAGAATTTATATATGTCTATACATATACATATATATACACGTGTTCATATATATGTTTATTCAGTATACATATGTGTATATATACAAACGTATATACACACATATGCATATATGTATAAACGTATGAACATATTTATACACATGTGTATACACACACATATATATATGTACTCAAATGTACACGCTTATCTATACACAAATTTTCATCTATTCACATGTATACACAAATCCATGCATACACATATTTATGCACATGTGTATAAACGAAAAAATGATTGATACACGTATATACATATTCATACTTATACATTAAATTCAGACATACACATATGTATACACATATACATGTATTAATATATCTCTATATAAACGAACTTTGCATATGTTTAAACATACACGGATTCACATATATACAATCGTACTTATATATTATGTATATACAGATCTACGAAAATATACTACCATACATATATGTACATTGACACATATTTATAAACATATGCAAAGAAATATCCATGAAAAAGCATATTGTGCACATATGCACACGTCTATTTTCATATGTGCATATAAAGACACATATGTAGACAACTTTTTAAACATCGATGTACGGATTTGTATTATGAAAATATGTCTACATATAGTTATACATAAATTTATCAATTTATTTACATTGATAAAATATGTACGCATGTATTAATTTATGTACACACGTATATATATATATACGTGTACATACGTGTACAAGTATTCACATATGTAAACACCTTCATGCATGTATCGTTTATCGATATATACACATATACATGTATATATATATATATATATATATATATATATATATATATATATATATATATATATATATATATATTTATATATATATATAGTTATAAGCACGCGTGTGGGTATACATATATAGACTTTACATGTTTGTACGTTTAGAAATCTAAATAAAGGTCTTCAAATATGTAGACATATACACATGTGTATATATTTCTATATGTATTTGTTGCTATATTTTTATATTTATATACATCTATAAATATGTGTATATATAGTGGTGTATACACATGTGCATATGTTTTCACCTGTATACATATATGTATACATGTACATATATATATTAAAGTGAGTATATATTTGTATGCAAAATATATTCAAATACGTGTGTATATACATATATACACTTAGTGTATACACATGTGTATATGTGTGTGCATTTTATTACGCATACAGATGTTGATATATATATATATATACCGCGTGCTTATAAATACATATTTATATACATATCTGCATATGTTAATATATATGTAAATACATGTGTACTGATATATGTATACGTGTAAACGCATGCGTATACGTTTTTACATAAGTATATAAACATTTGTATGCGTAATCATGTTATACACGTATTTGTATATATGGAATATATTATTTAAATATTAAAACGTCAACAATACAAACGAATTTTTACAAATATGCACGTATACATATATGTAAACATATATTTAAATATGAATACATGTATAGACAAATGTACACAAATATTTATGGACATATGTATCAATATACAAATATATTTGTACACTTATACACACATGTATACACGTTTTTACATATGCATACATACATATACACATCTACACAAATATGTATACATATTTCTTTAAAATTGTTTACATATGTGTACACGTTTACACAAGTACACAACCATTAACATATATACATATAGGTATACATTTGCTTACACGTATACATATATATAAAGACGTATACGCATGTACAGATGTATATATATATATATATATATATATATATATATATATATATATATATGTAAACATATTAACATATGTATACCCATATTTACAGAAATATGTTTAAATCTATATACACATACATATGTATACACATATACATGTATACAGATATTTATACACATTTATTTAAACAGACACATTTACACATATATTTTCATATATATATATATATATATATATATATATATATATATATATATATATATATATATAAATATATATATATATATATATATATATATATATATATATATATATATATATATACATATCAAGTAAACGTATACACATATTCACACCCGTATTTCGTTTTTGTTCACGTATGTACACAATATGTCAGCACATATTTATATACATATCCATAAACGTATATACCAATATGTATACATAATTTCATCATTATATAGGTATACACATATACACAATATTTAAATATGTATCCACGTATATACACATTTATGCACGTATATACAGATGTATACACGAGTACATTGATACACATATTTATACACATGTATAAATGTATACATGTATGTATACATGTATACACATACGCACACAACTATTTACGTATGTATTCACTGATATATATGTGCACAGGTATACACATATATATCAACGTAAGAACATGTTTACACGTATATACATATGTAAACATGTATATACATATTTATACACGTGTACACAGATCTATACAAATATGCATGTTCACACTAATATACACACGTTTACGCATACGTATACACATATACGTGTACACACATTTATACACATTTATATATACAGATGTACGCACATACTTGCAATTATATAAACGTATGAATAAATAAATAAATGTGTTTGCAGATGTACACACATATACATATGAAATACATTTATACATATGTATACAGATGTACAGGTATCACATGTGTTTATATGCTGTTACAGATATATATGTATATATATGTATATATATATATATATATATATATAAACGTACACACACATGTTTCCACATTTTCACTTATACATGCATGCGTTTACACGTATACACAAATAAGTACACGTTAACATATATATTAACATGTGCATATATATATATATATATATATATATATATATATATATATATATATATATATATATATATATATAAAGTTATATTTATAAGCACGCGTGTATGTATGTATATATACATAAGTATATAAACATATGTATGCGTAATAAAATGCACACACATATGTATACACTAAGTGTATATATGTATATACACAAGTATTTGAATATATTTGAATTCAAATATATACTCACTATAATATATATGTGTAAATGTATACAAATATATATACAGTTGAAAACATATACACATGTGCATACACGAATATATACACATATTTATAGATGTATATACGTAAACACGCATGTAACAACAGATACACATAAAAATATTGATAAAATATAAATATTTGAAGAGGTGCATTTAGATTATTTTTAGAAGTGCAAACATATGTATACATACACGCGTTCGCTTATTTATATATATATATATATATATATATATATATATATATATATATATATATATATATATATATGTATGTATGTATGTATATGCATGTATATGTGTATATGTTGATGAACGAGTATACATATGTATGTATTTGTGTATTTAGAAGTATGTATACGAATATGTATTCTCAAATACACCTATAATAACACGTACCTATGTTATTTATATATGTATACACGTCAATAGATATTCTTTCAAGTATACACATTTGTATATATATATATTCACATATATTCACAGATTCACAAGTATTTACATATGAATACACTTGTATACATGTACAAACATGCAAAGACGATTAAACATACACATATTTAAACATTTTTACGTATTTTCACATATGTACACACATATATACCGACGTATATTCATATGTTTACTCGTTTATACATATGTTTTACACATGTATAAGCATATATGCATAAAGAAATATGTATACACATATTTAAACACACGTTTAAACACATGTATAAAAGTATATAGAAATGTATACATATGTACATATAAACACACATTAATAAACAAATGAAAAAGGTATATGTATTTACCTATACACTTTTGTACTTTTATAAATTTGTAAACCAATAAATGTATATATGCACATATACATGTATTCACCTATTCATACACACATGCGCGCACACACTCATACACACACATATATATGTATATAAAGATATTTACTGATGTATACATGTTTTTACATATAGATATATATGTATACACATATGTAAACAGTACTTACATATGTTTATACATATGTAGATATACACATACGTATATGTGTGTATGTCTAAACATATCTAAATACTTTGTACATATATGTACGCGTTGATACATATGTTAACGTGTGTGTACAAATGTGTACATACATGTATTCGTATGTGTATACATACATACAATTGCGTATATATAAATAAAAATATGTATATGTGTATGCATATGTAAATATCGTTTATAAGTGTGTTATATGTAAACACTTATGTTCATGATTTTATATATGTGTGTAAATATAAATAGATATGTATGTGTATACATCTGATAAATATGTGTGCATGTGTATACATATGTAAAAACGTGTGTACATATTTGTAAACATAAACATAGACGTGCATATATTAGTGTATATATTTATATTTGTGTATAACTGTGTATACATGTATACATATATAAATACGTGTGTATATACGAATGTTCATACGAATTAACATGTGTGTACTTACGTATTATTGTATACATATTAAACATGTATGAATACGTTTATTATTGTTTATAGTTTACATATATATCATATATAAACATATATATATATACACCTATAAACCTATATTAAGTTATACATAGTTGTGTACAAATGTGTATACGTGTATACATATGTAAATACGAGTGTACATAAATGTATATACATATATTATGTAAGTGAATGCATTTATTTTTATTTATTTATTTGTGTATAACTGTTTATAGACATGTATTTGTGTTTGCAGATTTGTCTCCGTATAAACATATCTAACAATATATGTACATATGTGTTGACGTATATACATATGGAAATACTTTTCTGCATATTTGTGTACCTCTATAAATATGTGCATACGTTTATCCATATATGCAAAAATATGTTTGTACATGTATATGTGTGTGCATACGTGCATAATTATAAATACATTTGTAATCACACGATTAAATATTTGTATACGTCTATACATATGTATATACGTTTATACATATGTACATACGTGTAAATATATGTAAATACGTGTGTACATATTTGTATAGTTTTATATATGTAAATACCTTATGAATATGTGTATAACTTTCTATATGCATATGTACTTTAGTACATATGTAAAAGATTGTGCACATATATGTATTCTTATGTACATGTTTATTTAGATAGGTTACATGTATATTTGTAAACATATGTATATACATAGGGCCTGTATATGAAATAACGGGTATATAAACATATATACAAATGTATGTACAAATATACACATATGTAAATTATGTATATACTTATTCGTAAACATACACGTATGTACATACATTCGTATATATATATATATATATATATATATATATATATATATATATATATATATATATATATATATAAGTAAAAAGTTAGTACTCCGTTATGCACAGTAAATTACACAGACTCCGCATCTTTTGCAATGCAACTAACAGTAACAGAACTCCGAACAACAAAGGAAAAGACAGCGGAGGATACATTATTACCATTTGTTACCACCCATGACCCTGGAGTAACAAATATGTTTAATGCCGCGAGAGCAAATTTACCCATTCTTTTTCGGAGTGACAATATTCGAAAAGTTGTACAAGAAGAACACATCATCCATAGTCGACGCCAAGCCAACAATTTAAAAAAAACAATTAACTCGCGCAAAATTTGACACAAATGAGACCAATTTTCGTGTTACAATTTGTGGCGACAAAAGATGCGGAGTCTGCACACGGGATAATTATAATTACCTAGAAACGGGTACATGTAAAATTTTCAAGAATGGAAAATCATTTACTGTAAACAATAATATGACTTGCAAGTCCGAAAATCTAGTGTATTGCATTACCTGCGCCGGATGTATGGAAAACTACATCGGACAAACGGGAAATAGACTTTCGGAAAGGGTTAGGATTCACAAACAACAAATCCGAGACCCAAATACACGTCAAATTCCGTTAAGTGAACATATTGAACGATGCGGAAACAGTAAATTTAAAATTATCCCTTTTTACAAATGTAAAACAGATGACTTAAATTACAGAGAAAATATGGAAAAACATTTCATAAAAGTGTTTGATCCGAAACTAAATAGATAAGTACAAAAATTTATTTTTATTTCCGGAATAACCGGAAATGCCCGAACTCACAACAATACCATGACGTAACGTCATGGTAACACTTAGTAACATCTTGACAAGTCCCGAGAAGGATGAAAGCGCTAGACTCTATGTTTATGTTTATTTTGATGTTAATTCATTTAGAAATATATATATATATATATATATATATATATATATATATATATATATATATATATATATATGTATGTATACGTATATACATAGGTATAAATGTGTATACATATGTGTATCAATGGATTCGGGATGTACATATGTTAGCAGATGTCAATACGCTTCAGTATATGTAAATATTTGTAAGCATATGTGTATAAATGTGTATTTAAGTGTTTAGAAATGTGTACATATATGTATACACATGTATCTACGTTGGTGTGTATATATGTGTTTATTTATATTCATATTTAGACATGTGTATACATGTTCTTATACATCTAAATTTATATAAATATATGTTTATATGTGTAGACATATGTGAAAACATGTATACATGTGTATACATATTTATAAACGTGTGCACATATTTTTATACGTGCTTATATATGTAAGCACATATGTTTATCTATTAAAAGAATATGTAAATATGTATGTATAATTGTTTACATAAGTGTGTAGGTGTGTATATATGTGTATACTCATGCGTACATATATTTATACTAGTATACATATGTAAATACGTTTGTATTGATGTGTATACTTTTATGAATATGTAAGTACGTTTAAACATATATCAAAATGGATACATATGTATTTATGTTGATAGTTTATATGTATATACGTTTATACGTATTTACAGAAATATTTGTTTACATTCATATTGATATACATATGTATAAAAGTTTTTTATCTGTATGCTTCTAAAAACAAATATATAGGTTTAAGCATATCTGTGAACACGAATTAATATTTATATACGTTTATACATATGTGTATAAATATCTCTCTATGCCTTTAAATATACGTATACATGTATAGGTATATACATATGCCACAAACGCGTGTACTTATGTGTATACGTGAAAACATATGCAAATACGCACATACATATGTGCATGCATGTAAACATATGTAAAATCTAGTGTAATATGTGTATACACATGTAAATGTATGTGTGTACATATGTGTATACGTGTATACATTTTATATACATGTAAATACCTGTACACATATATGTATAAAAATATATGGATAGATTGGTATACGTGTATAGATAAGTGAAAAGGTGTGTACATATCTGTTATTTGGTATGTGTATTTATATGTTTACACATGTATATATTTGAACTATTTGTGTATATGTGTATACATATGTAAATAAGTGTGTACATATGTGTATACCTATGTGTATATACGTATATGTCTAAAAATATATGTAAACGTGTAAAACATGTGGAAAGACGTACCTACCTATGTGTACATGTGTAAGATATGGAAATACGTGTGTACATATGTGTAAATGTGTATACATATATTTATATGTTTATACATATGTGGATCAATATATTTATGAGTGTATATGTATGTACATATGTATACACGCATACATCTACGTATGTAGAATATGTGTGTACAAAGATGTATATGTGTATGTATCGAGACATATTTTGCTACATTTATACATACGTGTAAATATGTGTATACATAGATAGTTGTACACATATATGCATATATGTGTGTACATATCTACAAACGTTTGTACATATGTAAGCAAATATGTTTATACGTTTATATATGCGTAAATATGTTTTACATATATGCAAATATGTGTATATGTAATTGTATAGATCATATATATACACGTGTGAACTAATTTGTATACGTGTATACATATGTAAAATGTGGTTACATTTATATCATGTAAATAAGTTTATATATATATATATATATATATATATATATATATATATATATATATATATATATATATATATATATATATCTGTGTGTGTGTGTGTATAATATGCGTATACATATGTCAATATATTTGTATGTGTACATATGTGCCAATATGTACACATACATATAATTTCATCTCTATATACATATATAGAAACATATGTAAAAACCTATACACAAATGAAATCGCGCACACTGATGTGTACACGCGTATTTACATAGGTTTACGCGGATATACATATGCACACACGTATTTACATATTTTTACACTTTTACAATTTGACATATCTATGTACACATGTATATACATATCTTTACACGTATGCATATATGTATACATGAATTTAAATATACATATATAAATACAAATATGTATGTGTGTATGCATTTACATAAATACTTGTGTACTTGTGTGTATACTTGTATATATATATATATATAAAGTGCAACCTTAAATATGTATACAGATATACACATATGCATAGACGTATTTACATTATGTTTACACATATGAAAACACATATTTACTTATGTTTACACGTATACACATGTGTACGCAAATGTATATATGCATTCGTATAAAGGTATATATATATTTGTACATGTTTCCATTTTTACACTTATAAAGAGTTTTCACGAATGAAAATATACACATATGTATACACAAATTTTAACACATATTTACATATGTATAAAGGTAAAAATATATGTATACTTAATTACACCTATACAATATTATTTAGATATGTATACAAGTAAACACCATCGTGCAGATGTATTAAAAGTTGCATACATCTATATACTCACGTATTTGCATATGTATTACACATGTGAATACATATGTAATTGTAAAAGCATAGTCATAAACATATATATCGACGTATATATCGTATATATAATATAATATACGTTTTGCACGTATAAATACATAGGCTTACACATGTAAATATATACACATAATTATAAAGAGATACATAAACATATATATATATATATATATATATATATATTTAAACACATGTTTAAACGTATACACATATGTATACACGTATACGCATATTCATGCTCCTATTTATACGTTGACACATATGTACACACATATTTAAATTTTTATAAATGTTTACAAATATGTATACACATATAAATATATACATATCTGTGTACATTTTTACACATAAGTTTATATGTGATTGAACATGTATCAACGGTATTTACGTGTAAATGCACTTATACAGATATTTATTTATGTACACACATTTAAACATGTGTACACATACGCACGTATTTAGCTATGTTTACAAATATACACATATGTACACACTTTTATATATATATATATGTACACGTATATACACATGTATACACATAATCATACACCACCTATAAACGTAAATATTTAATAATTTTACGTATACACATATGCACACCTATGTTTCCCCGAGGGTATACATAAACTTAGTACCTGGTATTTCGGTACCAGCTGTTCATCTTATACTTAAGTAATATTTGGCACTGTTAACACCATTTAAATTTGAAAAAATTCTAAAGCTAAGATTGCCATTTTCACAGTGGTTACTCTTAGACGGATTTTGGCTTTACTTTTAGAGATATTATTTTGACCTTGTATGATACCATTTTATCTTAAAAAACACATACTTTTCAAATTGGAGCTCAACTGATGACGTCTAATTGACAGAAACGATATCGTCTTGAGCATTATAATATTGGTATTATGTTTATGAAAAATATGTATACAAATATACATACAAACACCACTCTGATTCTACACATAAATATACTGAAGTTGATATTAAAAACATGCTGGAATTTCTAATAGACAATATATTTGTAATGTTCGGAGACGTGGTCTTTCAACAAACCTGTTCCTTTATTCATACGAAGCAGACTTCATTCAGAAACTCCTGAATCAAAAGAAAAAAAAGTTTGCGGTGTCCTTTAATTTGACATTTAGATATATCGACGATGTTTTGTCAATTAATAATGACAATTTTCATACATATGTCAATGCGATATATCCCAGCGAACTAGAAATTAAAGATACAACAGAATCAAGCACACACGCTTCATACTTAGACATTTTACTTAATATAAACACAGACGGGAAATTAGCAACGAAGCTATACGATAAACGCGACGATTTCGGCTTTCCCATCGTAAATTTTCCACATTTAAGTAGTAATATCCCTCAATCACCCGCATATGGAGTTTATATTTCACAAATGATCCGATATGCCAGGGCGTGCACAACATATGAAGATTTCATATACAGAGGTAAACTACTCAATGACAAATTATTGACACAGGGATATCGAAAACCGCGTTTAATGTCAACGTTCCGCAAGTTTTACGGTCGGTATAATAGTCTTGTTTGCGACTACTCTGTTTCACTAAGTGAAATGATTAGTTGCCTTTTCGTTAGCGGTTGTTGAGACGTCTGTACCAATTGTGACGAGGATACACTCCTCACGTGTTTCACTGGACTTGACTGTGGACTCACGGCGGGTGTGACCGGTCGACAGGGGATGTTTACTCCCCCATGGCACCTGATCCCACCTCTTGGTTTCCAGAGGTCCGTGTTTGTCCATTTTTACCGGATTTGTATCTATGTCCTGGACATTCTATTGATTTATGCTTTGGTATCTGAGGTTTTTACATATGTATACACATATGTACATTCGAATTTATATTTCTATACACGTGCACGCATATTTATACAAATGTACATGTATACAAGAATTTCTACACATATGTATTCACGAATACCAATATACAAATATTTATCATTATTATAGTTATACATTTATATATATACGTGTATACACTTATGTACACAAATATTTACAATGAATGCAGATATATACATGCGTATTTGAATATGTAAACATGTATACACATATAAACTTACGTTTTAACATATACATATCGATCCATATATACACATACTTATATAAATAGTTATCCACATGTCCATGTACCTGTAAACACATAATTATACATATACAGTCAAACCTGTTTTCAGCAGCCACTTAAGGGAGATTGAAATAGTGACTGCATAAGACAGGTGACCTTTGGTTCCAGGTTGACAAAAATAGCAAGAAAATTGGTGTCCATTATGCAGTGTACAGCAACACCTGTCTATTCATATACATGTGCCAATACCTGATAGTTTGATGTTAAGATGATCATGTACATTACAGCGTTGAACGAGCTAAGTTTTCTAAAAATATATCATGTGATCAACCATCCTGAAAAAAGACTTCTGTAAACAGTGGCTGCTGAAAACAGGTGTCGTCCTTTAATGCAGGTTTGGCTGTATTTATCAACGTATGCACATATTTTTACAGATATTAACGTCTGCATAAATGTTTACACGTATCTTTGCACATATAAACATACATACATATGTATATTGGCAGATGTAAATAACGCTTATTGTATGTACATATAAATATACACACATATTTATACGTATTTTTATTAACATATGTTTAGACGTATATACATGTGTACACATGTATACAGATATGTACACACATTAACATATTTACAATCGTATTTATATAATTATTCACATATCTACATATGTATACACATAAGTATATACGTATTTACATATGTATACACATCAATACAAACGTATTTACATATACACATTTGTACACTTGTGTTTACAGGTGTATACGCAGACCATATGTGTGCACACCTATTTAAACATATAAACATACGTTTTACCTTTGTTTACACGCATACATATATATACACGTATATCTGTATGCATACATATCTACGTGTATAAACATATTTATACACATGTGGATCAATGTGTACAAATATGAATGCACATGTATACATATGTATATATGTTAACACATATGTATACATATATAAACATATACACATATATGTTTATATGTATAAGAACATCTATACATGTATTCAGATATACACATATATACACAATATACACACGTATATTTTACATATCTTTACAGGTATATACATATCGTTATTTCTTTATTCATTTATGTATACACATTTTTATGTATGTAAAATATTATATATATAATATCCATGTATAGTTTTATACATGTGTATAGATATATACACACATGTATATAAGTATACAAATATATACACACGTTTTTACGTATACACCTACATATATACGTAGTTAAATATGCATACACCTTTTCACATGAACACATATATAAATAAACGTATATACGTTTATTCACAGGTATATATATATCTATACACGTGTACACACATATAAACACCTTATTCGTATACATTTACGTAGAAAAATATTTATACACATATATCTGTATACAAATAGCTATAAACATATTCATAAACGTATTTAGATATTTATAATATGTAAACATATATGTACAAACGTTTATACATATCTATGTACGTATACACAAATAAGTAGACGTGTACACCTATCTATATATATATATATATATATATATATATATATATATATATATATATATATATATATATATATGCATATGCATATATGTATAAACACATTTCTACTCATATACTTGTATACATGTATACTCGTATTTACATATGTATACAAGTAAACACCTTTGTACACCATTATTTACATATGGAAACACTTGTAAACATATATACATATTTACAAACACACAGATATATATATATATTTAAATAACTATACTCATATGTATAAACTTTCGAAATTATTTACACATATTTTCACCCGTAAACACATATGTTCACATTTTATAAATATTGATCAACAGGTTAACATTTTTACATATCTATAAGCACATACAAATATATATACATATAGGCAAACAAATATGTATAAACATATTCACATATGTATAATATTATGTTTAGTATAATATTATGTTTATAATATGTATTCATGTATACTACGTATGTACACATATATCTACTTATGTATACATGTATCCAAATATACATTCACGTACATGTATATACTTTTTCAAGTATATAAACATTAATATATACACACGTAAATATATATGTATATACATATGTAGTAACATGTTTATACACATATGAATATCATTTGATGACTTTACCAATACGTATTGACGTGATGTATGAATGTATACACATTTGTAGGCATGTACACGTATTTAAACATGTTTCAACGTATACATATAGGTGCGCACATTTTGACATATGTATACACGTATACGGATATGCATAAATATTATATACATGTATTCGTATTCACGTATGTTTAGTATGTATACAACAATACACATATGTACACACGTATTTTAATACAAATATTCGCATATATTTACACACGTATTTACATATGTATTCACAGATCTATACAAATATACATTTATACACCTATGTATGCATATGAATACACATATATACATATGTATGCATATGTAAACATGTGATATTTACATATTAACGTATTAACACGTATATATATGTTTACACATATTCATACATATAAATGTATACAAATATTCATACACGTATACACATATATATACATGCTAAAACATATACAAATATGTATACACTCATACACATAAATTCAAATGTATGCCAATATGTATATAAGTATACATATATGTATACACACACGTATACACATCATTTACATATATATACACGTTTACAATTATTTATTTACGTATACCACACAAATAATCAATACATGATACACATAAGTACACACATATTTACATATTTATACACGTGTGCACATGCGTGTAAAAGAATTTATATATATATCTGCATGTATATATATATATATATATATATATATATATATATATATATATAATATATATATATATATATATATATATATATATATATATATATATATATGTACACGAATTTATATACATGTAATAATAATAATATTTAGTATAAATATTTGTATATGTACAAACGTATCTAAATTAACATGTACGTATTTACACACATATGTAAACTTATATACATAAATACATACGTACACACACACACACACACACACACATATATATATATATATATATATATATATATATATATATATATATATATATATATATATATGTACACACTTATCTAGACACAAATTTTCATCTGTATATATCTATTCACATTTATACACAAATCAATGTATACACATATTTATACACATGTGTATAAACACATATATACACATATCCATATTTATACATTAAATTCACACATACACATACGTATACACATATACCTGTATTCATATATATAAACGAATTTCCATATGTATAAACGTAGTTACATATGTGCATGCGTATTTGGGTAAGTATACACATATATACAATCGTACTTATATATTATATATACAAAGATCTACGCAAATATACTACTATACATATATGTCCTGGACATTCTATTGACTTATAATTTGGTATCTGAGTTTTATTTAATATTTACACACGTTTTAATCCTTTTAAACAAATAAGCATATATATATATAAACAAATACATTGTCGCATTTATACACATATAAACAAATATACATGTATAAACATATTTATGTCCGTAGGTATAAACGTAGAAACACATGCACACGTCTATCTTGATATGTACACACATAAACAAATATGTACATACCTTTTTACACATCGATGCACGGATTTGTATCATGAAAATGTCTATCGTTATACATAATGTATATTGTTATACATAAATTTATAAATTTATTTACATTGATAAAATGTACGTATTTGCACTTACACACATATGCATGTATTCATTTATGTACACACGTATTTATATATACTTGTATACACATACGTGTACAATTTTTCACATATGTAAACATCTTCATGCATCCGTATTTACAAATCATACTCGTATACACATATGTACACACATATACATGAATGAATATATTTATAAACATATGCATAAACGGATATACTTATATATATATATACGTTTACAAATACGAGCACATGCTTACAAGTGCACAGATATGTAATACAACTACGTATATACAAATACGCACGTATAAACGAATACGCATAATAAACAGATATATACATATGTATACATGTTTAGACATATTAATACATATATAAACATATGCACATACTTATACGCATATTTACATTCAAATAAACACATTCGCGTATATAAATAAATGTTCATGTTCATATATAAATGTTCATATATATGAATGTATTTGCATATGTATAATAAACGTATACACACACACAGACACACACACACACACACACACACACACACACATATATATATATATATATATATATATATATATATATATATATATATATATATATATATATATATATAAATATATATTCTACATTAGGTGTACCAAATATACTTATATATAGGCATTAAGTAGACCAATGGATTAAGGGGACCAAACGTGGTCCTCCTATTATTTCAACAGTAATTTTAAGCTGTATATATTTTTTCGTGGCATTTGCATTTTCATGTACAAATCAATTATAAGCAAAATAATAACATGGGCGATTTTGTATTTTCTTAAAACCAATCAATTACCACGAATTTTAACTTAAATTTCTTGCTGTGTATATTTCGTAATACCAGCGATATATACATACCTGTCAACATTAGAAATTTTGTCTGGGGTAGAATATGCTACAAAATGCGTTGTCATTCTGATATATATTAGTGCACCAGTTGCGCTGAAATAAGTGGAGGGGGAGGGTACGGTAGTGAGTATCCCCCTTCCGAAATAACAAGAAAAAATTGTAATTTAAAACTTCAATATCTGCCATTTTATGAATCTAAAAGGGAATTATTGTCAATAATATTGATGATATATATATATATATATATATATATATATATATATATATATATATATATATATATATATATATATATATATATATATATATATATATCACATTTCTTTTAATTTTCTAGTCGACTTTGAAATTTATAAAGAATAGATATAGGCTTTATTTTGAAGTTTTAATACATGCAATATATACATGTACACACACAACTTGGGAGACTCAAAATGATGTTATGGTCATTGTGTTAAAAAAAGAATGTTTAAAATTGAGTATTTCTTAATTTGTTATAACAAATTTAAAAATATACTAAATTCTGAATATTCTAATATAACAGTTGGATTTGAAATGCAGAAAATAAATAACTAAACTTACCTGGAAGTAATATTATCTCAGGTTGATTGCTAAATACTTGAAAGTATGATAATTCTTAAAGTCAAAGGCTTGATTTATTTATTCATTTATTTTTTGAGATTTGAACATTTATTACCAAAATATTTGCATACCCAAATATTTAACTGAAAGTTTTTATCTTCATATTGTACCTTTTTCATTAATTGATAAGATAAAACAACAAATTATGACTGAATAGTTCACTAAAAAAATTAGATTTGATAAAGAAAACTCAAATCTGCTTTTAAAAAGAAAAAAAAAGATTATTGAGGTTATATAAATGTGTTTACTATCATTACTGACATTTTATTTAATTCAATGTGTTACAAGAAGATATTATTATCTTTGTATAAAATATTATGTAAATGAAATAAAACATCGTTTTTGTATTGAAATAATCACAAATTTAAGATACATGTAAAACACTGTATAGTATGTGGAGTGCGGACGTCATAGAAGACACCACGATCTTGATTCGATATTTCTCAGCTAAGTAAAATCATTGAGGATTGATGCAGAAGCTGCATGAAATTAATATAACATCAATGATGTTGATCTTTGATAATTGTATATAGGACAGAACATATGGATAGTGATTATAGGTGTGGATTTTAGTCTTTAGATATACAGGTAATCAATCTGTATATTAGGTACCTGTCCACAGTACAGGTCATTGTGTAAATTACCGTCGGCACACGTCCGATAATGACACCTCTGTATGGTCTAATAACATCGATTAATAAACAGGGTTATTAGTCCTTTTTCTTCATGACTATGTGGAAAATATAGGGGACTTACGTAACCTAGAACAGATGTCTTAAAACTTCAATGATATGGAGGCGCCAGAAATTTGAAGCTTTTTTTTTGTCGCCAATTAATAGACCGAAAATTACGATTTAGAACATTTAATCTTGACAAAAATGTCTACCGATCGCCGGAAAATGGACAAGAAGCGGTAGAAATATAGGGAAATCGGTTGAAAATCAGAAAAATTTGTATAAATCGGTAGATTTTTTCTCGACGGTAGATAGCGGTCGGTGAATAGAAAAATCGGTAGACTACCGCCGAAATAGGTAGACTTGACAGGTATGTATATAAAGCTTTATATATCGCTGGTAATACTAAAAATCCAGCATTATGGAGACCGAAGCAAAATTTGAAGTTTGCTTAAAATCGGCTATATAGCGATATTTTTTAAATGAATTCTTTTATTAATATCAAACTAAAGAACTATGTTCATTTTTGTTGTTTTTTGATAATAAACAAAAAAATCGATATTCAACGTTCCACATTTTTATCAAAAACCATGCCGGTCAAACTTATATCTCGGTACCTATCGGGTGACTTCCGGGTACGACCTCTTCCAGCATAACCGTCCAGGTAGTGACGAGAAGGGGAAAAAATGGCTGCTTCACCTTTACGTATGGAAAAGGAATAGTAATTCTTTTAAATATTTATGTTTATTGTATTATTAAACTGGCATTGTTAAGTTAACTGAATTTTTAACTGTTCTCCGGAGAATCATTCTGGCAGAATAGGGTCACTGAACGGGTGAATTCGCCCCAAATACTAGCTTACTCCAACACTACTCTAGGCTGGTACTGGTAAAGGTCAAATGATAAGATATTTTTAGTTGGTATCATCTGTACGATTCTGTCCGGTTGCAGACCCAGGATATGATATTTTCGTCTCCTGATCCCAAATGTGATTGGAGTAGCCCAATACATGTTCGCATAGGGTGAAAATGGCATAGTTTTCACTTTCAGCTATCTTCATTGCAACTTGGTGGTATACGGGTTTTGGCAATAAATTGAGGATAAATTATTTCCAGGTGTGGTTGTTTTCATCATGACATGTCTGTAATCACTGTTGTGTATCCTATCCTGTTTACACCTGAAAAGCTGGCCTTGCCCAGTAGGTAGCACGCTCGACTCTGGATCATGAGGTCTTGAGTTTGAGTCCCGTCGGCGACAGTTTGGTTTCCTGTATTTCAGATAAGACAGTAAAAAGTGGAGGTCCCATGTCACAGTAGGTGTCGGCTCAATGGCCTTAAGTGCAGAGCATAGGCCAAAATTTGAAGCCCTTCACCGACATTTGGTGATGTTTCCATATGAGTGTAATATTCTTGACTGGGACGTTAAACAACAATAAACAAACAAACAAAACAACTGACAATGGTAAATTTGGATATTTGTGTAATTTGGATATTTGTGTAATTTGGATATTTGTGTAATTTGGATATTTGTGTAATTTGGATATTTGTGTAATTTGGATATTTGTGTAATTTGGATATTTGTGTAATTTGGATATTTGTGTAATTTGGATATTTGTGTAATTTGGATATTTGTGTAATTTGGATATTTGTGTAATTTGGATATTTGTGTAATTTGGATATTTGTGTAATTTGGATATTTGTGTAATTTGGATATTTGTGTAATTTGGATATTTGTGTAATTTGGATATTTGTGTAATTTGGATATTTGTGTGTAGTTTTTAATTTGAACAATTTGCAATTGGCCACCCTATTAAAATGGCTAAAATTAAACTGTCCAAAATATGCAATACATGTTCGTCGGCCTGAAAATCTAGATCTGTTTCTTACATTATTCTGGAAACATTTCTAATGCAAACTTTCAAACTATCTCAATTTACAATATTGTAATTTTTACCAACTCTGAGATACAATGTAGATTCAATAAATTTTCAAGAAGTTTGATAACTAAAAATTCAATTTCTTTATAATAAATATATTTTTTAACATAAATCAAATTCACATGTTAGAGACCTGACCTAAATTAAACAGATAAATATCCTACATGTATATTCAGGCAAGTGTAAAATTGTGTTTGGGCAATTAAGTGGAATTGAAGTAATTTTTCAGCAATTATTTTAACCTTGCAAAGGACCAGGAAGAACAATTTTTTCCAGTACAGCAATATTTGTCAACCAAAAGTACCTTTTCAGACATGCCAAACATTAACATGTAGTGTTGTGGGCCAAATGTGTATTATTTTAGGAATATTTTTGGAAAGGGGTCTTGTTAATATGTTTACTTACAGGCATTTATTTTTATAATTCAATAATTTCAACACAGAGCTTTCATACATGTACCGTCATACAATAATGTGTCATATAAACCATCTTGGGATCATGTTTTCTTTATAAGAATGTCACTATCACTGAAAATCTACAATGTAAGTAATGCATCCACAACTGCTGTAAAGGAAACCTGTTAAGAGTTATCTGCTCACCTAGTCTCCACAGAATGAATATACGGCCCTTTAACCATATTTTTTTTTTTTTTTGTCATGGTATATAAAAAATCAATGAATATAACAAAACAACTTAAACCTTTTAATTTGGTTATTACATGGTTTTGTCATTTATAATATACATGTATGTTATTCTTTGTAGTTAAAGGTTCATCATGAATACTTGATGATGGCAGTGATTTAAAGAGGTTGAGGAAGGTAAAAGTTTTGTTTGTTAATCTCAATACAAATGTAGCTCTGGAAATTACAAACACCATAAACAATTGTGAGAACATGGAATGATAGAGTTTAAAGGGCTATCATTTATCATATTTTCACTTTTTGAAATAATCTCAGGAACTGTTGGTCTGATTGTATTCATTTGCAAACAAAAATAATCTGGGTATGTACAATCTATAATGGAGCTCTATAGTTGACATCTTGTGCATTTTCATGTGTTAATCAGGCCAGAATGAAAAAACATTGTTTATTTTATCTCCAACTAACAAAGTCAGGGCTCTCAGTGACCCAAGGGCACACATATTTGACATGCAGGATTTTTCTGGGACATGTTAAAGTTGTAACCCAAGTCTCAAGACTTTGGCTTGGACGTTTACACCTTTCGGTTAATTCCATAATTGCTTTTTGATTGTTTAATTGACACATCCTTGTACCTACATATCCTCATAAACACTGGTCATAAAACAACACACAGGTAATTCAATTCAATTCAATTCATTTATTTCTCATAAACCACGGTATTTGGTACAGAGATATACTAACACACCCTTTCATATATATATATATATATATACAAATGTAGTACATGTCATGTCAAGATATACCCAATACAAAAAATCAATGTTAAGTGTTTTCTATGGAGAACAACACATGTGTTAATATGTTTAATAAATTTGTAAATATTTTTCAAAAACGTCAATGATTTTTTTTAAATAAGTTTTTAAATTTTATTGTATTTACCCTTTCGCAAAAGTATTTACCTAAATATTTTTTTCTTTCTACCCGAAGTGAGGAGCATTCTAAGACATAATGGAATTCATCCCCTTGCTTGTTTTCATTACATAGCTTACAAAATCTTACATTTCTAGTGATGTTTGAACAACGTCCTGTCTCGATTGGAAGTTTATGGTTACATGTTCGAAATCTACACATATTAATTCTTTGAATAGTATCCAATCTATCTAAATACTCCTCAAATTCAAAATTTTCTTTAAACAGTTTGTAACAAATACTCTTAGGTGAATTTTCAACTTCCAATTTCCATTTTTGCAAAAACTGATAATGTAATATAATTTTAACATTACTGTTCACCCAATTTTTATCAAATAATCCTTGGAATTCCCACACATTACTTAAACCACAATTATCTAGTGTTCCTTTAATATAATTTAACCATGGACTTTGAAAAGAATCATTTTCATTGATATGTTTGTAATAAGTAATACTATATAAAATATAAGAATACTTATTATCTTTAGATAGAAGGTTACTTAACCAATAACTCACCATTCTCAAATGAATACTTATATTCAAAGGTAAGGCACCTAACTCACCATTGACCATAAAACTTGGCGTGGTTTTCTTTAAACATAAAAGTAATTTACAAAACGTCAGGTGAACTCTTTAGATAATATCTAAATTAGTAAACCCCCATATTTCACATCCATACAACAATATAGGCTTAACAATTTTATCAAAAAGATCATATTGTGAACTAACAGGTAAATTCAGCAGACGGCCTTTTTTTAAAATTTCATACATAGCAATATTTGCTTTTTTAACATTTTTTTTCTTTGTTTCAGAATAAGAACCATTTCTCGAAAACATTACACCCAAGTAATTAAATGTTTTTAACATATTCAATCCGTTGCTCTCCAAAATAGAGATACCGATTTTCTGGTATCTGTGTTCTTGAAAAAATGACTGCTTTATCTGTATTAACTCTAAGTTTCCAGAATGAGCAATATTCCTTTAAAACATTTAGCTGGGTCTGGATGTCCTCAATTTTTTCTGAAAAAAGTATTGTATCATCTGCATATAACAGGATAAAAAGCTTTAAGTAAATATTTAATTTCTCTTCTATTTCATCTGTAATAGTTTTGAGACCCTTTATATCTCCTGAACATAAAAATTGTTTGATGTCATTTAAATATAAAGAAAATAAAAAAGGGGATAAATTTTCTCCTTGCCTTAGGTCATTATTACACAAAAAAAAATTTGATTTCTCGCCATTTAAAACAATTCTTGATTTAATACCTTGGTACATTTGATGAACTATATTATACATTTTCCCATCAACTTTATTTAAAAGCATTTTGTACCATAAACCTTCTCTCCAGACTTTGTCAAATGCCTTTTCAAAATCTATGAAAACAGCATATAGTTTCTTTTTTTAGTTTTAATTAAACTTATTATAGAATGCAGTACAAATATATATCTATTGTTGAATATTTTTTTTCGGAATCCTGCTTGATTTTCACAAATGAGAGAAAATTCCTCTGAAAATTTATTTAACCTTGAATTGAGGATAGCTGTAAATAATTTACCAAAGCAACTCACTATTGTAATTTTTTGGTTCTTTGGGGTTCCCCTTCATATAAATGGGTATAATTTCCCCTACCAACCATTGTTCCGGAAATAAGCCACGGTCAAATATCAATTTGAAAAGTTTAACATATATATCAATCATTTTACTTTGGGGAATGTTTAATGTATTCATTTATAATTGCATCTTCTGCACTTGATTTATCATTCTTTAAATTTAGAAATTGCCTTTTCAAATTTTCGTCTTTTGTAATAACTTTCATTCAAAATTTCATTAGACCTATTATTATTTAAGTCAAACAAATTTTCTACATTATCGTTTATATCTGGATCATTAATACTTTTGAAGAAGTCGTGTAAAATATCAATGGAAATAGTCACACTTTTATTTTTTTTATCACAGTTAATTAATTTCCAAAATTCTTCGGTATTTTTTTATTTCAAATTTTTTATTTTATTTTTCATAAGAGTCCTGTGATTTTTTATGCTTGAATTCATTATGGTTTTATAGTTTCTTTCTGCTACTTTCATCTCCCTGTAAATCTCATCCCTTTTAATCATTTTATATTTACGTTTTTTCTTGCTGTATGTACTTCTAGCTGCTTTACATTTTATAATCAAACCAAGTTTTGACTTATGCTTATTATCCTCATTTTTAGAATTTGGTTTATATCTGTTAGTTCCAAAAGTATTCGTTGCTGATTCAAGCATGGTTTCTGATATTCGTTCTACAATTTGGTTAATATTTATGTCTAATGGGTCACTGCTGCTAAGTTCATTTAGAATATCAGATATTTTATCATCACTGAGATTATTTATAAAGCACAATGCGCATCAGAATACAAACAATTGAAATCTAAAACACAAAAATCACAAACTTTTGTTATACATTCAGGTGAACATATTACATAATCAACTACACTGACACCCTTACAGGTACATCTGCCATGATTACGGTCCTGTCCTATTCGACCATTACATATAAGCATCTGATTATATTTACAAAAGTCTAATAACTGGTTCCCAAAATTGTTTTTCTTATGTCACTATCATTTCTATTCTTTTGAATATTTAAACCTTCAAAAATATCAAACTCTGTTTCAAAAATCTCAAAGAATCAATCTCTATTTTCATCCACGCTTACGAAATCTGTATCCTTACCTGTTCTGGCATTAAAATTGCCTAACAGACATACAAAGTCAAAATTTGACTTAAAAGACAAAAATTCATTTTCCAATTCACTAAAAGGGTCACCGAAACAATATTTTGAACACTCTGGTGGTATATATACAATTCCAAATAGACCATCTTTATCAGCATTCAGTAAACATTTGTCAAGTTTAAACCAATATATGTATTTACAATCTGTATCTATGCTATTTACATAATTTTCTAAGTCATTTTTATATATAAGAGTTATTCCCCCTGATTTTGTTCTCATATATTTGTATCGATTTTTCATTTTCATGGTAAAGCCAGGTAAATCTACACAATCACAATCATCTAGTTCAGTTTCTTGTTGAAACTAAACTGTACCTGTAAGGGTGTCAGTGTAGTTGATTATGTAATATGTTCACCTGAATGTATAACAAAAGTTTGTGATTTTTGTGTTTTAGATTTCAATTGTTTGTATTCTGATGCACATTGTGCTGTTTCTTTTACACTAAATACATCTAAAACAAATAATAATGAGCCTAAGAATACAAAATATAATGACAAATTATATCGTATTCACCTATCAATTCTAAAAACTCGGGGTATTGCGATTTGGTTAAAAATCCACAAACATTAAGTGACAAAATTTTCAACTCAGAAACAGAAGAAAAAGAACTATTTACAGGTGAATGTGCTAAACACGTTTGGGTAGAGTCCATTATGTGTATGTCCTCCGGCGTATCCCTATTTGCCTTTAGGAGTCGAGCTTACTCGCGATCGTTTGTTTGGTCGGCTGTTAGAATGAGATGGGGTGGATTCAGTTGGATTTGAACCCAATTCAAATAGATTCCCATTTCCACAGAGTTAATCTCGGATAAAGGAAACAGTGGATTTCTTCTTCCGCTCCGCTTTCGCAATTGGGTAAAGACGTTCGCGTATTTCTTCTATTTCAGGCGGGTATTGTTCAGAGATCCAAAAAGGTTTAACCTTGAGTTTTTTGGCGGCTTTCTTAACACACATAAGATCATCATTGAACACAAATTTAGCCACTATTGACCGAGGTTTGCTATTCCTCCTGGGATCGAACTTGGGTCCAATACGATGTGCATTACTAAAGGCAATATCATGACTGTCAACCTCCAACTGTTCGCTTATAAAGGACCTTATGTTTTCATAACAATGTTCACCCTCATCCTCTGGTATTCCACTAAAAATCAGATTGTATTTCATGCTCCTGCACTGAATGTCTAACATTTTTCCTTGTAGTTTTTTATTTTGTTCTAGTAGGAATTCAATTTCGTTTTTTACACTTGTCATATCGTTCTTTTTCTCCTTGACTTCTTTTGCCATTGAGTCAGTTTTCAATTTCAGATCATCAAAGAGATCACTATTTAGTTGAAGATTACTTTCTATATCTGCAATCTTACTCTGTATTTTTGTCATATCAGATTCTACACTTGACACTTTAAACTTTACTGAGGATAATTTTGTATTGATTTCTTTTAATGCATTAGTATTTTGTTCAATTTTACTATTTTGTTCCTCCATCCTGGAGAGTCTTGCATCAATTGTCTGCATTACTGATAAAAAGTTACCCATCATATTTATCAGATCCGGGGATTGGGTATCTGTGTCCTCCGAACCATATAACACGTTTCTGTAACCCTTAAGAATATCGGAGGTGTTTACATTATCAGAGAAGGTTTTTGATGTACCTGGCTTTGAGGTGTTTTTACCTGTCACACAGTTTTTTGTAGCCATTATTAATTGTATACAACTTAGGCGAGTTTGGGTCATGAAATCGCAATTTTCGCCGAAAAACTTACGTCAAATCAGTCCAAAAACACTGTGGAAAGACATGTACCTGGATCCATGAAAACTGGATAACAACCATTTGAATTTAGAACCAGAATCCTTAATAGAATCGATAAAAATCAGACTTTCATTTCCTGTCCGAAATTTCACGTCTACCATCTTGACATGACCACTACTCACTACTACACTTTACCTGTGCCACTGCTAATGAAAAACGTAAAGAGCGCTACTGCTGCTATATAGTTAATTAAGGTAATCCCATTTTACTTTCAAGCATTGTAAGCCAGGAGGGGCATATAGTATCTGTACATGTATGTCAGACTCTTCTACACAAGTTTACTGCTATGTTCTTTTCTGTTCGGGGCAGCCTATAAACTACAAATACAGTGTCATCTTTATATGCATAATTTGAAAGTAAAGAACATGTTACATGGTGGTGTTGTAACCTTGACCTCTGTGACTTTGATAAACGTATTGCAGCCAAGGTACTTCAGCAAGAGTCATGCAATTTTTCATGCTTACTCACATTTATGGGAAAAACATGTTGCATGGTGTGATTGTGTTTATAAGCTCACAGATGATTGCATTATGGTCATATATGATTTATAGTCACACTCCTTATCTTACTCCGTGGTACAAATTGAGATCTCAAAAAAACTTATCCTACTGGTCCATGAATGAACTCTTGGATTTTTAGCCCACCATCTGTCAGATGATGGACTGATCAAATCACCTATTATGATGGCATTTGTATCAGGATTATTCTAAACGTCTAAACTCCATTAACATGCTATTACAGGGTCTCAGAAAGAACAAATAATAGGTTATATACTTCTGCTAGCTCCCCTTAGACTGGTCCCCTTTAGTAGCTTTATATAGATCAATTACTTTTGCTGGATCCCTTTAGACTGTGGTTCTCTTAATGTAAATTATATATACTTTTGCTATCACCCTTGAGACTGGTCCCCTTAATGTAAGTTATACACCTTGCTGACTTTCTTTAAACTGGTCCCCTTTTCTAGGTTTTACTCTTTTGATGACTCTTTTTATACAGTGCTCACCTAAATGTAGGCTATATGCTGATTCCCTTTAGACTGTGATCCATTTAATATTTGTTTTAAACTGTCTCAATGTGATTTTGCATTTGACTGATTACAAATGAAAAAATAAAATGATGACGGTCTATATATTGTTAAAACTGCCATGTCATAGAAGATGGTTTTACAAATGTCTTGTAGCCATTAATCTCCAAGACACCTATATACATTGTACATATGCCCTGCATTTCAAGCATCTGTGTGATTTAGACTGATATACAAGTCATTTGTAAAACACTACTCAGCCTCAAGACGAGGGTGTGGAAATAGGAATTGCAGTAAAAAAGCTGGTACATGTATTATACAGCTGATATATGGGGACACATGTATACATTAGATGTACACATATAGGCAATAAGTCGACAAATAAATCATGGGGACCACTGGTTCCCCATATATTGCAACAGTAATTTTAAGTTATACATTTTCATGGTGTGCACATTGAATATATTAAAGCCAAATATTATCATATTGCAGACATTAATCAGAAGTCCCCTCCACAATGTAGAAGTACTGATAAGAATCAAGGAAAGAAAGAAACAGTGATTCAGTACTTTTTATGCATGCTACAAGTACTAATGAGAATCAATAATTGACAGAAAAAAATGATTCCAGATTATTAGGTAGGGTAAAATAATTCATTTTTGTATGATTAGCTCAGCTGAGCAAAGCTAATGTGAGCACGTATCTATAGCCTGTCAATCAACATTTTTCAGTCAATCTACTTTATCCCAAGAACCACTTACTGGATCTCAACCAAGTTTGGTGGGACACCTTTTTGGGACATGGTCCTTTACCATTAAGACCCAGTAAGCCTCTTGTTGTATAAGCATGTGAATGTTGTAGGAAATCACTTGGACCAAGTTTCAAGGTCATTCAGTCAAATGTCACAGAGAGTTATAAATGTCAAATGTCAGTTTTATCTCAAATTGATCAATTCTCTTATCAAGTAGACTTTTTATAGCAATGATAATTTAAAATGCTACTAGTGTTTTCTGAAGTATTGTGTTTTGTGAATGAAGGGCAACACAACTAGTTTTAGAAATCATACATAACTTCATGCGATGTGTAGGTTTTCGAATGCCCGCACATTTCATTATGCATCTCCATGTACACTATCATACCTGTATATTATACAAGGTTATAATCACACGCAAATTTCAACACAACTAATATTCCTCTTTTGCACCCCAATAGTGCATGCTTATTGCTTCCTCTAGATAAACTGTGCATCCTATTTAAGACTTGTGATTAACAAGTTAGAGAAATGAATGCAAGGATTGTTTTCTCAAAGTTTTGAAGTCATTGCAAATGGGTTAAAGGCCATGGGCTCTTAGAAGTATTAAAATGGCAAATTGGTAAACCATTTGTTTAACCATATGCATTAAAATCTGTAGAGATACCAGGACTATTTTATCAATGTTTTGGGGTAATTGGGTTAAAGGTCATAGGTCTTCAGCACTTAGAAATACTAAAATGGGCAGTTTTTTTGCAAATTGTACAGATTAACGATCCTGTGATGATTCAAGTCACTGTTAAGTCAAAAATGGTTTCTTTTTGTTTGTTGTCTCTGTGTTCTTATTCAGTCAAAAGTCTAAGATATTAACCATCTGGAAAAATATCTTTTGGAAACTTAATCTTTGACTGCAGATTTGTTCATATTTTGACAAGACATTTTAATCCTTGTATAGATAATGTAGATAGGAAGTAGATGATTAACTTCAATGTGTTGAGTCTGTCACTCTTTCTGGCTGCAGAAGTAAAATCCCATGCACTAACTTTCTTACTCACTGAATCTTCAATTAAAAACAGTGTCCTGAAGATACTAACTTTCAGGTGGACAAACATATGTACCACTTTTAATATGTATGTTTTCTAGTTGCAACCACTAAAATGGTATATAATTTGAGCAGTTGTGAAGCTCAATATGTTCTGTATGTACATAGACGGTCCTAACAAGAGGAATGATTTTTCTTTATTAATAGTCACTCAGATTTATTGATTCTGGAAGACTATAAATGAGGAGAATATCCTGTTGTCCATATACAAATTATCAATGGCACATTATGCACTAGACAAAATTGCAAAATTTCAGGGCAGCAAAATCAAAAATTTTATTAGATTTTTATAATAAAGCAAGAAAATCACAAAATACATAAACAAAATTTTACTTTTGGCCCCTGGAGGGTTTTAGCATGTTTAGGTTTGTGTTGTGGACTTATGTTAATTGATTTGCTGTATTGATCAGTGTTTTTTTTTTTCAGGTAAATGGAATAGTTTTGCATTTGTCGGAAAGGAAAATCCTGTCAGCATTGATGCATTATCAACACAAAAAAGTGACAAAAATAAGAACAACATTTCTTCAACGCAAACCAGAAAATAACATTTAACACTATTCAAAAACTTGAAATGAAATGATATCGAATTTTTCTATTGTGTAAAGATGATGGTGGGCAGATCAAATTACCTTTGTACCTATATCCAAACATATACTTTTCTTACAATCATTGAAGACCTATTGCTTCGATCTGTTTAGAAAGTTATGGCCCTTTTAACTTGCCTGCTCAAAGAACAGAAGATGTTTGCTGTCACTGCTTTGGTGTCATGGTCCAGCATCATCCTATTATGTGTTCAGGACTTTGTTTCAGTCTATTGTGGGTAAAGTACTGCGGTTACAGTCATAAAATTTCTTACATACATTGTCTAGGGTCATTACACAACAATGCTGGTCACTGTTACCTAATTTTGGCCCAAACTTCCAGCTTCGTTTATGAATAGTACTTCATTAATCTTTGTTGTTTCCGTTAATTGTGAGCTAAGAACTACAGCTACTGTCATAAAATTTCACATGCACACTGTTAGGCATAAAACATGACCCTTTGTTGACATTATTGCAGTTTTCATATGAAAATTCACATGATGGTTCCCTTTGGATCTTAGATGTGTAATGTTTATTTTGATCAAATAAGAGAACAAAATGATCTTATAGTCAGCTGAAGTTTATACTTAAAACTTGAACTAAATGAAACTTGAACTAAATGAAGCCCACTTTGTAAAAGAAAAAAAGTGTAAGGTGGAATTATCTAAGATGGAACTGTCTATGGTATTTTGATGTTGGACACTAAGATCCTTCTGTGATCTTTTTAAGGTGACCTAACAAAGGTTTTAATAACCTATCTCCATTGTTTGTCTTGGGAACACAACAAATTGTCTAAATATCTATGTCACACATAGGTATTATTAGTCTTGTTGCTGATTGAATATCAGTGTTCAGTGATACTTGAGATAGACATTGCCTGACTTTCTCAAAACTTCTGCAGCAATGTTTTTATAAAGAGTACAAATGGTGTTTATCAATTAAGAAATGCATTAAGACCTTTTAAAAACGAAAATGCTGCAATATAAGTTGAGTTTAGCCATTTGACTGTTAAGGTTTTTGGGCCACATTACAGATTGTAGTAATTAGCTTAAAAGTAATATTATATTTTTACCCCATCATCAGATGGTTGGCAATACAAATTTGCCTAAGCCCTAGGTCCAGTGTCCATCTGTTAACTTTTCTTGTTACTGCTAACTTTCCTCATTTCTGCTATTTCTTGCCAATGGTGTCAGTATCGACCTACTGTTAATAAAACTTGGTGGACATGATCTTAGTCCGTAGTTTTGCCTGTACTATTTTGATGACAGTTATAAAACCAAAATAGTCAGCTGTAGTATTTTTGAATTTTGCAAATTTTATAAAGATTTTTCATAAGAACTGTATTCACCACAGTGGCTCAGTGGTAGTGTCCATCCTGTGAGTGGAATGTCATGGGTTCAGTTCCTGATAAGATGTACTAATTGACAACTGTTAGTTTTTAGACAGGTTCCTAGTCATATTGGTTCTTAAACAATTATTCATGTGCTTACTATTTTCTACAATAAAAATCTACTAGTTACCCAAGTTGGAGATGGCTAAAGCAAAATGACATTTGTATTCAGTGAAAGCTATTAATGTATGGAATATGAAAAATTCTTTACTGAAGAATATTTTTTTGGCAACAGATTGACCAATACAGTTGTGTTATTTGTGTTAATATTGTGAGCGATGCATGGTGCAACATAAAAAATAAATATTGGTTTAAGGAGAATACTGTCTGTCTTTTCTTTTGACATTTCTGGCCTAGGCTTTATTCAGTTTTAAGTGGCTGCCCCACTAATTAGAATGTGTTGCAGTTTTATCAGGAAAGAGGAATCACAAAATATCATTTAATGTCCAAATAAATAGTTAGTGCTGCTTTAGCAAACCAAACAAATTCATGTATAATCAAATAAGTGGAGCAAAATCCTGCTTATTTCATCATGTAGGGGAACTTACCAAATATACTAGTGTATACCTTAAATGAGGAATTGAGCTGGTGCTTTGCTTTTGATCAATAGCCAATATCATGTATGGAAGAGCTAAGGGAAGAAATGGGAAAGACAAAAAGTCAAGAAAGGACCAAAAGTATTCCCAGGGTCTCAACTGGCACTAGTACTTCATGATTTGATTTGTTTGTCTATTTATTTGTTTAACATCCACTCAAGAATCTTTTACTCAAATAGAGACATGGCCAAATGTAGGTGAAGGGCTTCAAAATTTGGCCTATGAGCAGTGAGGATTCTTTGAAATGCCAACACCTACTGTACATGGGACCTCGGTATTTACTGTCTCATCCAAAAGACAATAAACCAACCTATGCCGGCTGGACTCGAACTCATGATCAAGAGTCAAGCATGCTACTGACTGAGAAAGGCCGGCTCAATTCATGATTTTAAGAGCACAGGAGTGAACAATTGTATTTAATATCAGCAAGCAAAGAAGAATGGCACTCTGAAACGGTTATCCCAATCTGAATAGTCTGTCAGATCGCTCACATTTTACTAACTGTGGCCCTCCAGGAACTACATATTCCGGTGAGCATAGGGTCTAAAAGTAAAAGTAATGGTCCCCCTAAGGCAGATATAACACTTAGGAAATATAAACGCAGGTCTTCTTAAACCACCCAAAGGGGTTAGTGAAATATATACAGCGGTCCCTTTAAATCACCCCATGGGGTTAAAATATTAAGGGGACTAAAACAAATTTTATATTTATGCTACAGCAGTTTTTTTAAAAAATAAATGATATTTATGTTATAAAGTCATTGTGAAGGCCATGAAAATGACTTCAGATCCAATAAGACTATGTTTTTAAAATATATAAGAAATGTCCCCCTAATGCCTAAAATAAAGGATGGTCCCCCTAATGCTTAAAGCAGATATATAATATATAATATATATATATATATATATATATATACTATATATATATATATATATATATATATATATATATATATATATATATATATATATATGTATACATGTTTACACATATCTATACACAAAAAACATAAACACATACCTATACAAATGCTTTCATACATATGTATACTCGTTTATCGATATACTCGTATATACCTGTGTACACACATGGACGTGTACAAACAGATTTTACACACATAATAAAAATATCTATGCATTTGCAAATATCAATTTATATGCATACGAAAATATTTAAACGTATGCAGTTATATATACACATAAATACATACACACACACACACACACACATATATATATATATATATATATATATATATATATATATATATATATATATACATGTATACACATAGTTATACAAACGCGTGTATGTATACAAATATAGACTTTACGTATATTTGCACGTATAAAAATATAAATACACGTATTCAAATATGTATACATATACGTATATTTATATGTATACATATATACATTGATACACAAATATATACATATATTAACGTATAAACATCCGTAGGCATATGTACACACGGATACACATTAACACATATGTACAAACGTTTATATATATATATATATAGATATATATACACGCATTTGCAAATATATAAACACGTATTTACATATGTTCACCTGAAACAAATGTATAAACATATGCACATATGTATAATAAGTATAGACGTATACACATATAAACACATGTTTAAACGGATACAGAGATATACACACGCATGCATATACGTTTATACATAAGTATATAAACATCTGTATACATGATCATGTTAAACGCATATTTGTACATATGGAATAAAGTATTTACACGTAAACACACGTTGATTTTTTTATTTGATTTTTTTATTTACGCCATACTCAACAATCTTTCAGTTTTATGATGGCGTCCAGTTTTTTTGTTTGGTGGAGAAGGAACACAGGTTACCCGGGTAAAGACCACCGACCTTCCACAAGAAAACTGGCAAACTTTCCCAATTAATTCGAAATTACCCTAGCGAGATTCGAACCAAGGTGAGAGGCCTTCTGATTTAAAGCTCAATGCTCTAACCACTCGGCCACGGAGGCCCCCTACAAATATATTTATAAATATGCACATATACATATATGTAAACATATATTTAAATATGAACACATGTATAGACATGTGTACACAAATATCTATGGACATATGTATCAACGTACAACCATATGTATACACTTATACACACATGTATACACGTTTTTATATATGTATACATACATTTCCAAATGTATACACATAGGCATACATATTTCTTTTAAATCGTTTACATATGTATAATATGCGTACACGTTTATACAAGTACGCAACTGTTAACACACACAAACACACACACACATATAGGTGACGTTACATTTTACACAGTTAATAACGACGTCATATGATTATTGTTCATAAAATAATGCGCAGTAAAGTACGACGTCATCTCACTAACGGAGGTACACTGGTATTTGGGCTCCCGAATTTGTTGTCTGTGCACTATAATCGGTGGTGTAACGTATCTCCCGTCAGACCAATGTAATTTTCTTCACATCCACGGCAAGTGATAGCGTATATTAAGTTCGAACTTGTGCATGTAAATTCTGACAGACTTAATTGTTAATTCTGTACCATCTTTGAAATAGAATTTTGACCCGGCTGTCAAGTAGGGGCAGGTACCACATCTTATGTTGTTACACTTGATAACAGTAGGTTTCTCCGTATTTGTATCAGCAACTTTTGCTCTGGTTAAGATAGATTATAGAGAAGGACTCTGTCGTTTACTTTTTATGATTTCAAAATTTTCAAGTATTGTTTTCAGGAATTGATCCGCTTCTATGATAGGTTCATTATTTTGTTTTATAGTATAAATTTCCGGGTTTCTAGGATTGTATTGACACATATGGAATAACATTGTTATTCGATTTGATTTTAACATTTAAGAGTTCTTCTCCTCCATGGGACTTTGCTCAGAGAATTCCGTTTTGTATTAAAATTTTAGGATAATTTCTTTGCAAAAGTACATCTTGTTATTCTGCTAGTCGAACTTCCAGGGTTTGTTTTGTCGGAAACAATGGTAGAAAGAGGTCTGGCTAAATTATATGGAATATTATTTTTGATATGTTTCGGATAACAAGAATTAAATAATAAATATTGTTTAGTATCCGTCAATTTGTAAAATACATCCGTTTTAATGTGGTTATCGTTTTTGATAACAAGACATCAAAAATTGGTAATTTTTCTCTACTAATAGCAAATTTGATGAAGCTATTCATGGCAATTCAAAAATCTAAACTGGAATCCGGTTTATTTTTTTCAGGAATAGAATTAAGAAATGTATTGTGTCTCTGATATAGCCCTCTACTTCATTCACATAAGCTTCCAAAAGTATGTCCAGCAAGTTGCCAATACGATGTGTTTCATATACCGGTCCTGCGACTATAGGTCTTAGTTTTAAATCTCGTGGTCGTTCAATAGTAAGATAGGATGATTTCATGTTCTTACATTTTAAATTTATTATTTTACTTCTGTGTATTTTTGGTAATCCATAAAAATTGCTGGTTTTTAATTCAAAGGACAGACGATAATCTGACTCCTTCTTTGTTAGTTTGTTTCCATGGTTAAAGATTATTGTATTGAGTTTTCTCATAATTTCCTTTGGACTATATATTTCCTGTTTCTCATGATATACATTATCTTCTAAATTGGCATAAAATCACTTTGGATTGAAATAATAGAATATTCGTCATTATCTTCATCCAGGAAAAGCTCAACAAATCGTGATCTTCTGCAGAACGCGATGGTATCATCGGTAGTTTCCTCTAAATTTTGTGAACGTGGAGTTGGTGTGAATTTCAAAACTTTTTCAACTACTTTTATTTCTATATATGATATAATACGTGAAAATAAGTTAATATCATTGTTTTATTTGCTTCTTTGTGGGTTGTTATCTTGGTCGATTTAGGTTTGCGCTTGATGCTAAAAAAGAATTCCGTGGTGTTATATTTCTAATTCTAAAATCGTTTGATGATTCGTTTTGGTGATATCTGTTAAATCTATTAAACGTTCGTTCATGTTTCCAAATGTGTTGTCGGGCTGATTATAGGTGCATCGAAATGGTGTTGTATATTTTTCCTAAACGGTATGTTTGTGAATCCAGGCGTGTGCACATGCACATACGTATAAACGTAGACACATGTTTCAACGTAAACACATATATACACGTATTTCCAAATATTAGGCCTGATTGTGAAATTTTTTGAATGGAAATGTGAAGAAACAAGTGTAATGATATTCCGGGAGTGGGTTCAACACACCGCAAAGTTGTGCATTTCATATTTTTAGATCTACTCTAGACTGTACACGGAGTACTAGGTAGGCTTACCGTAGGCTATTCCCTTCAACACAATGTTCTGCCATGTTCTGCCGAGAACAGTCTCACAACAGTGTTTCACATATGTGTACATATGTAAAAACGTAAACACATGTTTAAACATATACACATATGTACACCCGTATAGCCATTTTTGCACACGTATGTACACAATATTTAAGTATACATGTAAACACATTTATATACAAAGTCATACACGTGTATATCGGATCATTTGTGACATATAAACTCCATATGCGGGTGACTGAGGGATATTACTACTTAAATGTGGAAAATTTACGATGGGAAAGCCGAAATCGTCGCGTTTATCGTATAGCTTAGTTGCTAATTTTCCGTTTGTGTTTATATTAAGTAATATGTCTAAGTATGAAGCGTGTGTGCTTGATTCTGTTGTATCTTTAATTTCTAGTTCGCTGGGATATATCGCATTGACATATGTATGAAAATTGTCATTATTAATTGACAAAACATCGTCGATATATCTAAATGTCAAATAAAAAATTACCGCTAACTTTTTCTTCTTTTGATTCAGCAGTTTCTGAATGAAGTCTGCTTTGTATGAATAAAGGAACAGGTCGACCAATAAAGGAGCACAATTGGTTCCCATAGGAATGTCGACACTTTGTTGAAAGACCACGTCTCCGGACATTACAAATATATTTTCTATTAGAAATTCCAGGAAGGTTTTCATATCAACTGCAGTATATTTATGTGTAGAATCAGAGTGGTGTTTGACGAAATAAGTATCCTGATAGCCAATCACTAGATATTTATATTTTCGGGTACCACCTTTAGTGAAAAAAAGCAGTTGTTTATGATGCTGAAAAGTCTTTCTTTTAATTTTTTATGTGGAATAGTAGTTTAAAGAGTAGAGAAGTCATAAGTTTTGATTCTGTGAATTCGAGAAAAAATGTGTGCCTTCAAATTTTCTAAAAGCCGTTCAGAATTTTTAAGTATCCACGTCTGATTTACATCAATTCTCGAAAAAGAACTGCACAGTATTGTTTAGGTTTCTCCTTAATGGCTGTCAATATCTTGGTAAGGCGTAAAGATAAAGGTTTGGTAGAACATTTGCTGGATCCTGCTATGTATCGTGCTTATATGGGGTTTTATGAAGTTTAGGTATCCAGTATAAATGTGGTAGCTCGAAATCGGTATCCGTTGTAGATATTTCAAATGAGCGTAATACGGACACGTGATTTTGAAGGATCTCGTCCTTTGAAAGTGAGCTACGTGTGTACGTAGGATTTCCAGAATTCGTATTAAACCCAAGTTTCTCTAATAAACAATTATAGTAATGTGCCTTACAAATAAAAACTATTATTTGAGGCTTTGTCTGCTGGTACCAGTACATATTGGTCATGTAACCTATCCAGTTCAGTTACTACTTCTGGATCATTAAATACAGAGGGATAACGTGTTTTCATAGTCCCTTTAAGTTTTCGAATACGAGATTTTATCAACCATCGTATGACTTTCAGCCATTCAGACAGGTTCTACGTCTTCATGTTTGGCCCATCGTCTGGTATAATATTCGACAGAATCCATAACTAAACTGAAATTCTGACGCCAATTAAAGGAACGGGCTTCCCGGTATTTAGGGCCCCTTAAAATAAGATTTTTGAGGCTTTCATTTTCAACAATACACACGTCGCCGGTAATGACATGTCCGATAGTATTGTATTTGAAAGGAGATGAAGCACATGAACATGTGACAGTGTTGTGTAGAAGATGGTTGATGTCTCAGCACTGCAAAACCTGTTTGTAATTGAATAGCTTGGATGCTATGCTAGGTGTATAGCTGTATGAAATGCAAGGCGTGGTCTTCAGTTTACAATATGGTCGAATACAGGACTGAACCTTTTTGTGATTTAGAACATTGCCAATGTTTAAAGCGTCTATGCCTTTATTTGTGAATTTAAGTTTAAGGAAAAGACGTTTCTGTTCAGAACAGTCATCGTTTGAGACGTGTGCAGGCTTAAACAGTCTGTGATAAGCGATGTCCATTATAACGGAGTTCAGTATGTATTCTGGGGTTGAAGAATCCGTGTAGGGGTTCATTCTTGCTTCTTAAAAAGTTTATTGAGATTTGTAAAAGAGAGAGAATAAAGTTTGCTGCGAATGTGATGAAGACCCAATTTTTTGTTAACGTAAGATAAAGGAGATGAAAAAGTGACTTCATGTATGTAGGGTTGATTGTATGAACAATGTCCGTGACTTCGTTTACGTCTTTCGTTAGAATTAAAAAATTCCATCACATTAACACCATTACACAGTGGGCTTGATAGATTGCCTACACTTTGGATATTATCGTTTCATCCATAGGGATATGCAGTGCCAAGCTGTTTAATCCATAATTCTTCACGTTGTCTACGGAACGGGGTACTCAAGGTGGGATTGTTGGTCCAGTGGTATATTTTTTCGATTATACGCACTCTCATAGACAAGATGGAATGGTCAGAAGAGTTGAAATGTCGATAGAGTATCTGGTTACCCCATTACCCGAACCGATACTCTTTTATTTTAGGGCCCCTTAGTTTCGCCAACATAAATCAAACCACACAAGGTACACTAAATTCCGTAAACAACGGTAGATGATTTGCAGTCTAGATGATCCCAGCTTCTGGTGTTATAATGCTTATTTGTCAGATTGCTGGTGAACACTTGATCCGTTATTAATATATGACATGTTTTACAATTTTTGACAGAACATTTAGAAATTGTTGATATATTATTTGAAAATGAACTATTAAAATACATTCGTATATATGTTAAAAGGTATTAACATATGCTCACACGTATTTACTTATAAAGTTATACACATATGCACATATGTAGTTACA
>BROG01000948.1:65000-205758 GCA_030159075.1 Atrina japonica
TTCGCCTCATGTTCATTTCATTAAAAGAGATAGGGAAATAGAGAACGTAACACTACATCACACGTGCTTTATAAGGTAGCACTTTCCGGAAGTACCCGAATAATTTAATGAGCCGATAAAATTCTTTGGACAGTGATCTCTGGGGAATTGATGTATTCAAACGGAACCTGGCAAACCTTGCTAAATGACACGACGACATCGCCGCCAAAAGGGAGGTAATTAGTGAATAAGGAGATAGAGATAAAATGATAATAAGCTAAAGGATAGAGCAAAGAAAAATAGTAGCAAGGCTAGGCAGATTCGTCACATTCTCCTCCACTACATGAGAGTCACGACCCCGTGGCTTAAAAATTTCCAAAATACAATTACCAAAACCAAAGTATGTTGCCATCAATGAATTCAATAATAAAATACGAAAATTTATATCAGGACTAGATACCTAATCATGAAAAATCTGAAGTATTTCAATACTAAAAGTATCAAAACTGAAATACCAATATTTCAAGTACAAATTCAATAAAACTCACATTACCAATAATTTGATAAGGTTTGAAGCACCTTAATCACACTCTCAAAATTGAAATATCAATTTTTAAAATGAAAAATTCAATAAAGCTCATTACACCTCAAACTCATGAAAATTTCACAAATTGGGCGTTTGTGACTAATATACATTGTATATATACTGAAATACAAATACATAAAACCATATATTATTCAAGAAAATATAAGATAAATCATATAATCCAGAACTCGTCTATTATCGGACTAAGGTGGTATACTAATTACTAATCCAGTGGAACTCCTGATAACAATTTTAAGTCCTGTTATAAAAATTGCCACCTCCCCTGTACATACACAATAAGCATTTAATAAAAATATCATGGATTCCTTTTTGCTCTATTCCCCTGAACCTCAAAATAAAATTAAAAACCCTACACATGAGATTTTCACAATATTATAAAAATCCCATCCTCTGCCGGACGGACAAACCAACCAAAACATTGAGGTGAAAACCCACATCCATCCCAATATCTGTCTGCTGTCACCATCCTGCCATCAATTAAAAACAACCCAGTCAATCTCCCTATCTGCACCATTTATTTGCTTACATCATATTCAAGTCAGGCATAAAAAATTAAATTGATGCAGAATAATTAAAATTTAGATAATCAAAATATTAGTTTCAATGTAAAACGACGACACTATTATATTCGGGGAAAACTTACAGAAAGGACGGCGAACAGATCCATGTATAATTTATAGGTCAACACTCGCTTGAAGATGAGATGTACAGAAAAACGTTAACATTGTCGCCTATAGAAAAACCTATTTAGTGGTCTCAGACAAATTAATGTATTCAAACGGAACCTGACAAAACTTGTTATATGACCTAATTTACACCCCGCCAGTGCCGACAAACGGAGGTAATTAGTGAATATATGAGATAGAAATAAAATGATAATACACTAAAGGATAGAGGAAAAAATATATAAGCGAATACACAACTGGAAAAAATATATAAGCGAATACACAACTGTATATACCTATAAACATATGTATAAAGTTGTTTACACGTACACACGTACTAACATATGTATACACGTATACAGACATGTACACAAGTATTTACACAGATATACAAATAAAAACCATTTAACACCAGTATTTACATATGTATAAACGTAAAAACATATGTACCCACATTTGCATATATAAAGATATTTATAAAAATATGTATAAACGTATACAAACATATATACAAGTTTACAAATATAAACAATAAACTGGGTGTTCTTGTAATAGAAAGTGATATTGATACGGCATACCGTCTGGGAAAGTTCAACAAAAGTCGCCCCAGAAATATCATAGTGAAATTTGTTCAAAGCAGGAAAACATTTTACATTATCAAAATAGGAAAAAAAAATCTGAAACAGCAAAATAACAATTTTTGAGGATTTAACTAAGTTGAATCATCAAAAGATAAACGACACGTTCAAATTAGACTGTGTGAAACGCTCATTCAGTGTGGACGGACAACTATTTGTTGTTCTAAGTAATGACAAGAAAAGGCGTATTACCATCAGTACACCTTTAACAGAAGATTATCTAATGAAAGATAACAATTTTAAATTCGGTTCAGTGAATCATTGATCCCCTACCTGAGCTCTTATGTTTTTATACAGTGGATAAAGCAGACGATTTTGCCGGTAATAATGCGGATTGCGCCGCATTCTGTATATATATATATATATATATATATATATATATATATATATATATATATATATATATATATATATATATATATATATATATATATATATATATATTATTTGCCCGTGTTCTATCAAATGTCTATGCCCGTGATACAAATGTCTATGCTCCGGTTCCTCTCCTCGCTTTATTGCGTTTCAGTTCTAACTTTTGAAAATATTGAACTTTTAAATGAAACTGAATAATATATATTATATTATACTATGTATGTAAGTTTTTCTGTTACAGGTGGTCGATAGGTGAATGTGTATGTTCCATGGTAGTGCTTGTACACACGTTGCAAATACCTTTTTGTAGGTTTATATATATATATATATATATATATATATATATATATATTTGTATGTGTATGTATGTATGTTTTTATGCGTATGTATATATGTATATGTATATGTGTGTATGCGTATGTATGTATATAAGTATATATGTGGTATATTAATAAGAAATGCTATGCTGTCAGTTTAGTTTCAGCCTTATGGAAAGTATCCCAGCATAAACTGAAACAATAACCTACTACGATAAATTTATCATATTTTCTAACACGATAGTGTTTGATCTAGAGGTCACGCATAAGAAAGTGCTATATATGTAACAACCAATACATATATACATGTATATTCCGACTGTATTTGTATAGCAATGTTAGTGTATAGAAGTATATAATTCGAATGTCTGTATGTGAATATTTGATATATGAAAAAGTTTCAGGCATAAAATCACTATTTATCATTTCTACTCAGAATTACAGGAACAAACATACTTGTACCTGTCTGAACATTTTTACATACAAAATTGAACTGTTTAGTGTATAGATATATATTCTACATGTAAATAATACTTTATTGAAATGGTAAAGTTTGTAACTGTCTACAAATGTAGTCTATACATTGTTTGGTCATTCGGACTCAGTTCGTAGCATATCTGTTTTTCTGGTCAGCTATCTATACAGTTTAGTTTCATTTTCGATGGAGAACTTCCTGTTTGCTGTACAAGCATGAACGAGATAGTGATTTACTAAAGGTGTGTGCACAAACAGTACTTATCCTATTATGAGATTCATGTTTTTTAATCTTTTCACTTTCCGCTACCATGATCTTCATTCCATCGTCTTTCTTTTTTAATCCCGTAAAACAGATAGCTACTACTGTACTAATGCATTGACTTGACTTTTCAGTTCACTTTCAGGAAAAACAAGTAACTTTGTTTTCAGCAAATTGTCAAGGCCTTCAGGATAAACATAAAAAAGTTGTCTTTTCATATTTTAAATCGAAAAAGTATAACATTTATTGTATTCAGGATACTCAGTTTTGTCAGGAAAATGAAGACATAATTAGAAGTGAATGGAGCTTTGAGTGCTAATAATAATTTTGAAGGGAAAAGCTTTAAAGGAAAAAAAGATAGAACTGGCAAATTTTTAGCTTTAGACATTCAAAGTCAGGATTCAAGAATAACACTTATTACTATCTCTGGACCAAATACAGATAAACCTCATTTTATGATCAAATTTCACAACTTATTTATGATTTTGGGAATGAAAAAGTAATAATATGTGGAGATTTTAACCTTGTACTTAAACCTGGACATGATTAAAATTAAAAATATATGGTCAAAATGTAACCCTGTGAAACAGGCTCGTTCAGATTATTTTTAGTCTCTGAAAATCCATTATCAACATTTTTAGTGCAAATGTTTATGCAGGATACAGATCTGATCACTCTTTCCCAAAACTTACTCTTCAATTAAATGACTTTAATAGAGGCGCAGGATTATGGGAATTTAACAACTCCTTATAACAATATGTAGAATATCTTAATATTGTTAAAGCTTGTTCTGCATCAGTGAAATCCCATATGCTGTGCCAGTCAATGATTTGGATTCCATTTGTGATATTTCAGATAGTGAAATGGAGTTTGTTATTGATGATCAACTTTTTCTGGATGTTCTACTATGGAAATTAGGGGGGAAATTATATAATTTTCAGTAAACAAAAAAGCAACAAAATCTTAAAGAAAGTTTTCTTTCAGAGCGCATTCAGAGACTTGTAGACTTCAGTGAAGACTTTTCAGATGAGTTTGAGATCAGATACAGAATTTACGGAATACTAAATAAAAGGGATGTATGATAAGGTCTAACGTTTAATGGACTGAGGAGGGGAAAAACCCACAAAATATTTTCTTAATCTTGAAAATAGAAATTTTGTGTCAAAATAATACCTAAAATAGAGAAAGAGGGTGGTACAGTAGTAACAAAACAAGATGATATTTTACAAGAGGTTTTTTCTCTTTTATCAGAAACTGTACGATTATAATCATGTGATGGATGAAGATATTACCACAGAAGATAGTGATTCGCAAAACATTGAAGGCTTAATATCTTTAGATGAAACTGAAAGTATTTTCGAAAAACATGAAAAATAATAAAAGTCCAGGGTCTAATGGATATTCAGCAGAATTTCTAAAACGCTTTTGGAAATATTTAGGGTCATTTGTACTAAGATCTATTAACTATGCCTTCAAAAGGGGGTAAGTATCAATAACACAGCGTCCTGGAATAATAACATGCATTCCAAAAGAAGGCAAATCTAGACAGTTTTTAAAAAATTGGAGACCAATCTCAATTTTGAATGTAATATATAAAATAGCAATTGGGGTTATAGCAAAAAGATTAAAATCAGTTATATCTAACATTATTGATAAAGATCAGACATGTTTCTTAAGAGGGAAAATACACGTCTTGTTTACGATATTATACAATATACAGAAGAAAGAAATATACTAGGAATTTTGTTCCTGATTGATTTTGAAAAAGCGTTTGATTCAGTTACCTGGACTTTAATGTTAAAAGTTTTGACTTTTTTGGATTTGGTAATGACATTGTTAATTGGGTTAGAGTATTACATAAAAATGCTAGGTCTACAATTATTCAAGGTGGAAATATTTCCTCATTTGTTATGTTAAAAAGGGTTGTCGTCAAGGTGACCCTATTGCACCATATATTTTTATATTATGTGCTGAAATACTAGCCCACCATAGTAGGAATAATAAGAATATTTTTGGTATTAAGGTCAATAACTCAAATACTAATTTCACAATACGCGGATGGTACATCCTTAATTCTTGATGGTTTAACAAAATCCATAAAAGAGGCAATTTCTGTTTTAAATAATTTCCGTATTAGAAATAAATGTCAGTAAGTCTCAAGTTATTAAGATAGGTAGCAAAAGGGGTAGTGATGAATATCTCTTACTAGAATTGAGTTTAAAATACGGAAGGGAAAAATTTACACTTCTGGGAATTTAATTCAGTACCAACTTACATGAGATTCCAAAGCTAAACTTTGATAAAAATCTTATGCAACTGAAAGCTTTAATTGACTCATGGAGAAAACACAAAGATCACCCCCGTTGGAAAAATTCATATAACTAAATCACTGCTTCTTTCTCATTTGTTTATCTCCCTACCAAACACTGATAAGTTTACTATTAAAAATATCATTTCACTTATTTTTTGTGGGATGGTAGAAGGAGCAAAATTATAAGAGATGTGTTATACAAGGACTTCAGTGAAGGGGGACTAAAAATGGTAAATGTAAGAGCTTTATACAGTCCTTGAAATTAGCTTGGATTGAAAGACTTCTGAAAAACAATTGAGAGCCTAAATGGCAATGTTTACTAATGTCTCAAATTGATATTGTTCACTATTGAATTGCGTAATAGATATATTAAACATTAATCATAATACTGTATTCTACAGAGACTGGTACCACAGGGACATTATTGTTGTGAGCGACTTATTGAAGGAACAAAATATTTTACAATTTTGAAGAGTTTAAAGGAAAATATGGTATGCAAGATAATGTTTTGAAATATTATGAACTCATTACTGCTATTTATAAGTTTTTTCTCCTTTTATAATTCACATATATAGTACACTGACAAAGTCCTTCATACCTTTAAATATCACATTTTATTTCAGTAAATCAAAGGACTTAACATTACAACATACCTAATACAAATAATACAGAGCCTACAGTAATAAAAAGATGGAAAGAAATATTTTAAATAGAATACAGTAAACTGGAAGAAATTTTTACCTCAACAAAAAATACAAAAATACAATGGTTTCAATTCAGAGTGATGCATAATATGGTAACAACAAATCTATTTATAAATAAAATAGATAAGGATGTAAGTCCACTATGTAATTTTCGTAACAAAGAAACTGAGACAATTATGTCAAGAAGTTAATTTTTTTTAACAATTTCAAATCTTTATTAGACAGTTTCTCATTTCCATTTGAATAAACACATTTTTATTTGTATTTGGTTTACATGTACTTTCAGATGACAATGTTAATTACCAAAATAAAACAAATAATGAATACTATTAATTATAAAACAGTATATTTATAAAACTAGATGTTAATGCAAACCATTAAGCGTTCACACTCTTATTCATGGAATCTATGAGCATTAAAAAGTAGTTATCTAATGCAAACATTAAAGGTTAATTTTGATAAAAATTGGGGAAAGTGGAAAACTTTACTAGAAACTTTTAACTTCAATGATTAAACACTAATTTCATTATTATTATTGATAATAATTTTTTAGCCTGAGGGTATATGACAGCTTTGCTTGAATAAAACAATTTGATTGTTTTACATGCATTTGCATGTATAGGAAACTGAGTTTACAAGTATACAAAAAAAAATATTTTGTTTATAAACATAGTTAATACGTATTTTCAATTCTCTGTACTGAATTAAATGAAAATATTTTATTTTCTAGCAACCTTCAAATATGTATACATTGTATACACTATATATATATATACATATATAGTGTATGTGTGTGTGTTACTTTGTTTTTCTCGTTTCTCATCATCTTTTCCTCTTTATTCGTATGATTGAGCCCTGAGTATTTGTGAGGTGAAGTGAATGGAAGGCGAGTACTAGTCAGCTGAAAAACTCCATACCTCCTAGCCAGCTGGGTCTGTAGGAGTTATGTCAAATCCTGGCTATGCTAATCTGAATAATCTGAATTTTAAAAAGTGAATTGATTGCCGTGACATACTTTTTAATTATTGTTAAAAATAAATTTTGCTTTAATCAAGACAGATAATAGATAAAATACTCTAAAACGCATCAAAGCATAAACTGAACTCGTTGTAGACCACAACTTTGAATCTGATCGTTTCTAAATAACCGTTCAATGACGTAATGGACTAAATACCTTAGATTTTCTGGTTTTTTAAGTTTGTTCTGTTGTTGATGTTAACTTTTGTTATCAGTTAATGCCTGTGTTGTTGCACAGATTTCTCTTCTTCATTCTGAAATACAGTCTGTTTGTTTATTGTTGTTTAACGTCCCACTCAAGAATATTTCACTCATATGGAGACATCACCAAATGCCGTTGAAGGGCTTCAAATTTTGGCCTATGCTCGTCATTAAAGGCCATTGAGCAGTGAGGGTTCTCAGACATGTTGACATCTACTGTGACACAAGACCACGGTTTTTACTGTCTCATCCTAAGGACAGGACAAGAAACCAACCTGCCGCCGGTTGGACCCAAACGTACAACCTCACGATCAAGAGTCGAGCGCGCTACCGACTGAGCAAGGCCGGCTCTGAAATACAGTGAAAAGGATATTAAGACATACCGTGGCCGTCCACTGTTTCGTACGATCACGGGTTTCGCTGAAACCTGATAACTAGTTGGTTGATCGCTGTGAAGCATCTACACGATGTTGAATGTGCCTGAATACTATTGTTGTGTTTGTGTATGCTTGATGTGGTGTAAATATGCAACATAAGATGTAACAGTTTTAACAGCTTGAATAATTTGGGTTTCTTTTGGTCGAGTATTGTTACAGTGAATATATTATGAATGTAAGACTAAGGAATAGAACTGAGCAAAAATAGGAGTAATTTGTTCATTTGTGTGAATCATATATGTTTTTTCGAATCTCCCATCAACTCAAAACACCAGAACCCCTGTAATATTGATGAATTTCACTATCGATAAGTTCATTAAGAAAAGTAACGAGAAATTGCATTTGTTTTTATAAAACTGTTAGGTATGCCTAAACATGTTTATGCACATTGTAACTCTATTTACGTGTTGTTTTTATCTTTCACATGAAAGAAAAATATTTTTATAAATGGAAATAATATAGTTTGAATCACAGTGTATGTTTATCAATAAGTAGCAACATTGATGTAATGTTTGTAAGCCCGACTGCCATTACTTTAATTATCATGTTTATCATGCGTTAACACATAGGTATAATGAAGAGTGTAACGTTCTCAATCTTTGAAGGATGATTATTTCTTTTGGTTGAATTGTAGTATTCTATTGCAGTATGCCGTATCGATTGTAAGGCAGCAATTTTCTTAAGACTGGCAAATTTCTCTTGTTATTTATTAAAGGGCAAACACATTAATTGTATCACAAGGAAAGTCTAGACGTTTTGGTTTTAGTTACTTGATGTTTATTTAAATTTACTGTTAAATCGACAGTGCATTAAGTCGGGAATACATGAACTACTCATATCTTAATTGATAACATACAGGTAATAGTTCAGTGAACTTATAAAATTGTTGGATTAATTCTACGATTACTGTAGCAACGGTCATTAGTAAAAACTTTCATCTTTCTTTACACCTTTGCATTGATCTATCTATCTATTTATCTGATGTCAGTCTATCTCTCTGTCTATCTGATGCCAATCTATTTATCTAATTGATGTCTGTCTATCGATTTATCAGTCTTTCTATTTGATCTCTCTCTCTCTCTCTCTCTCTCTCTCTCTCTATATATATATATATATATATATATATATATATATATATATATATATATATATATATATATATATTCCAATAAAATTTAATGTCCTCCAAAGGGAAGTATCAGTATGCGAATAAAAAGCAAAACACTCAAATTTCACAAATTTTCGATCACTTGGCCATTATCAAGTGAAAGACGACAATTACATACCGCCTGTAATTCCCTTCATTGCAAGTATATGGAGCGATGTATTTTTCCGTACACTCACACAGGTGACCTGAGTGTTAATCGCTTTACATTTTGGCGTAGGAATGCATGAATGAATCAATAAAGAATATGATATCACATATTTATTTCTTATTTATCTTAAATTTATACATTATCACAAAACAAAAACAAAAATCACAGAAAAATTGGAAACACAGTACTAAATCTATATCTGTAACACACTGTACAGCCTACAGGCCCATCTTGTGATATATCTAAGTCAAGTTATGATGTTATGACCAGAACCACAGACCACAAAAATGAAAGTCCGCTTCGTAGTTACAACAGAAAAAGGGAGTAAGGCCAAGTGCAACTTTGCCAAGTATCTCTGAAAAAGAGCTCTATTTGTTTGCCTTCACCGGATATTTCTATCAGAAACAATTCGTCACTCGCATCTTGTGAAATCAGACCTTGTGAAATACGTACGTAAGTTACATACGAATCAGTCATCATGATTGCCAGCGGATTGGTAAAAATGTCAAATAAAATGGCTACTTTCAGTTGTCATGAATGAATATTAGCTGTCTCCCTTCTCGTAAGTGACACTCAAACTCTCTATGGTATATCCCATAGCTTGGCCGCGGCCATTTGCATTTTCAATTCTCTTCTGACACATTTAACCTTCTGGTATCAAGCTGACGAATATTTTAAAGTAACTCATAAACTTATCTGACACTTATTCAAAATTTTCATATCACTAGTTTTTTTCAAAATGATATGAAAATAAGAAAATAAACCTTAATTCCATTTAGTATTTCCGGACAGAAATGGGAACTACTTCAGCTGTTTAGCTGTTACGTCATATGAAAAAACCCCACCGCAAAGCCAATTACATAGAATGAATTTTGTATCCAGCTGACTAAAGATTTACAGAAAATGGTAATATATATAAATATAAGGTTGTCTATCGATCTTGCTCCCTATCCGATGTTTCAATCTCTATCTGCCTGTACGTCTATCTTTTTTCTTTCTGTCTACTTGATGTCTCCTTCTCTATCTATCTGACTGTATGTCTGTTTGTCTTTCTGATATCTATCACTATATATCTGCCTGTATCCCTGTCTTTCTGATGTCTGTATCTCTATGTCTGTCTGTCTGACTATCCGATGTCTGTATCTCTATCTGTCTGAATGCCTGTCTGTCTCTGATGTTTGAATCCCTATCTATCTGCCTGTATGCTATTTGTCTGTTTATATTTTTGTATCCCTTTCTATCTGATGTTTGTATCTCTATCTATCTGCTGGTATGTCTGTCTGTCTATCTATTATTCTTCCTTTCTATTTGATGTCTCCTTCTCTATCTATCTGACTGTATGTCTGTCTGTCTGTCTATCTGATGTCTATCTCTATCTATCTGCCCATACCTCTGTCTGTCGTTCTGATGTCTGCATCTCTCTCTCTTCTCTCTCTCTCTCTCTCTCTCTCTCTCTCTCTCTCTCTCTCTCTCTCTCTCTCTCTCTCTCTCTCTCTCTCTCTCTCTCTCTCTCTCTCTCTCTCTCTCTCTCTATATATATATATATATCTGTCTATCTCTATCTGTTTGAATGTCGGTCTGTCTATCTAATGTCTGTCTCTGATGCCTGTATCTTTATATATTTGCTTGTATGTCTGTCTGTGTATCTGATGTATGTACATCTATCTGGCTGTATGTCTGACTGTCCGTCTATCTGATGTATGTACCTTTATCTATCTGCCTGTATATCTGTCTATCTGATGTCTGTATATCTATCTGGCTGTATGTCTGACTCTTTGTCTATCTGATGTCTGTATATCTAAATGGCTGAATGTCTGACTCTCTGTCTATCTGATGTCTGTATATCTATCTGGCTGTATGACTCTATTTATTTCATGTTTGTATTTTTTGTACCCGCCTGTATATCTATCTGGCTGTATGTATGACTGTCTGTCTATATGATATCATCATGACGTGGAAGCCTGGTAAATACTCTGCATGATTTTGAAAGTGAATTGCGTGGAAACTTAGTGGTCATTCTATCTTACCACAGATAACCCATTTTTATAGAACGACAGAATAGCATAGTTATATAGCGTCTAGTACCATTGTAAAATATCAAGCTAGGAATTTGCACTTTCATGTAAGACGATATCGATGAAAATGAAATAGGGGAAATTATATATATATATATATATATATATATATATATATATATATATATATATATATATATATATATATATATATATATATATATATGCACTTTGCGTATGGCGTTGTAAAGGAATCTTCAAATATACAGGAATACATTCACAAGGATAGATCAACTGTATCAGACTGTAACAGACATAAATTTCTAAACATATTTTTTATCTTTTATAAAAATAAAAATCAAACATAAAACTTGTCTTCTTATTACAATGTGGATTAATTTTATAAAGCTAAGTAATTTTTTACAGTGGTTAGTCTTACACGGATTTCGGCTATACGTTAAGATATATTATTTTGCCCTGTATGACAACACTTTATCTTTAGGAAAAACACATACTTTTCAAATTGGAGCTCAACTGATGAAGTCTAATTGACAGAAACGATATCGTCTTGAGCATTATAGCTTTGGTATTATGTTTATAACATTTCTTAATAATGATGATTGCTTATTAGTTAAATTGCAGGTGACAGAAGAATGACGGTCCAGATTCTTTATTTTATCAGCGTCTCTTCTCGGTTATGTATATATTTTGACAAAATATTGTATCATAATATCAGGTACTTAATTTAATCAATGATGGAGGTTCCCTGTTCTTCATTTTTACATAATGACTAATAGAAAAAAAACATTTACAATGTATCAGTAACATCTATTAATTTTATGGTATGAAAGTGGAATAAATTTCTCTCTCTCTCTCTCTCTCTCTCTCTCTCTCTCTCTCTCTCTCTCTCTCTCTCTCGGTATTGAAATGAATATCGGAAGTTAAATTTTTACAACAAATACTTGAACAGGTTATGGTGCGAAAGTTAAATTTTATTACAACAATTTTATACTAATATTAAAAGCTCATTTGGTCCAAGTAAAAATATTACTGACGAAGCAAAACAAGTATGAATTCTGTGTGTGTGTTGAATCATTTCATTTCGTCCACTTCGTATATTTGTTAAAGATAAATATCTTGGTTATATTTAGTATCTTAATAGTTTACAGTTACATCATTTAGATTCCACAGACAAAAGTCGTGTAATGCATTTTTTGTTATCATATTTTGTGATTCAGTGACAACTATAATGAAAGAGTAATGATGCAAATGAAAAGCTGTGTACATAGTCTAACGATTTTAATGTGACATCTCTAGACATAGTATCGTCTGCGAAATTGTATCTATGATAAGTACACCTATTTGCCACCAACGAAGATACCTGCTAACAAGACTTGGCTTTCGTCCAATTTTCGCACGTAGTGCAATATGTGATAGGCTTCCTACGAGCAGTGTCTGAGTATTTTACGGTCATAAAAATCTGACATCAAAGATAGTTTTAATGAGTATACGTCTGCATCTTTGTTGAAACAATTTACCAACAGAAGTGTTAATAGCAAAATGCGATTTGCAATCATGTATGTTCAACAACTATGTAATGTTCTCCTGGTGTGGTGATGACGAAATAATCTCTCAGGACTTTTATATTGTTATGACCGGGAGTGAAATTAAGGATAAACAGAAGTAAGGCATTACTGGGGTGGGCGTTAGTTTATTGTCAAAACAAAGTGGTAATCGTCAGGTTTTTGATGTACATGTTTACTCCCCAGATTGTTTGATTATTGTTAATCAAGCTGCTAATGAGAATGTCAGTGGTCTTGAGTGCATAGGTTGGTTGTCATAATTAATGACAGAGATCACATACAATCATTAGACTGAAACGGGGTTCACGTTTATCGTCTATTTTATACCGAATAATGCTAGAATGATTTTAAAAAGGTGCATTTCACACGCCATCTTTTTCATTCAATGTTACTTAGAATCATTGGACTTTGTCTTTGCCTGAAATAATTCCAATGCAAAGAATTTTTGCCTGTTGTCTTTCATATTTCTAAATCTTTACTGTATTTGCTATATTACATGCTTTCGGTGTTGAAGAAACATATGTAGCAGCTTGTTTATTCAAAGGTTCCAGTGGACAGTTGTGAGAGAACGAACATGGTGTGATTAAAACATTTTGCTTTTCTTTTATAAAAATTTTCCTTGATCGGTAATTCATTATGTAGAAATTATCTGACAAAAATAACTGCCATAGATAATTGTTAAGTCGTCCATATGACCTGGGTTAAAAGTAGTCTAAACAAATGCATTAATTATCGTAATACTGTATATAGATATTATAAACATAATACAGTAAAACAACATATGTACAGACGAACACGCGATAATTTGAACAATTGTTTTCTGTTTCACGATAACTTGTAGATGAACATCTGACTGACATAAAACTAATTATTTTCTTTATCTCGGCCAATCCGCATTCACATCGTTTTCCCGCCATCGAATTATTATCAGTTCTGTGTGTATATAATCAGTAGTTATAGAGGGCTGGAGGTTTTCCAGAAAAGGGAAACATTGAGCAGTTGTAATATTTTTATAACTTATTTACGACCTCGGCTTATCCTGATCATATGATTTGGGTACATTCAAGATGTTAATCGAAGCAGATTGAAATAAGAAAGTTCTTACCTATATCATCATTTCTCGTATCTGTATTGTATTTATGTTTGTTTGCGATTTCAAGCTACTGAAACTCATCTATTTATATACTAGAGGCGCCCAGGAGCCTGTATAGCTCACCTGGACTATACTGACCAAGTTCAGTTTCAATTTGCAAAGCAGTTCCAGATGTGTTTCCCATAGGATCCAGTGTTAAACTACGTTACCCGTTGGGAGCCTTTTTGGGTGGGATGTGGACCTGCTGAACACAATTTTTACAGGGACCGACCAAAGACTATTGTGACTAAGTATGGGTTCAGCTGGCCTGGTGGTTTCAGAAGTCGAAATATCTTTGAATGGGATTCCCCATTGGGTTCAATGTTAAACCATGTTTTTGCTGGCGGTCATGTTTATGGTGGATTGGAAAATTTTGAGAAAATCTTGCTAAAGGACCTTAAATGCATTATTCCCGTAAAGTTTTGTTCAACTTGGTTCAATAGTGTTATTGGAGATGAGCAAATTATGTTTTTCCAATAGGGTCTAGTGTTATTCGATTCTGTCGAAATTTTCAATGCAGGTAGATCTTTCCCTACTGATAATTTTTGGGCAGTTAGTTGTGACGTTTTTTGTATGATTTTAGAAAAGAAAATAGCGAAAACATTCGAAAATCATTAAAAATAAATATTTCAGAGGCAATTATTCAAAATTTGGTCATCAGGTTCATCTGAACTTTTTAGGGTTGATATACCTTGTCATGCTGATCATATCTGGCTAAGTAGTTTGGCGCGTTCTGTTTCATTTTTAGCTATTTTCCAAAAACTACAGTTTTACCCCTATCTTCTATTTATAGCTATGATGGTCATGTTGAATAGTCGACTAGCATACCGGATATAATTTTGTTTCAAGAGGAGAAGATTTTTAATAAGTTTATGCCGGACGTTGGACGGACGACGGACGCCAAGTGATAGCATGAGTTAAAAATGGAAAATCAATTATCATAATTAAGATTATAATGAGGAACATTCCTGGAGGTTTACCTCTCCTTATTATAAACGGCGTTGTCACCGATCCGGTTATACTTCTTATTCCCGATTGTCAAATCGCCGTGATCACATGTTGTTTATTTTCTACAATACACATGGAGCTCTCCGTTTAAATGGGGTGTGTATTATTTGGTATTATGACCCAATTTTAAAAAGGTACGTTCTGGGAGCACTCGAAGTTATATTTTGCTGTTGCAAACTGTGACAATTTTTTTTCCGAGTAAATTTACCTTTTCACGTGAGTGTGCAACACGAAATCTAAATACTAAAATAGTTATTTCAGAAAAAAAGGAAACAGTGAAAACAACGAGGATTAATTCCCGAAACCTCCAATATAAATCAGGCATACTGATATTTATTTTTCTCTGATGTATTTTTTAATTGGATGCATTTTAAAGAAGTTATTACAATTTTATTTTCAATAAATCCAAGTGACTTGATTTGACACGAGAGCAGGACGTTTGACGCTTAGATGCGGGTTCAACTTATGATATGCAGATAACTCAAATTTTCTTGTATTTCAGAGAATAAAATGCAATAATATGTAACAAATTTATATCGTACATACTTCAAACACAGCGAATTTTGTGTCTGTATTGGACGTGATTGTATGTGACGATGTCGTACCATTGATGTTGTCTCTGGAGTAGAATCCGCTGTTGCGTTGTAACGAACGGGATGAGGGAATGTTGACAAGAAGAAGAGGAAGTTGGTGTGTGCGGCGCTGTAAAAAGATAGAGGGTGTCGTATTCCCTGTGGTTCACCAAAATACACTGTACCAGTTAATCCGTATTTATTGTCAGTCGCAACGATGAACAGTTAATCATAAATTTAACAATAAATGGAAATAGTTCGAATATTGAATAATAATGAATAAATGAATAAATAAAAATTATTGAACAAATACAAGTATGTCCCGGGTGAAAACAGAATGCAAGTAGGATATATAAGAAGTAGTATACGTAGTCTATAAAACAAAGTAATAAGTCGGTGTTATCAATAGTGTGTCTGATTTCCGAACTAAGAAATTGAAATTTGGACAATAGTTTGTAAATAATAGATCTAGTATAAACTTGAAAGGTGTTGAGTAAATTACTAAACAATAGCAAATTAAATCTTACACAGATGTACAAGTACATAATCATAAAAGAGAAATTAGATAAGTACATAAATAAATATGTAAAGAGAGAATTAAAATGTGAAGTAAGTTCATTTCCCGTATTATAAATATTGTCCAGGTGTCACAAAGTCTAAGCACATTTGGTGGGAAAACATAAACAATTGAATCTGTAAATTGATAATTATAATCCGTTAGGTACAGAGTAAATTAAAATGTAAACATTCATGTGAAAATAGAAACACAATTTTGTATTGAAAAGTCCAGAAATGATAAAAATAGCAATGTCTGAATTCAGCTTGGTGATACTTCAATTAATTATGGTGTAGATTGAATTTAGTCTGCCCCAATTGTTATTATTAGCTGTAAATCGTAAATCGGGACGACAAAAAATCGTTCTGTAAAACCAGTGTTCCACTGCATGACGTGTGTACTGAACATATTAATATCGTAATAATTTTTTTATAATGTTTCCGATTTCTGTAAAACTTTACACGGACAAAATATATAGATATCTACAATGTTTTTCCGATTTATATTGTTGTTTTCAGAATTTCAATAGATCATTAATTTCAGCACCATGTAATATCGGCACCTGAGAAATTTCCGCAATTGAATGGGTATTATCAACATTGAAAGCTGGTAAGAAATAATCACTTACTATCTCTTGATGAATATCAATATCTTTACATTAAATTCGGTGAATGTTTCAACAACAGTGTGTGTGAAAGTTTCATGTTTTAAAAGATAAAAGATTTGAGTCACGTATTTTCTTATGGAAAACCTCAGGAAATATAGTCCTTCCCAGTTCCACAATTTAACCAACATTTTTCTTTGGAGTAAGTTACTTGTAGCAAACTATTGAAATTAACATTTTTTTATATTTACATACCGACTGTTATTTCCTTCATTGCAAGTATATTTTAATAACACAAGTCGGTTCGTCGCGTGACCCAAGTGTTTAACTGCTTTACTTTTTGGCGTAGGAATACATTAACATTTTCGAAATCCTTTTCATGACCATGTATTTGTCGGACAAGTCTTCTCTGAACATATGAATGAATCAATAAAGAAAAAATAACACACATTAATTTCGTATTTTTATTTTTATCTTTAAAGCCATTCAATACCACAAAACAACTAAAATAACCGAAAGAAATCGAAAACACAGGACTAGACCTGCATCTGTAGCACAATGTACATTTGCGATAGATCCTGGTCATGTTATGAAAAAAACGCAGGCCACAGAAATGAAAATTCGCTTCGTAGTTGCGTTGCTTGTAAATTGAACAGAAAAAAGAGAGTTAGGTCTAGTGCAATTTTGTCAAGCATCTCTGATAAACAGCTTGCTTTGCCGTCACCATATATTCCTGTCAGAAACAATTCGTCACTCGCATTGTGTGAAATCGGATCTCATTTCACCTCAAATCCTATAATTGCTAGGCTACTTCCCAGGTCCATCTTGTTTTTCACAACTTGTAATGTCAATGCCGAGCTTAAGTAGTGTTCATAGGTCTCTCAGTAAATTGACGGGATACTCTACTATATAGTTAGACCTATCGTGTTCGCATTATAAAATATATAATCAGCTGGTAAATACTGAAGTCTGAATTGACCTACATAACAACGATCATCTTTTGCTATCCAAATCTCACATGATAGGCCTATTTCCACACGGCCCATTTGGGCAATTCTCTTCTGATACATTTAACCCGCCACTACTAAATGGTCGAATATTAATAATCGCGAACTGAATCTGAGAATAAGTATTGTCCATATCACTAGTTTCTTTCAAAATGATATATATATATATATATATATATATATATAGAGAGAGAGAGAGAGAGAGAGAGAGAGAGATAGATAGATAGATAGATAGATAGATAGATAGATAGATAGATAGATAGATAGAAACCTTAATTTCATTTAGTATTTGTAATCAGAAAAGAGAACTACATCTCGTGGCAAAACAGCTGTTGGACTGAAAAAGTGAAAAAAAATATCCAGGATTAATTATTTGCACATCAATCGTGATCTATACTGAATAATCCAACGATAAAGGTAGGCCTACGAGTAAAAGGCGTTTGCCCTTCATTTGAACGCCAATATATAGATGTATGCCGTACACTAAAATCAACACAAAAGCGCAGCAGTTGACACAAATTGTTTAAAATCTGTATATTTTAAATTAGAAATAGGAAAATTAATAGTAAAGAAAAAATACCAAACGACCCCTACGATCGGCGAAACATTTATATATACTCTGCCTTCCCTCTAACTTGAAATCCTGGATCAACCCTGGCTTTGTTTGTATATATTGGATTTGATGCTTTTGACCACTAATTCAGTTCTAAAGTGTTTGCTCTATATATCGGTACAGGAATTTTCGTTTGCGTTTTCTCAACATGTATGGATATGGAAATTTATTTGAAGAAAACAAAATTTGCATTGTATCAAAATGGTGTCTTCCTCCTATTCCAACACTTGACATAATCAGATTTCTTTTATTCCTGTTGTATGAACAATGGATGTTTTTATAACGTAGGTGTATTGTTTTAGCAATTTAAGGCTAATTGAAATACAGGTACTGAACAGGTTAATTTAGATAAGGTTAATTCAAACATTTCTTTCTCTCCACAAGTTAATAGTAAATTTAGTAAAATTTAGGTGTACAGGTCTATTTTTATATTTGTTCTCACTAACACACTTTAAAATTTTCATTTCATGGTAATTTTCTGATAAGTAAACGTTTGGTATCTAGGTAAATTCAAATATTTAATAAAATTAATATTTTTCATTCTCATGGTAAATTTAGTAAAATTTTGGTATTTAAGTAAATTCAAATAATTAGTGAAATTAAATTGATATTAGCTGTCGTTGATATAAATTCCCATTTTATGTAATATTTTATCTCATATATATTTGCTATTTGCAGTTAATATAAATTCTATTTTTATAACCCTTTGAGTTTATATTCGTACATCATCATTTCATACCTAAATCAGGCAAAATTTTCTGAAATTGTCCATGTCCCGGGTATATCAGGTGATCTCGACCCATTTTTAACTCGTCCCAATGCATTTCGGCTTTATCATTCTTGACATATATGATCATGAACTGCCCTACTCCACCGGGCTTGGTGACACGATTGTAAAGCATGAGGTAAGCATACTTTTCACAATTATATTGTTTTGATTTTGTCAATGTCATCATTTAGGGTAACATTGGATATTACGAAGTACATTTGATATGGCGAAAGAGTTTTTGTGAAATGTCATTGCATAAAGAAATACAGCTAGAATTTTTAAGGTACGGAGAGACTTAAATTCTAATGATACAAGTAACTTGGAAAAGAAGATCTTTTACAACATTTCACGTCTTTGATAATGTGTTTGAACACACATTTTATCATATTCTCGACTATATGTCAAGGGACAAAAATAATCATTGTGACAGCTTATATCGCTTTTAGGTGTTTTTATGTAAAATTTAATATCTGTTCTCATTAGCATATCTTTTATTTGTGGCAAATTTAGTAATATTTTATTATTAAGGTAAATTCAAATATTTAGCAAAATTTAAGTATTCGGCCAAACTTTAAATTTCTAATACATCTTTAATTTTTCAATTCCATGGTATATATATTAAGTGTATTTTAGTATTAACTAAGGTTAATACAAATATTTAGCAAAACCTAGGTATTCACGCAAAGTTTAATATTTTTCTCTCTCTCTAATACATCTTTGAATTTTCAATTTCATGGTATATTAAGTATATTTTATTATTAAGTAAGGTTAATACAAATATTTTGCAAAACTTATGTATTCAGACAAAGTTTAATATTTTTTCTCTCTTATACATCTTTGATTTTTCAATTTCATGGTAATAAGGTAAACTTTTATATTTAAGTAAATTAAAAAAATTGAATTCAAATTTTTATATTTTTTCTCTCTTACACATTTTTAATTATTTATATTTCATATCAATATTATAGTTCATCATATATTTAGTGAACACAAATCATAATACATGTAGTATCAATTGTTGTTGTTGTTGTTGACCAGAGGTTTTACATGTATACATTGTTACAATTATATAAATGCTTCATTTTCACACTTACTAAATGATTCACAATATATATATATATATATATATATATATATATCTATATCTATATATATATATATATATATATATATATAGATATATATATATATATATATATATATATATATATATATATATGCACATTCATGCATATGCAAATGGTTTTTCTTCAGTTTATGACAACTTTCTTTTACTTTTTACCTGTGATTACATGAGGATATAAATTTGGTATTTTTACAAGCTGAATATACGTAATTTATTGTTTATACAAGAATTCCTGTAATTCCAACAAAATTTTTCACCTTTCCACTCTGATTTTCAAATATTGGAACAGGAGGAATAAACCATCAAAATTTATACGATTTTCCCTTCAATCTGTTATCATCTGAAGATCTAAATATTGAATCGTGGATGATATTCAATTTCTTAACAAAAAATGACGGAACAGAATTTTCACGGTACCTTGTCACCCCCCCCCCCCAATAAAATAAACTATACACCCCTTTTCAAAATTCCTGAATCCGCCCCAGAATAGTGGCCAAATACAGACCTGTCAAGTTATCCTGCCTCCTGTACTGGAAATATGTGCATCATTTAAAACTGATCTTACAATGATAAACTTAAAGTTTATGTTATTAATACAATGTATATTCCATTTATTTCTGTTCGTAGATCAAATAACTACATTAATGTTTGCTCAATCTTTATCTATATTTTCATCTTTTTCTAAATGACATTTGCTCTGTTTATTAAAAAATTAATTTGATATGTCATGTTTATTTATATTATCTGCGTACATCACGAGAAGCTCGATACACCATAGCATACTAACATCATTACACCCCAAATATTTGCATCGGTCGAATGCTATGGTGTATGTAGAGATAAACTACACACATTATAATGAGAAAAAGTGGCAGCCAATGATACAATGTGTACATGTAGGCTGATCTGGCCAAGAAACCTAAATATTGCTGTTTTAAGAAGTTCCTAAAAACACATTTCTAGAAATCAAATTTCTGCAAAAATATTTCTTCACCTTATTACAAGTAAAACACGTTAAATTAATGAATCAAATTGAATGCAAGGGGATAATTGAGGAAATCATGCAAAAATGAATGAAAATGACAAAATCTTAAAAATCCACAAAAACGCGTCAAAACTTTATATTCCGATTTCTATGAAAAATACTAACTTGAATCATACATCCATGTAGATCACAAACAATCCGTTTTTACGAGTTGATGGAGCTAAGTCGTTTATTGGGAACAAGTCAAAACACATTTTGCAGTATGGGGTTAATAACACATTATATTGACACAAAATTACACATGTATGTGCATTTTAGCAACATAAACTCAACTTCAAGATTATTCGTATACTTTTGCTTTTTAAAATGACGAAAATAACAATTCGCTGAAAAATATAGGTCTACAAGACTTGTTCAAAGGTCAACGGACAAGAAAATTCGATGTTGATTTTATTACAATTTTGGGTAGATATACATAAAACCTAAGTATTATTTAAAAAGAAAATTTTTAATTCCTCCGATTACGCATATCAGGTAGAAAAGGGTAACAAAATGTCAGGCTATAAAGAGTAATTTCCCTTCACCAAATACTCCGCTAGGTCTGCCAAACAGGAAGTGACGTACATGTGGTGGTCAGCAGTATTAAGAAAAAATTATAAGCATCAAGTCTTTTGATTATTCGACCGTTTACACAACAATCCGTCATCAAAATCTCAAAAACAGACTAACATCTATTATACAAAACTCTTTTGTATACAAAAATGGAAATCGCAGATATTAATACAATATCAATATTAGGTGTTAGGTCATGAAGAACTTTATATTGTCAAGGACAAGGAACACATTGATTCCAATAACAAGTACACTGAAGGTGTACTATCAAGGTGCTGGGGTTTTTAGCAGACAACATCTTCGTGGTTTTTGCGGGAAAAGTTTTCCAACATATTGTCGGAACTCCAATGGGTACCAATTGTGCACCTCTCTTGGCTGACATATTTTTGTATTCATATGAAGCGGAATTTATACAGTCTATGCTCCCCAAAGGAAACAATCAGTTAGCATATCGGTTCAATTTCACTTACATGTATATCGACAATGTTATGTCCATAAATAATTCAGAATTTCAGAATTACCTCGGCCAGCTGTATCCTGTTGAGCTAGAGATCAATGAGACGACAGAGAGCAACACATCTGCTTCTTACTTTGATTTACTCCTGTCGATTGGAAAAGACTTCACACATCCCTCTATGACAAACGAGACCTCAATTTTCATATCACAAACTTCCCGTTTCTAAGTAGTAATATTACATCTTCTCCTGCCTATGGCGTTTTCATTTCACAACTTATACGTTATTCCAGGACATGCTCTTCTTATGAATGTTATATTCTGAAAGCTAAACGACTAGCCAATAAACTACTTGCACAAGGTTACGTTGTTGAACGCTTGAAGTCGTCGTTTAAGAAGTTTTATGGTAGATACGGGGATCTTGTTAAATAATATGATGTCCCCCTCTCAGAAATATTAAATAGTATTCTGGATCACGGCCACAGACAGTGACTCCGTTTCACCAATCATGCTTTTCACCGAACTTGACCTCATCACCAAGCTTGACCTTTTTGCCGAATTTGACCCGTTCATCGAACTAGAAATGTTTCCATTTGCAACGGGCGTGGCAAGGCAGCAGAAGACGCTGACTCCTTCCGGACACCTGGTCTTATTTCTTTGGGATTCGTAATTGTTCTTCGTGTTGAGACCATGCACATCTAATTCTTGATTATTGAATGGTACTTTTTCAATTTTACTTAAGATCTTGGGTTTCTATATACGAAATAAAGTTATTGGCTAAAAAGTAAGAATATTTCCATTTACTTTACATATGTTGCGAAGGTAAAAATGATAACCGGAAGAACATACGAGGAACAAAAACGAAACGGCGTGAATAAATGCAGGATCAAAACGGTAATCCGGGCTAACTCGAGAGTTCCCTATTTAGGTGTTTTTGGATTTTTCCATCCAGAGCAATGTCCCTTGATCGTGATGAAAAAAAATATGGACCGATGTTTAGCTCGCCGGGACGAAAGTCCGGAGAGCTGATGCCATACCCCTGGTGTAATCATCGTCTGCGTCCGTAGACAAAACTTTAATGACTCATGACCACTTGATTTGGACTACATGATATACCCCTAATTAACGATCGCACGTATACCGTTCATTGCTGTTACATAGATACGGAAAGCATGTCAAACACGATTGTACGTCGTATTGTGGGAAGTATTTCAACGAAACAGCCATCATTCATTTTCCTAAATAAAAATATTGTATATCTATACATGTAGGTTTACCACATTCAAGTTAAATAGATAAAAACAAAAGCAAGTATTGGTATTCTCCAACCAATTTCAGACTCCGAGATTGAACAGAAGTGTTATATAAATAGCCTCAATTCGTCCCATTTCGTTCAGTTTTATTGGTTCATATCATGTGACCTCAACAGAATGTCGGGCAAGATCGCTTCCGGTTTCGTATCTGCCATTTAGCACTGCATGGTATATAGATTCCAGGTCACATATACAAGATGAAATGTTTCACTGGAAGTTTTCTGGAGTTGCATACTATTATGACAAACGGTATCAGAAAGAATTAATTCAAAAAAGGTCTATTGACCCATACCAGTTGGGAAAATTACTCGTTTTCTAGATAACTTTTTTACGGATAAAGAAAAAGCACGGGGATATTTATCACCATAGAAAAATGACCCAGGTATATTTACACAATACAAAAATAAATGTTCAACAGTTAACAATGACCATGTTGTAAAAGTAGGTTGAAATTTTAGCTATATACATGATTCCCTAAATATTAATTGCATCTCGAATCTCAAATAAACAAAGCATATGCTATCCGGGACGCAATTTTCGATCAAATTACATGTTTTCCCTTTTATTTTCTTGTTTGTCTAATCTTGTTTCATTGTCAATATACGGTCAAACTGTTGTTTATGTTTAAAGGGCCGAATTTGATATGTCAAAGTACACTGGCCGAGTTCTTCCCTGAACAAGCAAGAGTCTTATTGGCTAAATGTACAGCATTGAAAAATGATATTTTGTCAACATGTCCGTGATTTAATGTACTTTTAAGATATTGGTATGTCCAGAAAGTGCAAGCTTGTATTTGTTGGTTTGAAAGCAGAAAAACAGGTCACTTTTTATCTCTACCGCCCGTTACTGCTCCGCGTTTCTTGTGTTCGCTCTTGTTCTTAGTCTCTGAAGACCTGACGTGTATATGTGTGCCAAGAATGATAAAGCCGAGACTGTGATGGGATGAATTTAAGATGGGTAGACATTGTTAATGTCCGATTCACGTAAGCTTTTGATTATCATACGGATGATTCTACTCACTTTTCGGTTATGACAAGCTGCACAGGAAAACGTTTTATTTCTCGCTGGGTACTCTCTTAAGGTTCACATTATTGACACGTAAATTACGTAAAACATGGATGCAATCCAAATTGTTGGACGTATTTCAGCGAAATTTGGGTCCTGCACCACAAAACTTGAGAATTTACGCAGGTATGTGAATATTCTTAAATTGGCCTTCTTAGCAAATCAGATTTCAGTATTGGCTACTGTCACAAACTGGGTTTTATTATTTTGTTACAGAGTTTAAATTACGCGCGATAAACTTTATGGTATGATTCTCTTATATGTTTTAAGCTTACGCGCATGCGAAATATGTCAGGTAGCGAGAATGCGCAAAATACAGTTGCGGTAAGTTTAACTTCATTTATACTTCATATAAAACTGTATGTATATAAATAGTATGTAGAATAGTTAATATCGTTATATTAAACGTTATCGACGACAATAATAGAGTAAATATGCATTTGTAAACCAGTTTACTTCAATATAGTGTTCAGCGTGATATACACTCACTCATGCATACATTACGTGTACGTGTACCCGAGAAAGTTACCTGTCAACTAGTGTTTGTTATGAAACGAATGCCATATTTAACTGGTGTTATATACATTACATGTGTGTATTCTTTATCTCGTTGTTGAGCTAACTATTTGAGTATTAATTTATTTATATACATTTAACGTGTTTAGATAAATAGGTCAATTCTGCAATATGTAATATGGAGTACGGAAACCCATTGTAGTCATATTCATATGTTTCGTATTTTATTTAGCTTCTCATGATACAGTGAGTGACAAATCAGGATACACACAGTGTGGCACATCAGATGAACAATATCAGTGTTCAAGTGACCTAAATATGTGTAATCATTGTCAGTGATTAACTTAGATCCAAATAACAATTATTGTTGTACACTTTTGTTGAAAGTGGAAGCAGAGGTGGAGTATGGTATGCTAATGTTGGTGCACATTAATACTTACCTGGTCGTGGAATAGATATACATGAGTGATGAATTGATTCACCAAAAACATGTACTTAGTGTTAGAGTATAACTATATTCTCATGGATTGGAGATATTGATATAGATGACGTAACTGTGTTTCCGGAAGTGCGTCAGATATCCAAGTGTATCAGAAGCTCAAATATGTGAACTGTATATGTGTGAACAATTTTGTAATTACTATAATTAGATATCACTTGTCAATATTAAATTTGTAAAGATAATCATACGTTGTTATCTCTCATTTGTCGATGTGAAGCATCGTTCGGTTTACGTTACAGCTACACTTGCGTAAAATTTTTAGACTTAACTAATTCTCAAGTTTTATAGTGCCGGACCCTGAATTTTTTCATTGTGGGTGGGAAATGAAAATATTGTATTTCTGTGCATAAACATAAACCACTTTCAAGTTAAAAGGATATAAAACAAAAGCACGTATTAGTAATCTCCTACCAGTATAACTCCACAGTATTGTAGGGTGCCCAGTGTCCAAAGGACCTCTAGTGAACGAGTTTAAGTTAACGGAATAACACACGGCTAAATTTAGTTGCAAATCATAGGAAAATCTTTATATTTTACAATCGTGATTGTCATCGTAAATTCCCGTGGTCACATTTTTCTAAATTTCGTGTTTTTACAGGGTACCCCCTATTACTGTATTGTATGGGGAATCTTTACACATGAAAAATGAAAGTATTGATCTATTTTTGGTGGTTAAAATGGTACTAAGAATAAAGTGCATACAACAAATATATCATAAAACGAAAACGGATATTTCATAAGCTATCTACATATAATTATTTCATCATTTGAGAAAGGCCAAAAATGTACCCCAAATTTCCCATATTTTCATCGATATTTAAACATTACAAATTTCTTTCGCAATATTTTGATTCTGATCAAAATGATCAGTTAGGGTTCATGTGTGTGCCAATTTTCACCTCTGAAATGTAAGTCGTGAAGAAAATAGCAATTTAAAACATAAATTTTGTCACCATTTTTACCTTTATTCAACATGGATTATCTTGTGTCGTTAATCATTTTGTTGCTTACAATGTCAGGTCATTAACAAGGACATTCAACACATTACTTATTTTTTGCTCGTTGTGTGGTTAAATTATTTGATTTATTTGGCCAGTGAAGTTAGCAGAAGGTTGTTTTGTCCCGAGGAATACTTTGTGCCGATTTCTAGTAACTTTCAGTTTTCATTGAATAGACTTTGTCGTGATAAATGTAGTATAAGAAACCAAATCGTTCGGCATAGTTTCATTTTGGCACACTTTCACTTAAAAATTGGCTTGTTCAAATTCATTACAAAGCTTTGATGTGATCTGATTTTTTAGGATCTAGTTTTTAACTGTAATGGATAATGTTTGTTCGAAGGTTCCGTATACGCCGGTGAACAATGTCTATCACACACATTAGGTTCGTGTAGGTTTTTATTTAAAAACAAAATACCTTCCTGTTATGTGGTCACTGACCTTGAATTATTGCTGGGTTTTCAAACTAACAGGAGACTAAAACAAGAGACCTGACGGGCTTTAACGGTCACCTCAGTAAAATGTGAAAAAAATGAGAAAAAAAACTCACCCTATTGATCCTAGCGCTTTGTCATTCGCACATATTATGCAGCTTCCCATTGAGATAGATTTTGTCACATTTAATGTTTTAGTTCACTGGTCCCTTGAAAGAAGTTAAAATGTGTAAAAATTGACGAAAGCCTGATATTTTCTGTTTGTTTAGACTTAAGATTTTTAATTAGGTGTCTATGACACTAAAATTGAGACCTACAATGATCCTTAGAAAAGTCCTAAATTTTTCCTCATATATTTTGTTCATAAAAAGTCAATAATTTCAGTTAATAAGCCATTTATATAGAATATTGTGTGTAATAAGAAGTGCCCCTCTGTGGCTTGTTTATAAACAGATTTAGTTTCAGAACCATACAAGACAGATATTGACTTAACAATTTTACATACCAAATCTGATAGAACTATGATCATTATTTTGATGTCCAGAAGAAGAAATTTTTTTTTAAATGTATTAAGATTTAGTCTTTTTATACCCTATAGGCGCCTTATGGGCATTAGTCAAAATGCAAACAAAGCAACATACAGGACTGTAGAGCCGGCCTGGCTCAGTCGGTAGCGTGCTCGACTCTGGATCGTGATGTCGTGAGTTCGAGTCCCGCCGGCGACAGGTTGGTTTCCTGTCTTTCCGGATGAGACAGTAAAACTGTCACAGTAGGTGTCGGCACGTTAAAGAACCCTCACTGCTCAATCGCCGTAAGTGCCGAGCATAGGCCAAAATTTGAAGCCCTTCACCGGCATTTGGTGACGTCTCCATATGAGTGAAATATTCTTGAGTGGAACGTTAAACAACAATAAACAAACAAACAAACAAACAGGACTGTAATTTATGGAAACGTTATATCTCTATATAAGTATTGTGCAAAGCGTTATTATCAGTTAATCAAACATTGCCAACCAAACCGAGCGTAAACGGGTGGTCATGGACCTTTAAAGTCATCTAATCAAAGATAATTTACTCAGAGTGACTGAAACCGTAAATTTTCTTTAAAATCTCCATTTATTATTGGCTTATGATTGTAGGCTTATGATTGTAAGTTGTAGTATCAGACATACCTTATATATACTACAAGTAATTCCTCTAAAATTATCATAACATACCACTAATACAACAGCAATAACAACAATTACAACATTAACAATTACAACAGTAACAACAAATATAAACGAGTACCAACTATCTCAGAGAATGACACATCAAAGTACTACTAAACAAAAAAAGTCGGTGGCCGTTTATTCACCTTTCTTTGAGGAACAAATTGTAAAAAGAAAATGCTGTCGATGAAAGTCGATGATAGAAATATATCTAAGTGATTGACAGAAAAAAATTAAATCAATCATTGCAGTTGATAAAGTATAAGATACACATAGAAGAAAAACAACAATTGTGATCATGAGATTTGTATATACAATGAAAATACACTGAATGAACGTACAATACCGACGGTGAAAGTTTTCAAATGGCCTTTTGGCAGAGGTCAACATATCTTTATTGCTGTATAAACAAACTGACCATCGGTTATCTCAAAGGATAGATTCACTGAGTGCAAAACTGGATCAGATCCAGTAAGCAGTCGCAATTAAAAACTTTGCATTTTACATCGATATTCAAATATGTTTATTTTACAATATGTATGTGTTATTAACTTTTTAATAATTCTGAATATCTCCTGTACATTTAGTCAATCTGGCCATGGCATATTTCTTTGAATTGAAAATACATCATACTGTACGATGGCTGATTTGTGCAATTTCGTTGTTTTGTCGTTTCGACCTTTCGCCCCTAAAGGACATTTAGTTCTTCCGTTAATCTGTGCACTCATTTGTTTTCTTCGTAGAAAGTTGGTAGTCTGCCTTGTCGTCTATTGTTCTTCCCCCAATATTTCCTCATTCCACAGAATGCATTACATGGCAGTTCTTGCCCCGAGACAATAAACACCGAAACTTCTGATACAAATTTTAATCGTAAAAGTTAAGAATATCATCTGAGTAAAAAGTGAAAACTCGCGGACCATAAAGCTACTTTAGAATATTCTCAACTGAGGTAAGCGCGTCCATGACATATATCCCAATTTATGTCCCGATTCACTTAACTTCGATATTTGAACATTATTCTTAGCATAATCTATGATTAATTATTTAATTACCAAGTAAGAGGAATAAAACGCGTTAAAAATCCAGTAGACAACACGTTTTGTGGCATAAAAAGGGTAATAGATATATATTTTAAAAAAAAACCATTAAAAACGTCTTGTAAAATGCCAATACATGACCAAAGTCAGTAATTTATACATATGATATGTATTAGGTAGATAATAAACGACATTCAAATTGCAAGTAAATTAGTGTAAATTCATTAGATATAAAGATAAATGACTGGGAACATGCAGATAAATAGCCAATAGAGAAAGAAGTGTTAGTCCTAAACCTATTTCGCTCGAATAACAAGTTGTTTCCGAAAGCCAAAGGATTAACCATGTCCCGAAATACTCTAGAGCGACACAATGACCATGGTATTTGCGTTTATTATCCCGAGGCGAACATAGTGGGCAGCCATTTTCGCTCTTAAGAATTACTTAAGTCAGCTACATGATTTACCTAAGTATTTTATCACTTGAGAAAGAAATTTGTCTAAGATTTTCTTTAAGGTCCACAACTTTAACTAAGCTGAGAAAATTCTCAAGACTTCAGTAACATCTTGAAGTTGAGTAAAAAATTTGTCTGAGAATAGTTTTATGGCCCTTGGTCCAGATGTCGCGGAGCATGTCGAACACATTTTCATTCTCTTTACCAGCCCTTTGTTTAGGGCCCGCCGACACTAAACTTACTTAAAGCTTAACTACGAAGGTCCGGATCCGGCCTGGCTCAGTCGGTAGCGCGCTCGACTCTGGATCGTGAGGTCGTGAGGTCGTGAGTTCGAGTCCCACCGGCGACAGGTTGGTTTCCTGACTTTCGGATGAGACTGGAGGTCCCGTGTCACAGTAGGTGTCGGCACGTTAAAGAACCCTCACTGCTCAATGGCCGTAAGTGCCGAGCATAGGCCAAAATTTGAAGCCCTTCACCGGCATTTGGTGACGTCTCCATATGAGTGAAATATTCTCGAGTGGGACGTTAAACAACAATAAACAAACAAACAAACGAAGGTCCGTGTTTGTCCATTTTTACAGGATTTGTATCTATGTCCTGGACATTCTATTGGTTTATACTTTGGTATCTGAAATTTTTATTTTATGTGTAAAAACTTTTCCTTACACTGACAATTACAAATAAAGGCATAGACGCTTTAAACTTTGGCAATGTTCTCAATCACAAAAAATCAGTCCTGTATTCCACCATATTTTAAACTGAAGACCACGCTTTGCATTTCATATGGCTATACACCTTGCATCGCATCCAAGATATTCAATTACAAACAGGTTTTGCAGTGCCTAGACATCAACCATCTTCTACACACCACTGTCATATGTTCATGTGCTTCATTTCCTTTCAAATACAATCCTATCGGGCATGTCATTACCGGCGACGTTTCTATTGTTGAAAATGAAAGCCTCAAATATCTTATTTTAAGGGGTCCTTAATACCGGGAAGCCCGTTCGTTTAATTGGCGTCAGAATTTCAGTTAAGTTATGGATTCTGTCGAAGATTATGCCAGACGATGGGCCAAACATGAAGATGTAGAACCAGACACTTTGTCTGAATGGCTGAAAGCCACATGATGGTTGATAAAATCTCGTATTCGAAAACTTACAGGGACTATGAAAACATGTTGTCCCTCTGTATTTAATGATCCAGAAGTAGTAACTGAACTGGATAGATTACATGACCAATATCTGCTACCAGCAGACAAAGCCTCAAATAATATAGCTTTTATTTGTAAGGCACATTACTATAATTGTTTTTTAGAAGAACTTTAATACGAATTCTGGAAATCCTACATACACACGTAGCTCACTTTCAAAGGACGAGATCCTTCAAAATCACGTGTCCGTATTACACTCATTTGATATACCTACAACGGATACCGATTTCGAGCTACCAAATTTTTATTGGATACCTAAACTTCATAAAACCCCATATAAGCAAATATACATAGCAGGATCCAGCAAATGTTCTACCAAATCTTTATCTTTACTCCTTACCAAGATACTGACAGCCGTTAAGAAGAAACTTCAACAATATTGTACAATTGCTTATTCCAGATAAATCAGATGTGGATACTTAAAAATTACTTAAAAATTCTTAACAGCTTTTAGAAAATTTAAAGGCACACAATTTTTCTCGATTTCATAGTATCAAAACTTATGACTTCTCTACTCTTTACACAACTATTCCACATAAAAAATTAAAAGAAAGACTTTTCAGCATCATAGACAACTGTTTTTTCACTAAAGGTGGTACCCGAAAATTTAAATATCTAGTGATTGGCTATCAGGATACTTATTTCGTCAAACACCACTCTGATTCTACACATAAATACATTGAAGGTGATATAAAAACATGCTGGAATTTGTAATAGACAATATATTTGTAATGTTCGGAGACATGGTCTTTCAACAAACTGTCTGTTCCTTTATTCATACCATGCAGACTTCATTCAAACTGCTGAATCAAAAGAAGAAAAAGTTAGCGGTGTCCTTTAATTTGACATTTAGATATATCGATGACGTTTTGTCAATTAATAATAACAATTTTCATACATTTGTCAATGCGATATATCCCAGCGAACTAGAAATTAAAGATACAACAGAATCAAGCACACACGCTTCATACTTAGACATTTTACTTAATACAAACACAGACGGGAAATTAGCAACTAAGCTATAAGACAAACGCAACGATTTCGGCTTTCAAATTGTAAATTTTCCATATTTAAGTAGTAATATCCCTCAGTCACCCGAATATGGAGTTTATATTTCACAAATGATCCTTTATGCAAGTGCGTGTACAACATATTAAGATTTCATATACAGAGGTAAACATCTCACCGACAAATTATTGACACAGGGATATCGAAAACCGTGTTTACTGTCAACGTTCCGCAAATGTACGGTCTTGTTTGCGACTACTCTGTTTCACTAAGTAAATGTTGAGTTGCCTTTTCGTTTGCGGTTGTTGAGACGTCTGCACCAATTGTGACGAGGATACACTCCTCACTTGTTTAATTGGACTTCACTGTGGATTCACAGCGGGTGTGACCGGTCGACAGGGGATGCTTACTCCTCCATGGTACTTGATCCCACCTCTTGGTTTCCAGAGGTCCGTGTTTGTCCATTTTTACCGGATTTGTATCTATGTCCTGGACATTCTATTGGTTTATACTTTGGTATCTGAATTTTTTTATATTTAGTAGTTTAGATACAACAGGCTGTATTGTTTAATTACAAAATTAATTCAAAGTAACTTACTTAATAATATAGATAGATATAAACAATCAATGCAAAATAATAGTTTTAACAATTTATTTAAGATTAAAATGTCAGAAAGCAAAGTAAAATTAAGTTATGACATATTGGCCAAGAGTTAAAAGATATAGAGGACCAAATGTATAGACAAGATTTTAAGTGAAGCTAAAAGGAAAAGCTTAAATCACACTGAAACAGAAAATAACGAATCAGAGATAAAATATTACAGTTTGTCAGGAGGATTTGGAGGAAAATAAAAATGATAATGAAGAGAAACAAATATTTGATCAGATAATTAAACAGGTGATTAACAACTTCTCTGGTAAACCGGCAGATTTCAAAACTTGGATTTCAGACATTGAAAGATACGCTAACTTAGTAGAGCTAACTGTAGAGAGGATGCAAAGTGTAGCCTTAGTGACATGTTCAGGGACTGTAGCAGATCTTATTAGGAGATATTTGATAGAAAAAAATATACTGAAAATTTACCTAGTTGGGGTACCTCAAGAAATTACTAAATGATAAGTTTGGAGGCAGGCATTCGCAAAATTACGAAATTTAAAACAGAAAACAGATGAATCTGTAAAAATGTTTGGGGAAAGAATAATTCAGGCATCGGAGGTGTCATTACATCAGAACAAAGAAAAAGCAAAAGGACAAAAGACTTATTTGAACAGTTGAAAATTTGCATAATTTATTCAGATTAAAAAACAAAAAAAGATGATAGAGATATTCAGCCAATGGAAGTTGATCATTCAAGAAATAAATTATGTAAAACTTGTATAAGGAAAGGTCGTACTACTCAAAATTGTCCCAGAAATATAGACGTAAATGCCGCGGACGAATCTGACAGTGGTGACAGTGACAATGGTGATAGGGCACATCACGAACTAGTAAAAAGAAGCATGTTAAGTATAAAGAGAATAAGAAAAATCACACAACCAGGGATAGCCAAGAAAGTCAAGGTAGACACAACAAAAAGTTAGTACCAGATTGGTTGTTTGCCGCAGAATGTTTGGTATGTCATATGATTGGTCACCTCAAAAGAAATTGCATCCAATGGTAAAATTTACCCTCGAAATTGGGTACCTCATTGGCAATATAATCGGGGACCACCATCTAATCGTGGCAGGTGTAGAGCAAATTATAGGAATAACTATCAAAATAGACAAAACTTCAACACTCGACCTCAACAATTTGAATACCAGCATACTCAGTCAAACAATCAATTGTTAGCACTTCCGGCGTTACCTAAAATTACACAAAACCTCAGTCAAATAGGCAAGTGACCCTCGCTGCACCGCCTGCAACAAGTGAACAAAATTCAGAAAACCCCACCCAACAATTAGGACAACAATGGTCTCGATATAGGGAACAGGGAAACTAGTAAGCCAATAAGGAGAGTGGTAGTTTTTATAGTAAATTGGGAAAAGAAGGATAAATAAATTAAGTGATACATTAGATGAAAAATATGAAATCCTAGTTCATGTGTACTTTGGATACAAAAACAAAAGTTTAGTACTTTAGTAGATACAGGAGCAGAATTTGAAGATTACACCCACATATCATTTATTGTAAGAGTGTCAAAAGCAACTACATTAAGACCACAAACTAACACAATATGTTTTGTTTAAACAAATAGTGCATTTAATAGGAGAAATACAGAAAATTTTGAAATATCAAGTATCAATGATGGATATATTTTAGGAGACCCAGGACTTGTAGTTGAAGAGTCAATAAGAAAAGTAACAGGGAATAGAAATATTCCAGTATCAGTTGTCAATCAAACACACAAATATTATAGGTTAAAAAGAAGTCAAGTGATAGGGAAGATTAGAGCTTTTAAAATAGATGAGATACAAGTAGAATCAACAACCTTAAGTCCAGAAAATACAGTAGAGGATGTAGATTCTTTTAAAGATATTGATGCACCTTCAGAATATAAAAGTAGTATTTTAGTTTGTTGCAAATATATAAAGATATCTTTGCGAAAACGGATGCAGAATTAGATCATACACGTACAGCGAAAATGAAAATAGATATAAGAGACCATCCACCAATCAGAAATAGGCTCTAAAGAACGACCCTTACCAAACGGCAAGTGATTGACAAAGCAGTAGATGAAATGTTAGATGCAGGTATTATAGAAAGGTCAAGGTCAACATGGGCTTTTCCATTAGTTGTAGTTGGTCAGAAAGACGGATCTAAAAGAATGTGTGTGGACATCAGATCTTTAATTAAGATAATGAAACCTATATCTTTCCCCTTACCATTGATGGATGACATCTTAACTAGGTTAGGAAAAGCAAATCATTTTACAAGTCTAGATCTTAAGAGTAGGTATTGGCAAGTACAAATGGATGATGATAGTAAAGAGAAAACAGCATTTATTTGTCACAAAGGGTTATTTCAATTCAATGTGATGCCTTTTGGGTTAAGTAATGCCCCTGCTGTCTTCCAAGAACTTATGAATATAGTATTACAAGAATGTAAGGACTTTGCCACTATTACTTGGATGAGATCTTAATATTTTCAAAAGACCAAGAAGAACATCTTAGACATATTCAACTAGTGTTTGATTAGATCAGGCAGCATGCATGGTTTAAAAATGAAGTTGAAGAAATGTAGTTTATTTAAACAGAAATAAAATACTTAGGTTTTATTGTTAGTGAACAGGGGGTAAGACCTAATGAAATGAAAGTGAAAGCTATAAGAACATTACCTGTACCTAAGAATGTAAGAGAAGTTAGGAGATTTATTGGCATATGTAGTTATTATATGAGGTTCATACCAATTTTTTCAAAGATAGCCGAACCTTTGGTCGAGTTAACTAAGATTCAAATGGTCAAAAGAATGTCCAGTAGCCTTTGATTTTCTCAAAGACAGTTTAACAGTGATACCTTTGTTAGCTTACCCTGATACAAACAAGCCTTATGTGCTATACACAGATGCAAGTGATACTTGTGTTGGCGCTTGTCTTACAAAAATTACAGATACTGGCGAAGAAAAAACTCTATTATTTGTCTCATAAATTAAGTAAATCTCAAACAAAATGGTCCAAAATAGAGAAGGGGTGTTTTGGAATAGCGTTTGCCCTTAAGAAACTGGACTTATATTTACATGATGCCCAATTATTGATAAGCACGGATCACTGTCCTTTGAAGTATCTATTAGATTCACCAATGCAAAATAAGAAAATACAGCAATGGGCTCTCAGTATTGCAGAAAAGGTCTCGACATTTTCGAGATGATTCAGATAGTGAAGATGATAATCCTTTATCAGAATTACAAAGAATGTACAGAAATACAAAATAAAAGATAGGGAAACACAAACGCATCATGATAATGATACAGAAAACAAAGAAATAAATGAGGTTAAATGTCATAAAAAGTTAGTAGATGAGATAGACCCTAATTTAAAAGGGATGTTGATAACATTAAATTCAGCATTTGATAACATGTGTAAAATAATGCAAAGTTAAAAATGGTAATATAATAAAAACAAAATTGATATTTGTATTTGGTTAGTTAGAACTTTAAACAGAAATTAAAGAAATTAATGTGGATAAATTAATGAACAAGGTAAATTTAGACAAATTGAAATAAATGTTAGAAAACAAGTTTTTCATTCAAAAACTATTTATATTTTCTCATTTCAACATTGATGGTTTTGACAGTTATACTGTGTAGTAAACAAAATTAAAATTATGTATAGGCATAGGTGTTTCAGATATTTTGTTAAAAAGAAAAAATTAGATAAGTGGTCAAATGATAGGTATAAAGCCATTTTCACAGTATACCAAGCAGTCAACCACAAACAAGCTGTATATCAAGAGACAATCGAGTCGATGACATTTTGAGTTTTCTACATAATCGCATACATCAATAAACACCAGGCACGAGAGAAGTACCAAGTGAACTTTCTGACATAATTGTTGAACAAAAGAAATCAGATGCATACAAAGACAAGTGATTGATTAATATATGTATGTACATGGAAGAAAAATATAACATTAAACCAGTAGCTGAAAAAAAAAGATGGAAACGATGAACTAAATGACATAGAAATGGCATTATTTGATAATATTGATATGAAAAGTACAGAAGGCAGGCGATGTGACGCCAAAGGAACAAATGTGGATGAGCTACCTGACGGAAGATCGTTTACAGATGTTATAGTCGATGACCACGATTGGTTTCGAGCAAGAAACCCGATCATAAAATCTGTCGGAAATAGTTTCAAATATTCAAGTAGTTAAATGAAAAGAAAACTGCACTATTTAAGACGGTGTCAAAAGGTGAAACTTTGACAGATTTTGATAGGTACGGCACCCGTATTTTTCTGGTTCTTTTTCTGTTAAATAGCGGGAGAAGCTTTTAAAATACTGGTGTTCTACGTTGTTCGAAATTAATATTCGTATATAAGCACCAAGGTTTTAGGGCCTCGAAGAGAGAGAGAAAGAGAGATAAATAATAATAAATTCTTCGAGTAGATCATGCAGATTCCGACGCTCCACCGTGACAAAATGATATTTATTGAATCCTACAAAAGTCCAGCAAAATTTTAATTTACTGGACTTATAGTCTTTGAGCCACCAATAACCCCTGTCCCCCTCCCCAGGGATAATTTTGTAGGTTATGCTTTCCTGACAAAAATGCTACAAAATGAGCAATGTTAGCACTCTGGCCGTTGGGACATTTAGGAGTTTGGGGGTAAAACCATACTAAATTAACAAAAATCGCTGAAAACTGGAAAATATCAATTATTCCCTCATTTATGACCCCTGTTTGCAATGAAAGTAATGGTTGTATGGAAGATATCTTAAATGAAAAGTATTGACCCATTAAACAACCATCATTTATCAAATTTGGTGTTTTGGGGAAATAAATTATTTTTTAAACAGAAATCTGTGAAAAAGAACTACACTTTAAGCCACTCATAACCCATGTTTTTTTATAATTTGTGTTTTGGAGGATATGTTTTTCAGAAAGCCAATCAAAAATGCTACAAATTGAGCTTTGTTATCAATCTGGCCACTTAAGGTTTAAGGGGTAAAAACCATAGAAAATTAATAGAATTAATAGAAAATTGGAAATATACAATTAATCCGTCACTCTTTTTGCAATTAGAGTATTAATTATATGAGAAATATCATAAACAATGTTATTTTTATCAAAGTTGGTGTTTTGAGGTAAAAACTATAAAAATGAACAAAAATCACTGAAAAACTGGAAAACCTAAAAATGTATGCATTTACAATAGGTATTGTATCAATATGTCATACAACAAAATGATTTTTTCGCAAAGCGACCATATAACCGAAACTTTGGGGAATGGCCGTACACAGGCTAAAGTTTAAGTCTAGCAAATTAAAATTTTGCTGGACCTTTGTAGGATTTAATCAATATACTTTTAATGGGTCTGTTTTATTAGATATTAGGGCTTTCAACATTCCAGTAGAAAGACCTCTGTTATGTTCATTCTTTTTTTTTTTTTGCCCGGGATATTTTGTCCACACATTTATCAAAGACAGTGAGACTAACAGACATGGAACTTAAATCAATATTAGATCAGCTTACAAAGATGTGCATGAATAATTTTCTAGGTGAAGGTTACAGAGGTTAAAACGTCAAATTTATGAACTGGAAGAATTAGTGAAGCTACTAGGAAGAAATTTACCTCAGTGATTCCACTCGACATTCTCCAAACCTTTAAACTTTTTCAAGGTCATCAAGTCAGAGGTCAAGGTCACAGACAAGAAAGCGTCAAAATTTATAAATTAACGTCAGTCAGTCTCCTCTATAGTCTTCAAAACTGCATAATTTTTCAAGGTCATCAAGTCAATTGTCAAGCTCACAGACAAGAAAACGTCAAATTTTATCAAATTACGTCAGTGAGTCTCCTGAACATTCTTCAGAACTGCAGACTTTTTCAAGGTCAATAAGTCAAAGGTTAAGGTCGCAGACACGAAAACGTCAAATTTTATGAAATTTGACAATAAGAGAAGGAGTGACGTCGGGAACATGAAATTTCGTCAATGCGTTTTCTCCACACATTGCAGAACTGTATAATATTTCAAGGTCATCAGATCAATGGACAAGGTCACAGACACGAAAACGTAAAATTTTATGAAATCTGATAATAAGTGAAAGAATGACGCCGGGAATATGGAATTTACGTTAGTGGGTTTTCTTGCCATTATTCATAACTGTATAATTGTTCAAGGTCGTCAAGTCAATGGTCAAGGTCAAAGACAAGGAATCGTCATATTTTCTGAAATTCGATCACAAGTGAAAGAATGACTCCGGGATCATGAAACTTTCGTCATTGAATCTTCTCAACATTTTTCAGAAATTTTCAAGGACATCTGGTCAAAGATCATTCTTAATATTCTTTTTACACGCACTTTTGTGAACACTTAGCTAAAAATCAACACAACTAATAGGCTTCAAACTTTCAACAATAATATACCACTATAACGAGGTGTGCATGGAACTTGGTCAAGGTCATTGGGTCAAAGGTCAACGTTACAGAGGTACAAACGTAATATTTTTATGAAATGTAATAACTTAATAACTATGTTAGGAACATGAAACTTAGTCAACTTGACGTTTTCTTTTCCAAGGTCATCAGGTCAAAGATCAAAGTCACAGACATGAAAACTTCAAATTTGATGAAATTCGATATCAAGTGAAGGAATAAAGCTTGGAACATTTACATCAGTCTCTAGGGAATCCCTTTTGACCACATCTTAAACACAATCTACAAAAAGATGGGCCACTTCTACTGGGTAGATGACTACTTCTCACGGACATAAACCGGGAAAGCCTGTGTCTTTGTTTCGACAAAATCTAGTTTTATTTGTTTTATTTTTAACAATTCCAATCATACAAATTAAAAACTGTCTGATTAAAATTAACAAAACGTATATAAGTTAATTAATAAAGAATTCATATATTACATAAGTGTATATTCTCTGTATCACCTGTGAGTTTTGATGTAAATGCATGCAAAAGCGGTATTGACTGCATTGAGAGAGAGAGAGAGAGAGAGAGAGAGAGAGAGAGAGAGAGAGAGAGAGAGAGAGAGATTCTTAGCCTTTCGATGTACTAAATATTGTATATATTTCTCTATACAATTGCATTTTATCATTTATTGATATATTTTGTTTATTAATTCCAAAGGCCTCGTTGGTCCAAGTTGTCAGAGCATCGCGCTTTGAACCATGTGGTCTCACTTCTGGTCAGCGCAGGTACAAGCGGAAGACCAATGGTCTCTTCACGGGTTCATCCATTAAAAACTACTGCCACCATATAACTGAACAATTGTTCAATTTGGCGTAAAACACTATTCTACAATACCAATTTCCAGCATACAAATAAGGAACTGTGTGACTAAAGTCAACAAAACTTTGAAAGATAATTAATATAGGAGGAATATATAACATGGGTATATTATTGATACAATTTGCATCTCTGTATCACCCTTGAGTTTTGAGGTATAACAATTACATGCATGAGGAAGCAGCATTGACTTCGAAATTGAATTGATCGAATTACCAAACATTATTCTTTTGAAAGTAGAAAAAACAAACAAATGTCAATTTCAAGCTTTGAAGGTATTATTTTGCCAAAAGCCATCAATTATCTACCTTTCATAAGTTGTAAGTGAAGTCCGAGAGAATGCCAAAATAACTCTAACGGTTTTATCTTTTATTGTAGCTCATCTGAGCCCAAGACTCAAGCGAGCTACCGTTGCTTGTCGTTGTACAAGCGCTCGTCAAATCCTACGTAATGTATTCCAACGAAACAAAGGGTGCCAGTCTGGCACACTCGGTAGCGCACTCGACTCTTGGTTCTGATTAGTGACGCATGTTCCTACTATAGCATCAACTTTTCTGGTGCATTTTGACATTATTTTATTCACCAGAGCGTGTGCCTGAATGTTGGTCCCGGGTTAGCAATTTAGGACAATATAGTCATCCTTTTTAATTGACCTAGACTAGGGGACCGAAGTGGCAAACTTTCGGACTGGTGAACCTTAGGACCAGATAACCTTCCGACTCGTCGACCGTGACCACTTTCTGTACTCCCTCATGCTGAGTGCTCTTGTAGGATTTTTGTTTGCTAAAATTGAATTCAATTTGGGTAAATAATTAGTCTGTCACGTTAGTGAAATATTTATGATAAAAACGAGTCGAAATGTGATAATTGATATCCGGGCTTTTAAAATTGAATATTCCTAGCACCCGTGACATGGATCTCGGGGCTTATGAATTGGCAAATTCCAAAATTTGTAAGTGAAGAGCATACTCCCGAACTTTCTAGCCACCTAGTCGCTAAATTCCATTTCAATTACAGTTTATACTAGGTCGAAATTCTGTCCTGATTGTAACTTACTTTTTTCCTGAATCAACCTCCTTTATAGAAGATAGTGAATGTGATTTATTGCTAGGCGTATTTTCGCGTCTGGACGCAGAAAAATTTGTCCATGGGCTTCCATATTTCAAAACCATATCAAATATGCGTTACATGTATGTACAGCGGTAGGAAAAAACTTAATTTGACAAAATACTCCTTATATGATAGATATAAAATTGCAGTCCTCCTGGAAATTTCTCTTAAAATTGTCTACAGTTGAATAATCGTATAATGTTCATCAATGAAGTCCCAAGTGTTACAATAGTATTATTAATTATCATAGCATTTTTAAAGCTTTAGCCACTCAGGCCAACTTTACATGGTAAAACTCAATTTCCCCATATCTAAAACGTTACCATGAAATACTACGTTTGAAAATCAAATTTAAGTTGAAATCGTCAATTTTCTTCAAAACAGTAATATTATCAATATGTTCAAATTTAGTCCTGTAAATTTACAGAAAAATGCTAAGACTGTAGGAGAATATTTTGGTAAATGCAGTTTCATATAAATATGGGGAAAACATTAGAATCTCTCCATTTATGTCCCTCTTTAAAAAAATGAAAAATAAAAGACAGAACAACCCTTTTCCGTATTTTACCTTTGCTATTGTGGTATTAATTTAGATATTGTGACAAATAAAACAAAGAAGGTGAGCGTAAATATCCTGATTTGGCTATTTAAGATTCCATATAAATCACGCTAAAAATAGACTTGACCTTACTTAGCTGAGTACCCACTGTGTTGGAGGCGGCGAACATAAGTTTTTCCTCAACTGAGTAAAATTTAACGGTTGAGTTGAGTACTGAGCTTGAATATTGAGAAACCGTGGTGGCGGTGGGGACAGGTCTTCCAAAATTCTTTCGTTCGAATTCCACTCAAGCTTAAAATTACTACAAGCATTAACATTCTTAAACACTTAATTTTTCAATGGCAAAATACAAAGTACAGTACCTTGGGATTTAATATTTTTATATCACAAAGAAGTAATTTCATTAACCATGAGTTTAATAAGAAAAAAATTGTAAATTTTCACTAAAATTAGATTTGGTAAAAACTGAGGTTTCGTGTCATAGTAGAGTAGCACATGGAACTTTTAGAAAAAGCGTTCGAATACGTCGGAATGAGAAATTGTGCCATTCATCCCTGTTTTTTAACGCACCACGCTTGTTCTGACAAGAGACCTCAATTTTGAAAGTTTCATCTGAAAAACACGAAAGGCGTGTATTTAACTTTTTATTCTTAGATGTGACCTGGAACAGGGAACCATGACCTGGATCCGGAGAGCAGAACACTCTACCATTAGACTTTTGTGAATTGCCTTCAAATAATAAAATATATTTTCAGGGAATTATTTATTACTTCATATTTGGTAAAATACAACTAGTACTAATAAGATGAAATTATTTTAGTTACATAGTGTTGTGCATTGTATTAAAATGACGTAGATTTTATAATTCTGATTTTTTTTCAGTTAATAAAAATAATGTAATCATGATACAATCGCAAGCGAGTCTACTGTAATATATCCAATAGTTTCTGATTTGCATAGACCTACATGTACTTATGCATATATCAGAAATAATTTTGGGTGCTCTTTTATCAATATTGCATTTGCCAGTACAAGCTTTTACAAAATTACTAAAAATTTACATATTCACAATTCAGTTATTATGATAAAATTTAAAATATTGCTGTAAAATTCAAATTTGATGATTTAGTGTAGTTTAAAGCGATACAAGCTGTGACAATGATCATTTTTGTCCAAACACGTAAAACGTTGTGAAAGATCTTCCACTACATTAAAAAGTTGGAAATATGCAATGACATTTCATATAAACTTTTTCGCCAAATCAAATGTACTTCGTTCGTTTGTTTTTGTTTTTGTTTTTTTTTTTTTGTTTTTTTTTTATTGTTGTTTAACGTCACACTCAAGAATATTTCACTCATATGGAGACGTCACCAAATGCCGGTGAAGGGCCTAAAATTTTGGCCTATGCTCGGGTCGAGATCACCCGATATACCTGGCACGTGCACAATTTCAGAAACGAATGTTTTGAAACGACGAAAAAGACAAACTTTGCCTGATTTAGGTATGAAATGATGCATGATGTACGAATATATACGCAAAGGGTAATAAGAATATAATATATATTAACTGAAAATAGCACGTGTTTATTGATCACTCGGTAATCTTCGTAAAAAATTACCAAAAGTTAATTTGCAATGCTCAAAGTATTGCGGACAAAAAATAACTGATATAACGGGTTACGTTTGGCAAGATTGTTGCAATTTTACACATGCATTTGTTATTCTAAGCACCAGATGGTCTCTTTGGAATATATATGAGAAAGAATATTACATAAAATGGTATGTAAATTTGTTCACGTACGACAGCTCATATCGCTTTAAGAAATTGAACAAAACCCTACTTTCAATGGAGAGCGAACGAACTACATATATTATTTAATATAACATAATAGAATCTATCACTATTTTTGCTAGTTCAATATAATACCTAGATTTGCTCCTTATCCCATTTCATATTCAATAAAGTTGAATCATTTCGATGCGTAGTGTTAGAGGGACGTACTTTTGATCCTTTTGTTCAGGGGTGAGTAACATGATTGCACCAGATGTTAAACAATACAAATCTCCCGAAATATGTTTTTTAAGCAATTAATATTTTTAGACTATGGGGACTCGCTTCTTTTTAAAAAATAAATTCGGAAGACCGCGGGCACGATCTAACGATCTGTTTCATTCCAAGGAGTGCAAGTTTAGAATATCACCGCAAAGCGATATTTTTATGAATTTTCCGGGGTTTTTTTTCAATCATTTCCTCTAGGCTTATAATACACGCCTTCGTATTATAGTTTCATTATTTTATGTTTTATGCTGACATTTTTTTTGTGTCTCTTGAAATACGACAGCTTGATAGTGAAAAATATCAGAATAACAGAAAATGTTTTAGGACTATGCTTAGCCAGGTCATGCGTCCCAGAAGTGTTCAATACTAAAAGCCCAGAGAGTTAGCTATTTTTATCCCAAATAATGCATTGAATCGATAGACTTAATATTTACTTAAAATGACTTTAATTTCTACACAACACAAATCTTACAAGAACAATTCAAGAGGTGTCCAGAAAATTTTGTGATTTTTAAAACCTCTGATCATGAGAAGCCATATCTTGGCTTTAAGACACTAAAACTCTAATGCCTGCACGTTTTCAATTTTTGTGGTAAAAAATCAATTTTAGAGGGGACATGCGTCCCCAATGCCCTCAGCTGTAAATCGGCCAATGGCAATTATTTTGGTAATTTGAATTTTGAAATACACGCAGGCCTATTTAAGTACGCATGTAAAAAAAATACTGTCTACTAAGGTGGCACAGGTGTGACATGAGAAATATTGTTTATACAGAGACGTGCAAAAAGTTTCCCGACACTATTATTTTTACCACTTATTTAATATAAAACCACATTTAAAGAAAATGTTGTGAAGCTATTTCTGATCGCATTTCAATAAAAGTTTCACCATTAAACAGAGAATGTTTTCAAGCCTTATGGATTATTATGGTACATTTTTTCTGATTTGTTATTTCAAATATTTGAAAAGTCAAACAGAAAGTTTTACTTACCCATATAGGAAGTAGTCATCACAAATATATTTATCTTTTTGTTTGAATAGATAATTTCTTTAATTATTGATTCAGAAAATTAAAAATCAAAATAAATAATGAGACGGTATTTAAATATTAATTCAACGATGAAAATTCTATCGAAATGCGATAAGAGATGACTACACAATATTGGTTTGTTTTTTGTTGTTTTTTTTTATTGGGGGGGGGGTTATACCAATCCAGTATAGTAAAATCCAAATAACCTGGCCGGGTGAATCTTGTGAACGCTTTTTTGACCTGGACGAGTTTAAAGTTTAGGTAATAAAAGCATAAAATTAAAATGATACCGACCAGAGTGATCGTTCCTACTTGTTACCGTACATACGAAACTATCCAGTGAGGAATAAGACGTTTTCTCGTGCAGCTTGTCATAACCGAAAAGTCAGTAGAATCATCCGTATTATGATCAAACGGTTACTCAGCCCCGCCATCTTATGTCAATCGGACAATACGATTTTATACATTTACCCGCGTGTGTTAGCAACTCCCTACACCCCTGTAAAGCAAAAATCGGTTAGTCGTATTGCTCTGAATCGTTTTGATACACCAATCCATGCTCTTTTTGAGCCCATATTACATTCAAACTTGAATTCAGACTGATTCTGATTATTTTCAACGGAGTGGAAAAAAATTCTTTGCGTGATAATCGTATGTCTAGCTTACCAATTTGTACACTGTAGTATAAGGTCAATGTACTTATGGACATATAAAAGCGTATCCTTCATTGCCATGTGTAAACAATTTCATTAAATATACATGTTATTATCTCGAAAAATTAAAGTTGATATTGTTACACATAGTATAGTGTGTTTGAGTACATATAAAGACAAAGAAAATCGAATTTTTGCGAAAAATAAAAATCATGTGTGCTAATAACGTACATTTAAGTACATATATTTCTAAATATACTACATAACACATACGCAATCTTCAAAATGTTTGGTCCAGAGATGTGAAAGTTGTCTATTAAACCAAATGTAAAATGTGGGTCGAACATTATTATTTGTGAACCATTCGTCTCAGAAAGCCAAAATCATAAAATTATTTAGATAGTTCAATTGATACTATCTAAAGCTTTATGATAGTCAACAACAATATAGTTTCTTTTTACGATATAGACTTTTTTGTATAATGCTATGTAGAACAAGAATTGCATCTACGGTGCTGTAACCTGGTTTAGAACAAACTGCGAGTCAGATAAAATTGTATTATTTTTTGTCCAGTTCAACAGTATAATACCCAAGAGCGAAGTGAAAATTTTTGAAAGGCAACTGACAAGTGTGATACCTCTATAATTATTTGGATCATTCTTGTCGCCTTTTTATGTATGGGAATAATTATTCCACTAGACCATGCCTCAGGCAATACTCATAAATGAAAAACATGATTAAAAAGTTTACACAACAAAGGTACATATACATATATATTTAAATTTCTTAAAATATTCATTTAACACTTTATCTAAACATGGGGTCTTATAACATTTAGCATTACTCAATGTCTTCTTCCGTAATATTTACGTCTTCATTATATCATGACTCACCAATATCAGCATTATGTTGTGGGACTATATCACTACTGAATTGCTCGTTAAAATACTAGGACTCAGTAATGGCAAGACCTAACTCTCGCTTTATGGAATTTGATTTTTGAATCATAAGTACAAGGATATCCTTCAAAATAAAAAGATAACATTAAAAGATTTTGCAACTAGTAAGCCTTTTAAAACTATAAAATATATAGTATAGTAGTAATATATATAATCTGCTAAACATATCATCACGTATATTGAGGTAACTATTTTTTGAAACGTTTGATTGAATGATGAGGTAAACTATTCATACGTTGTATTTCGGCTATACTTTTAGATATATTATTTGGCCCTGTATGACACCACTTTATCTTTAGAAAAAACACATACTTTTCAAATTGGAGCTCAACTGATGAAGTCTAATTGACAGAAACGGTATCGTCTTGAGCATTATAACTTTGGTATTATGTTTATAATATTGATATAGTGAAATGGTATATTACTCTGTGATATGCTTGAGAGATATACAGGTAAACTACTGATACGTTTGATATAGTGATAGGTATATTAATATGTGATATGTTTGATAGATTTACAGGTAAACTACTAATACGTATGATGTAGTGATAGGTATATTAATGTGTGTTTTGCTTGATAGATTTACAGGTAAACTACTGATACGGTTGATATAGTGATAGGTATATTACTTTGTGATATGTTTGATAGAGTCATATGTAAATTACTTTGTGATATATTTGATAGTGATAAGTAAATTACTTTGTTATATGTTTGATAGAATGGCAGGTAACTTACTTTCTTATATGTTTTGCAGAGCATTATTACTTTGTGATATATTTCATTGTGTGATAGGTAAATTACTGAGCCGGCCTGGCTCATTCGGTAGCGCGCTCGACTCTGGATCGTGAGGTCGTGAGTTCGAGTCCTGCCGGCGGCAGGTCCGTTTCCTGTCTTTCGGATGAGAAAGTAAAAACTGGAGGTCCCGTGTCACAGTAGGTGTTGGCACGTTAAAGAACCCTCACTGCTCAATGGCCGTAAGTGCGGAGCATAGGCAAAACTTTGAAGCCCTTCACCGGCATTTCGTGACGTCTCCATATGAGTGAAATATTCTTGAGTTAAACAACAATAAACAAACAAACAAACAAGGTTAATTACTTTGTGATACTTTTGATAGAGTGATAGGTAAATTACTTTGTGATATGTTTGATAGAGTGATAGGTAAATTACTTTGTGATATGTTTGATAGAGTGATAGATAGATTACTTTGTGATATGTTTGATAGAGTGATAGGTAAATTACTTTGTGATATGTTTGATATAGTGATAGGTAAATTACTTTGTGATATGTTTGATAGAGTGATAGGTACATTACTTTTTGGTGTGTTTCATAGAAGAAATATAGGTATATTACTTATTGATATGTTTGATAGAGTGATAGGTAAATTTCTTTTTATGTTTTGATAGAAATTTAGATAAATTGTGATACGTTTGCTATAGTAATAAGTAAATCACTGTGTGATAGGTTAGCAACCTTATTTGATAGAGTCGAAAGTAAACTACTTTGTGATACCTTTTATATAGTTATAGGTAAACTACTTTCTGATATTTTTGATAGAGTGAAAGGAAAATTACGTTGTCATATGTTTCATTGTCTGATAGGTAAGATACTTTATTATACGTTTGCTATAATGATAGGTAAATTACTTTATGATATGTTTGATACAGTGATAGGTAAACCGCATTCTGATCTGCTTGATAGAAATATAAGTCAACTACTTAGTGAAGCGTTGATAGCGTGAATTTTAATTATATGATGTATTTGATAGCATGATAGGTAAATTACATTGTGACATGTTTGATAGATAACTTTGTGACACGTTTGATCAAGTGATTAGATAGGTAAATCAGGTTCCGATACGTTTGATACAGTGATAGGTAAATTACTTTGTGATACGTTTGATCAAGTGATTGGATAGGTAAATCACTTTCCAATACGTTTGATACAGTGATAGGTAAATCAGGTTCCGATACGTTTGATACAGTGATAGGTAAATTACTTTGTGATAAGTTTGATACAGTGATAGGTAAATCAGGTTCCGATACGTTTGATACAGTGATAGGTAAATTACTTTGTGATACTTTTGATACAGTGATAGGTGAATTACTTTGTGATAATGTTGATACAGTGGTTTGTTAATTACGTTGTGATATGTTTGATAGAGTCATACGATAGGTAAAAAATTTTGTGATACGTTTGATACAGTGATAGGCAAATTATTTCCGATATGTTTGATACACTGATAGGTAAATTATTTTGAGATACGATTGATACAGTGATAGGTATATGTTGTGATACGCTTGCTCCAGTTATAGGTAAATTACGTTGTGATACTTTATATAAGATGATAGGTAAATCACTTTCCGATACATTTGATACAGTGATACATGAATTAATTTGTGATTTGTTTGATGCAGTGATAGGTAAATGTCTTTGTGATACGTTTGGTAGGATATTTGAATTACTTTGCGATACGTTTGATACAGTGATAGTTAAATGACTTTCCGATACTTTTGATACAGTGATAGGTAAATTACCTTTTGATGCGTTTGATACAGCGATAGGTAAATTACTTTGTGATGTTTGATACAATAATAGGATAGGTAAATCATTTTGTGATACGTTTGTTACAGCCATATGTAAATCACTTTCCGATACATTTGATACAATGATATTTATATTACTTTGGGATACGTTTGATACAGTGATAGATAAATTACTTTGTGATACGTATGATAGAGTGATAGGATAGGTAAATCACTTTGCGATACTTTTGATATAGTAATAGGTAAATTGCTTTGTGATACATTTAATACAGTGATAGGTAAATTAATTTGTGATACGTTTGATACAGTGATAGGCAAATTATTTCGGATATGTTTGATACACTGATAGGTAAATTATTTTGAGATACGATTGATACAGTGATAGGTATATGTTGTGATACGCTTGCTACAGTAATAGGTAAATTACGTTGTGATACTTTATATAAGATGATAGGTAAATCACTTCCCGATACATTTGATACAGTGATATTTAAATTACTTTGGGATACGTTTGATACAGTGATGGATAAATTACTTTGTGATACGTTTGATAGAGTGATAGGATAGGTAAATCACTTTGTGATACTTTTGATATAGTAATAGGTAAATTGCTTTGTGATACATTTAATACAGTGATAGGTAAATTACTTTGTGATACATTTGATACAGTGATTTGTTAATTACGTTGTGATATGTTTGACAGAGTGATAAGATAGGTAAATTATTTTGTGATACTTTTGATAGGATAGTTGAATTACTTTCCGATACGTTTGATACAGTGATAGGTAAATCATTTTCCGATACTTTTGATACAGTGATGGGTAAATTACTTTCTGATACGTTTAGTAGAGTGATAGGATAGGTAAATCACTTTTCGATACTTTTGATTCAGTGATAGGAGAATTACTTTGTGATACATTTGATACAGTGATTTGTTAATTACGTTGTGATATATTTGATAGAGTGATACGATAGGTAAATAATTTTGTGATGCGTTTGATACAGTGATAGGTAAATTATTTCCGATATGATTGATACACTGATAGGTAAATTATTTTGAGATACGATTGATACAGTAATAGGTAAATTACGTTGTGATACTTTATATAAGATGATAGGTATATCACTTTCCGATACATTTGATACAGTGATACATGAATTAATGTGTGATTTGTCTGATGCAGTGATAGGTAAATTACTTTGTGATGTTTGATACAATAATAGGATAGGTAAATCATTTTGTGATACATTTGTTACAGCCATATGTAAATCACTTTCCAATACCTTTGATACAATGACATTTAAATTACTTTGGGATACGTTTGATACAGTGATAGATAAATTACTTTGTGATACATTTGATAGAGTGATAGGATAGGTAAATCACTTTGCGATACTTTTGATATATTAATAGGTAAATTGCTTTGTGATACATTTAATACTGTGATAGGTAAATTACTTTGTGATACATTTGATACAGTGATTTGTTAATTACGTTGTGATATGTTTGATAGAGTGATAGAATAGGTGAATTACTTTGTGATACGTTTGATACAGTGATAGGCAAATTATTTCCGATGTGTTTGATACACTGATAGGTCAATTATCCTGAGATACGATTGATACAGTGATAGGTATATGTTGTGATACGCTTGATACAATAATAGGTAAATTACGTTGTGATACTTTATATAAGATGATAGGTATATCACTTTCCGATACATTTGATACAGTGATACATGAATTAATTTGTGATTTGTTTGATGCAGTGATAGGTAAATGTCTTTGTGATACGTTTGATAGGATATTTGAATTACTTTGCGATACGTTTGATACAGTGATAGGTAAATCACTTTCCGATACTTTTGATACAGTGATAGGTAAATTACTTTTGATGCGTTTGATACAGCGTTAGGTAAACTACTTTGTGAAGTTTGATACAATAATAGGATAGGTAAATTATTTTGTGATACGTTTGTTACAGCCATATGTAAATCACTTTCCGATACATTTTATACAATGATATTTAAATTACTTTGGGATACGTTTGATACAGTGATAGATAAATTACTTTGTGATACGTTTGATAGAGTGATAGGATAGGTAAATCACTTTGTGATACATTTAATACAGTGATAGGTAAATTACTTTGTGATACGTTTGATATAGTGATCTGTTTATACATCTCCTTTCATGATAGGATTCCTTATAGAAGTGGATATTGTTATGTTTCTTTGGCGCCTGCTTCTACTTTTGGTACATTTACATGGTTGTCCATTTTGTCATTTTTGAGAAGAAGTCAATATCTTATAATAATTAAAGGTTGGAAGTATAACTATGAAATAAAATAAGGAAGAAACAACAAAATAACTTTTATTTAATTTATTTGACATATTGAAAGCTTTTTGTAAGACATTCAAACAACAAATAAACAGCTGCCAGCGACAATTAATACAGACAACAGAAAAATATAAAACAATTGGTCAACATCATGAAAATATCAAAGTACTGAAAGTACTGGTACGAGTTGATGATAATCGGATAGCTTTAAGGAGATACAATACATTATGTATGCTTTTGAATATGCGTATTGTGTTGTGTTAAGATATTGCCGGTTAATTTGTATTACTGAAAAATACTATTCATTGTGTTCCCACACTCGTTAAAACCTGTGAGTCACGCAACTTTATTACAAAAATACGCAGAATTACAAAACACGCTTTTTCATATATTTATATCGCTTGTGAGCACTAATTGATATCAAAATAAGCATTATAAAAAGCTTAACCTGATAAGCCTTATATATCACTGCCGAAATTACTTTAATTTTATGAATGTATTATAACTGTTATGACACTGGACCACAAAATAACAATTGACTTCAACTTTGAAGCTGAACCTGTGTCACGCTCCTTGTCAGTTCAGGTCACATAGAACTTAAACGTCTCTTGTGAAGACGTCAACATCACAGTTGGGCGCCAATATAAGAAAAGGAAACTGTTACAGATTCTTATTACGCGATTCCTCACATAGTATGCTAATACTGTTGAATCCTGAATCAATAACATTACAGCACGGGGACTGTCACAAGATTGTGTATTCAGTACACTATTCACACACGATGTCCAAATATATGGATCGACATTGAGGTGTATCCCTGTTACGATTACAACACCAGACAGTATTGCACAAAACATTTGTCTGTCAATACCCCGAATACAATAAATTTTACTACACTCCCTTTCAATATTTATAACAACTAATTTGTAAACATATTTCACCATTCCTTGTCATTGTTTGCGAAGAAATAGATGAGTCAATTGTTAAACTGATTTTCTCATTACATTAGCGTAAGAAATGTAATATATCAATTTTATCATGATTGTAGAAAGTTAAAGAGAAGTAACAATTTTAAAACAAGTTAAGTATATCAAAATACTCATGAAAGAGATTAAACTAATTTTGTATAGGAATTAATTGAACAATCCTTTTTGATGAAATCGATAATTTTTATGAAAACAAAACATTTTACATATCAAAATATGATTTAAAATTTTTAATCTTGATGTTGAAATTTTCTTGATGACATTCACATATACATTGTACTTGCAATTTTCTGTCTTTGTGCATTTACCCTGCTACTTGGACTGTTCTTTGACTTTGTGAATGAGGAGCCTATACGCTAAAATAACCGAGTTTGTGTCGTCAACTCGTAAATATTAAATAGCATTTAAGCGTATAATACCCCCAGAGTCTAAATTATAATCATTACCATCCTGCCAGGATGGTATACCGTGAACCCTTTTCAGACCAGGACAAGTTTACATTTTTGGTAATATAACAACGTTGGAATCACACTGGCAAGTACAGTCAACCATTGGAAGGACCACAACAATGAGTTCCACGCAATGTATGTACATATTATGATTGTAGTTTACATCTACATAATGTACATGAATAAAATGAGGTAGTCAGTTTAAAAAGTTTATCATGGAATAAGAAACTTGCATTGATTGCTGATGTAACATAATAAAGCTCATGAGATTTTACATCTTGCTTTGTAAATAGATACACCACTATTCAAATGTTGTTGTGCAGAAAGTCATTGATACAATGTTTTAGGACAGATATTAAGAGGGAAATATTGTGTATTTCCGCTTGGAAACACAAACACTTGTCTCGATGTATCGATGCCCGACACGGGCTACTGTCAAGTATATTGTGTCATTCAGAGCCATTTTCTTTGCAGTTTCCGTATCTGAAATATGTTAGACCTGTAGATTTAGTACACATAGAAAGTAATTGTACATAAATAATCAAACTAGAGCTAGAGATTGGTCCTTAAAAAGAAGAATACAGAGGTATGTGTTTGCTATTTATCAAACATAAACATTTTATCAAAAGGTGCCATGACGTTTTACATTTTCAGCAACACAAAAGTAATGTCATTTCAAATATATCCATTTCTTAATCACCCTTTAAATAATTTTGTATCTAGACTTAAAATAAGTATTTCTATTCTGGTTTTGGTTTTGTTTTGTTTTTCCCTTTTTTGATATTGCTGAATATTAAAAACTTTTAATATACACAAAAATACATTTTGACAGCCTTCAAGAACGACTATGATATATGTATAAATTACTTACATTAAATAGACTCTAAATTCTCAAGTGGATTAACTTTGAATTATTCCTTCTCATTGATTGGTGTGGTTTTGTAATATTCATCTTTCTGTAAGTCACCATTCTTGTCTTTATCCGTCACCTGTCTTTTCTGACGACTTCGAAAAACATTTGGTGTTCGGGTTTGATTTACCTCTAATACTGGCGCAGTCACATGACTCACTCCGTTTACTGTTAGTTCCTGAGTGTTACAGTCAATATCTACGGAGAAAAATTAGGAATGATAATGAAGAACGATCCAATTTTTCAAAACTAAGACACAACAACAACGACGACGATTTACAGATATAAAAACGACAAATATAAAAAAAAATTCATTAAAGCAGTTATATACCTGGCAGTGATCGACATTCTCCAGAAAATATGGTTTTAGCATTTAGTCGGCTTTCGTATTCGTCAAGAACTTTGATTTCTAATCCAAAATTTTTTCTAGGTCGTCTCATCCAATCTTTAGCTGCTGATGTAATGTTTAAAGTAATCCATGTTCTTGATCGACACTGTACATCTTCGGTAACAATTACCTTTTTCCTGGGAACTGTCGGGTAAAACAGATTTAGATAAAGCTATAGTTACATTATTGGTTTAGATATTTAGGAAATAAATAAATAAATGAATGAATAAATAATAATAATAGCAATAATAATAATAACTAGAGCTGAGCTTTTTGCTGAAGCAAAAAGGGGTCATCCGATTACAGCTGAGGCTAAAGCTTTGATACAGCTTCAGCTGAGCAACAGAGCAAAGCTCAGAAGCTACAGCTTTGATACAGCTTCAGTTGAGCAACAGAGCAAAGCTCAGAAGCTATGACCCTCAGACCGAAGTCCGATCCTCAAAAAACAATCTTGATATTTTTGAACTACTTTGAGTTGAAATGTTGAAAGTTAGCTGTGACCTTGACCTTTGATCGGATGACCTTCAAACTTCACACATGTGTTCTTCATCGCATTCCCTACAAATCTTCAACACTAACATATATATAAAAGTTCTATAGTTTTTGAGCTATTTTGAGTTGAAATTTTCAATTTGAGCTGTGACCTTGACCTTATATCGGATGACCTTGAAATTTCACACGTATGTTCTTTAGCTCATTCCCTACAAATCTGCAACAGTAATATATATATAAAAGTTCTATAGTTTTTGAGCTATTTTGAGTTGAAATTTTCAATTTAAGCTGTGACCTTGACCTTTCATCGGATGACCTTGAAATTTCACAGGTATGTTCTTCTGCACATTCCCTACAAATCTGCAACAGTAACATATATATATAAAAGTTCTATAGTTTTTGAGCTATTTTGAGTTGAAATTTTCAATTTGAGCTGTGACCTTGACCTTTTATCGGATGACCTTCGTATGTTCTTCAGATCATTCCCTACAAATCTGCAACAGTAACATATATATAAAAGTTCTATAGTTTTTGAGCTATTTTGAGTTGAAATTTTCAATTTAAGCTGTGACCTTGACCTTTCATCGGATGACCTTGAAATTTCACAGGTATTTTCTTCAGCTCATTCCCTACAAATCATCAACAGTAACATGTATATAAAAGTTCTATAGTTTTTGAGCTATTTTGAGTTGAAATTTTCAATTTGAGCTGTGACCTTGACCTTTCATCGGATGACCTTGAAATTTCACACATATGTTCTTCAGCTCATTCCCTACAAATCTTCAACACTAACATATATATAAAAGTTCTATAGTTTTTGAGCTATTTTGGGTTGAAATTTTCAATTTCATCTGTGACCTTGACCTTTGATCCAACGACCTTGAAACTTATCATCAAAATTCCTCATCGAATTATCTACATATTTTGTACAGTAACAGGTATATAAAAGTTTCACCGTTTTCGAGCTATTTTCAATTGAAATTTTTAGAGAAATTTCAAACTCCCCTGTGACCTTGACCTTTTATCTGATGACCATGAAATTTCGTATGAATATTTATCAGCCTATTGTCTACAAATCACTCATGTATATGTCTATACTAAAATCAGATAGTTCTAGAGATATTGAGATTTTAAATTTTCAAAGGTCTCTGTGACCTTGACCTTAAATCCTGTGACCTTGAAACTTTTTGAGCTTCTGAAGCTCTTGAAGCTGAACAACTTTCTCATGCATATGTCTATAGTAAAGATGCATAGTTTCTGAGATATTTTGACTTTTGTCTCATTTTTAGCTGAAAAAATATGAGCCCTTTTTTTCAGCCCCTAGCGAGCTTTTTTCTGGGGACACTTGGATCAAATTTGAAATGTCCATGCACAACTTCAGCCTTTGCCCTTTCAGAAAATCCAAACAGATTTTCACTAGCTTCTTCTGTAGTTGCGGAGAAAAATCACCCACAAAATGGGACATGAAAAAAGTGATAAAGGGAGATAACTCGAGAAGGAAAGGAAATTTTGGAAAAAATTTCAAAAACCTATCTGTAGAATGTTGCTGTGCACAAACGCTGAAAATTTGAGCGAAATCGGCTGAGCCGTTTTTGCTCTAGAGATGACACAAAATCTACTAGGAAAAAAAAAAAAATAATAATAATAATAATATAAAATAATAATTGCAATAACAATAGGGTCATCCGACCTGAAGTCGGATGACCCTAATAAGAAGAAGATATCTTATTTTTCTATAAATTAATTCAAGTCGATGACGAAAATAACGGATTGAATATATGTAGGCTGTACCTTGATTTATTTATCAAATAAGCCTTTGTATATTACATATCAATTAATTTGTTTATTGCAAAATACGTGATTTAAATGTGAGGGTGACAAAACCCATCTGTCCATCCAATATAAATCTGTTAACAAACTACAGGAATTTTGTTACAGAAACTCACCTCTTTTACCCCTTCTTCGGCGCAATGGTTTTATGAATTGATACACTTTAATGAATATCTGAGGACGTTCACTGGTACAGGAAGCATCGTAGCAACAAGCTGGAATGGAAATGTTGTTAAATCAACTTCATAATTTATCAAAATAATTCTTGACTTGGTTAACTATGAGATATTATATTTCTTTACTTTCAAAAATTGTGATAAATGTATATCATGTATCGTAACCTTGACTACAGATACTCAAAACGTATTGTGACAATGGGATATAGCATGTGCTGTAACCTTGACTACAGACACACATAACGTGTTGTGACAGCGGGATATATCATTTATTATAACCTTGACCGCAGATCAGGCATGGGGTCGATTGCTTTTAAATGTAAATGTAATAAATTAGTTTACAATTAGATTGGTTTTAAACAGTAATCAATTACACAATGATAACATTAAATTTAAAATGTAATTGATTACTTTTTATTACTTTTTTACAAAAAAATCTTGATTACTTTCGAATAAATTCAATTACATTTTGTTTGAATTCCTATGCCTTATTAAACAATCAAATCAGAAAGGTCAGCAAAACAATGAATTAATTTATCTATTTGATTGTATCATCGCATTTTATATATTTATAATAATTAACATATGGAGTGTGTGCGTATTGTCACCAAATCTTCAATTTCTTAAAACCTGCAATTTGAAAATAATTAGAATTGCTATTCCGCATACAAATTTGACTTAAACTATACAGTAATTACACTCTATCAAACAAATAAATGGCTATAAAAAGATCAGCTTAGGTTAATGGTGATTAAAGTTATCTATGAATTTAGTATAATGACAGGCATTTCAGAATAAATATTCTTTTTCGGATTATCAAAAATCTAAATTTATTTCCAGCAAATCATGCAAATACAATGGCATATACACACCAATCGCAAATAGGACCAACAATTGATTGGGTTTCAATTAGGACGTTTGTTTTTTTAAAGAAAAATGTGAATTCATATGGCATTGATAAGAGTCATTAAAACTGTGATATTTTAAAAATATATATTATCTTCAATGAAGTTTTTTCATGAAAAATAAAAATGAATGAAATGTTTTGATAATAATAATATGTAATCAGAAAGTGATCATAAGAATGTAATCGAATATGTAATCACGATTTTAGTGTTTTTATTTACTGTAAATTACTTTTAACAACTAATACTTGATGACTAATTACACGTGATTTTTCGCAACATGTAATTGATTACAGCCGATAACGACTACTCAATTAAGCTTGTTCCTATCCCTGCTTGACATTCACTGATAACGTATAATTGACAACGGGATATATCGTGTATTGTAACCTTAACTTCAGACTCACTCAAAACTGCATACTATTGTGACAACGTGATATATCATGTACTATGACATTGACTACAGACACTCATAACGCATTGTGACAACGAGATATATCATGTATTGTAACCTTGACTACAGACACTCATAACGCATTGTAACCTTGACTACAGACACTCATAACGCATTGTAACCTTGACTACAGACACTCATAACGCATTGTGACAACGAGATATATCATGTACTATAACCTTGACTACAGACACTCATAACGCATTGTAACCTTGCCTACAGACACTCATAACGCATTGTAACAACATGGTATATCATGTATTGTAATCTTGATTACACGTATTGTAACAACGAAATATTTCCTGTACTATAACCTTGACTACAGACACTCATTACTCATTGTAACAACATGGTATATCATGTATTGTAATCTTGATTACACGTATTGTAACAACGAAATATATCCTGTACTATAACCTTGACTACAGACACTCATAACGCATTGTAACAACATGGTATATCATGTATTGTAATCTTGACTACACGTATTGTAACAACGAAATATTTCCTGTACTATAACCTTGACTACAGACACTCATTACTCATTGTAACCTTGACTACAGACACTCATAACGCATTGTGCCAACGAGATATATCATGTATTGTAACACTGACTACAGACACACATAACGCATTGTGACAGCGAGATTTATCGTATTGTAACCTTGACTACAGATATTCATAACGTACTATGACAACGGGATAAATCGTGTATTGTAACCTTGACTACAGACACTCAAAACGCATTTCGAAGAGATATATCGTGTATTGTAACCTTGACTACAGACACTCATACCGCATTGTGGCAACGAGAAATATCGTGTAGTGGAATCTGTACTACAGACACTCATAACGCATTGTGACAACGAGATATATCGTATATTGTAATCTTGACTACAGACACTCATAACGTATCGTGAGGAGATATATCATGTACCTTGGCTACAAACTTTCATGACACTTTATGACAACGAGATACATCTTGTATTGTAACCTTTACTACAGACTCGCTCAAAACTGATTGTATACTACTGACACATAATTTTTTAATGTGCAATAGGTAATCAATGGTCGTATTTTATTCCAAATGTTTATTTTCATCAATTCTGCTTTTATAAAGATGGAATTGATGCCTTTTTGTTTTGATGTAGTACAAATTTCAAAGTAGTATGTCCTACTTGATCGTGACAGTGCTTTTATAATATGTACTTTGGCTTTAAAAGACTCAAATAAAATTCAATGAATATATAAATGATATATAATATATTGACTCACAGCGGATGAGATCGGTCAAGAGGGGTACTTACTCCTTCATGACACGTGATCCCACCTCTCGATTTCGAGAGGTCCGTGTTTGTCCTTTTTTACCAGATTCGTATTTATATCCTGGACATCCTAAAGATTCATAATCTGGTATCTGAGATTTTTATATTGTTCAATAGCAAGGAGATAGAGTAAACAACACATAAGTTACCTTGATCTTTTATATACAACTTCAGAGAGGCTCCTAGTACATTAACATTCTCATTTGACCTTGGTGTGATTATGTCAAAAAATATTCTGATGGTCCTTGATCGATCATCATACCACAAATCAGCCAAGGTCGCACGCGGTAAATCACCTGTAAAATTACAATTAACACATATATAAGTATATTATTGTTCATGTGATTGTTTTCTGTTAAAGGAGTGTAAGTTTTTAAGGTCTTTCCTATTTTACTACTTAGATTGGTATACAATTACAAATAAGAGATAAGCACAGTCATAAAAATTCTTAATTCTCTATATATTTTGTAAAAATTGCCTGAGTTACTTGCAATTGATTAGTTCAACCTTACTATTTCTATATGTATACTAAATTGGACTTTACCTTACTATCACAACAGTTTTTATGCCTGTATATAGCTCTATTTCTATTGTACTACTAGTAATATATTTGGTGAACACAGATAATGCCCCCTTTAAGAAGCATAAGCTGTGTGTTGTTGTTTTTTTTAATTTCCCTTTTTATAACTCCTATCTGTACATCACGGTCAAGTAGAAAAACTTTGTATAACAACTAATGCCCCTTTAAGATACAGAGTAATAAGGAAAATCTAGATTTGTTTTCTCACTGAAGTTAGCCCACGTTTTTATCGGATAATCCATACCTCGGTACGACCCCCAAATCAGCCTCAACGTTGTCAACTTTGGGTTCACAATTACTATGAAATCCTGCAGTGGTATTTCAAATTCGTAACAAATCACAGTCACAAATTGTGCGGATTTGTGCAGTGACGTAAACTAAACTGAGCATAATGTGGACTTGTACAGTGACGTAAATTAAACTGAATGATATGTGGACTTGTACAGTGACGTAAATTAAATTGAGCAGTATGTGGACTTGTGCAGTGACGTAAATTAAATTGAGCGATATGCGAACTTGTGCAGTGACGTAAATTAAACTGAGCAATATGTGGACTAGTGCAGTGACGTAAATTAAACTGAGCATTATGTGGACTTGTACAGTGACGTAAATTAAACTGAACAATATATGGACTTGTACAGTTACGTAAACTAAACTGAGCAATATGGGGACTTGTGCAGTGACGTAAATTAAACTGAGCATAATGTGGACTTGTGCCGTGACGTAAATTAAACTGAGCAATATGTGGACTTGTACAGTGACGTAAATTAAATTGAACAATATGTGGACTTGTACAGTGACGTAAACTAAACTGAGCAATATGTGGACTTGTACAGTGACGTAAACTAAACTGAGCAATATGTGTACTTGTACAGTGACGTAAACTAAACTGAGCAATATGTGAACGTGTACAGTGACGTAAGCTAAACTGAGCAATATGTGGACTTGCACAGTCACGAAGAGTAAATTTGTGGACTTGTACAGTGCTGTTGTTAACGTATGCTCTAACTTTTTTAAGTTGTTTTATCATTGTTTCAAAGTCATATATTTTGTATATATCTATGATTAAAACAAATGTGTTGAGAAAGTGAGAAAAACTATGTTGTTTTAAAGAAATTGTTTGCCTACACCTGTTATGCTGTATTTATATTTCACTAAATTTTATGATTATGACAATTATATGGAAGTAATTAAATCATTATGTTTTACTCACATGATGATACATAGCACTTCTGTGACATCATATTGTAATTCGTTATGTCATCACGCAGTCTATTCAGCAAATCATCCTTATTCTCAATTACAGGAATATCATCCCATCCTAATACTTGTAGCACTTGGTGACGAATGAAGGATAACCTGTAATCACGTGATCTGCAACATCAATGCAAGTCACATGCGAGATATGTTTAAGCGGAAGGGAAAGGTTTTTAGGTCCATTTTGGATATTATTATCAATTAAAATGTGCCTACCAATGGAATAATAGACTATTATCTATAAATGAAATAGCATTTTACAGCTAAGATTTTATTTAACAAAATATATCTGAGTAAGATCTTAAAATTTAATACTTGACTGAAAATTAATATACATTCAGTTGATATTAATATGATTGAGGATGGGACGGGGTATCAGGATTGCAAGTTAAATTATGTATAAAATCAAAATGTACAGTCACTCATAATGTAAAAATAATTTAAATGTAATTATTATTTTGTAAACAAATACATCAATGTAATCATTCTAAAACTGTGAAAACATGAAACAACATGATGTTAATTTTCTTTTGATACCAGAGTACTTGTATCTATATAATAGGAATTGCAGCATTAACTCTTTAGTGAGTGCATTTTTAAACACTAATAATCTTCATCTGTAGCCGAAGCAGCAGTAGTAGTAGTAGTAGTAATTATGTTTTTCATAATACCAATAGTAGAAGTTGTAGTTATAGAAATTATAGTAGTAGTATTAGCAGCAGCAGTGGCAGTAGTAGTATAAATAATAATTATGGTTTTCATAGTACCAGTAGTAGAAGTTGTAGTTATAGAATTTAAAGTATTAGTTATGGTTTCCACATTACCAATAGGTGAAGTTGTAGTTATTGCAGTAGTAGTAGTAGTAGTAGTAGTAGTAGTAGTAGTAGTAGTAGTAGTAGTAGTAGTAGTAGTAGCAGTAGTAGTAGTAGTAGTAGTAGTAGTAGTAGTAGTAGTAGTAGTAGTAGTAGTAGTAGTAGTAGTAGTAGTAGTAGTAGTAGTAGTAGTAGTAGTAGTAGTAGTAGTAGTAGTAGTAGTAGTAGTAGTAGTAGTAGTAGTAGTAGTAGTAGTAGTAGTAGTAGTAGTAGTAGTAGTAGTAGTAGTAGTAGTAGTAGTTGTAGTAGTAGTAGTAGTAGTAGTAGTAGAATTTAGTAGTAGTAGTAGAAGTAGTAATAGTAGTAGTAGTAGTAGTAGTTGTAGTAGTAGTAGTAGTAGTAGAAGTAGTAATAGTAGTAGTAGTAGTAGTAGAAGTAGTAATAGTAGTAGTAGTAGTAGTAGTAGTAGTAGTAGTAGTAGTAGTAGTAGTAGTAGTAGTAGTAGTAGTAGTAGTAGTAGTAGTAGCAGTAGTAGTAGTAGTAGTAGTAGTAGTAGTAGTAGTAGAAGTAGAAGTAGTAGTAGTAGCAGCAGTAGCAGTAGTAGTAGTAGTAGTAGTAGTAGTAGTAGTAGTAGTAGTAGTAGCAGCAGCAGTAGTAGTAGTAGTAGCAGCAGTGGCGGTAGTAGTAGTAGTAATTATGGTTTTCATAGTACCAGTAGTAGAAGTTGTAGTTATAGAATTTAAAGTAGTAGTTATGGTTTTCATATTACCAATACTAGAAGTTGTAGTTATAGAAATTATAGTAGTAGTAGTAGCAGCAGCAACAATGGCTGTAGTAGTAGTAGTAATAATAATTATGGTTTTCATAGTACCAGTAGTAGGTTGTAGTTATAGAATTTAAAGTGGTAGTTATGGATTTCATAGTACCAGTAGTAAAAGTTGTAGTTATAAAATTTATAGTAGTAGTAGTAGAGCAGCCGCAGCAGCAATGGCAGTGGTAGTAGTAGTAATAATTACGAGTAGTAGAATTTATAGTAGTAGTAGTAGCAGCAGCCGCAGCAGCAATGGCAGTGGTAGTAGTAGTAATAATTACGAGTAGTAGAATTTATAGTAGTAGTAGTAGCAGCAGCCGCAGCAGCAATGGCAGTGGTAGTAGTAGTAATAATTACGAGTAGTAGAATTTATAGTAGTAGTAGTAGCAGCAGCCGCAGCAGCAATGGCAGTGGTAATAGTAGTAATAATTACGAGTAGTAGAATTTATAGTAGTAATTATGGTTTCCATATTAGCGATATTTGAAGTTGTAGTTATAGAAATTACAGTAGTAGAAGTAGTAATTATGGTTTTCATAGTACCAACAATAGAAGTCGTTATTATAAAACTTACAGTAGTAGTAGTAGTAGTAGTAGTAGTAGTAGTAGTAGTAGTAGTAGTAGTAGTAGTAGTAGTAGCAGTAGCAATGGCAGTGGCAGTGGCAGTGGCAGTGCAAGCATTTGTGGTTGCTATAATATGCCAATTTTGAATTGATTATTGTTGATTATTGTTTTGTCAATAAAACTACGTTAGCGAAATATCGATTCTTTTTAAAACACAGGTAAATTCTTTACTATAATTCTAATATATAACGTCAACAAGAAGCATTTAATAGATACCCAATTTAACTACAGTCAATCCAAATGGGTTCTTACAGATAGCTAACTGTTTCTGTATATCGACTAAGATGTGTCACAGAAATTAAGGCCTAAATTATGGACAATTCTAAAGAACAATACAATGAATTCAAACAGAAGAACCTTCATTAGCAAAACATGTATTGTTTCAGCATGTATCATGATTTATTATAAGAAGTGAAACATTGAGGAAGATTGTTTTGTACACATAAAAATACTATTTTTTTATAATACCTGGCGTTTATTAACCTTTAATGCCATTCTATAAAATGTCATGTAAACATTCACATTTTCAACATATCTTTTTCAAAGACTCAAAGGCATTTCTTATTTTAAGAGTATAATACAATCTAAATGAAATATGATGGAAATCAGAATACAATGTATATAGATATAAGTAACATGATTCATTAGATATAAGATTATAAACGTTGAATATAAATCAAATTTCAATAGAAGAGTAAGCAAAATGAAAACACAAAATTACATGCATTTCGTTGGAATGGATGAAATGTGAAAAACAAGATTACAAAATGAATAAGGAGAAAACATACATCCTGTACCTTTGGCGCATTCGAGCAAATCTGTCCTCTCTGGTTGTAGTTGTCACTGGGTCTCCAGTAGTGGATTGAAACGTCGTCACCGTTGTCGAAGTTACTGTGTCTTGCGCTTTTACAGGAATTATAGATGAAAATATAGTCATCATAACAACACATGAAACACGTGTATTAAACATTTTCTGGAGCAATTCGGTCGTTTCTTCAAAGAGAATTAAAGTATGAAATTATCACTATTTTGTCTTTTCCACGCTATTTATTCTGATGTCGATTTGTCTTCTAAGTGAAGAGAAACTGAGATTGAAATAACTTGACTCTGGTTTTATTTTGCATTGACTGACGTGTACATATAGTAACAATTTGGAGGTCAGAGGTTACATAGGTTGTTTTGGGGCAAACACATCCTAATTGGTTCTCATCAATTGGGAAGCAACCTGTCAGAATAAAAGAACTCTGATTCATCCAGTACGTTGCTATCTACTATATATAAATATATAAACAATATTATCAAGTTTGTTACTGAATACGAACATCAACTTAATGAGAATGGCCATTTTCTAAAAATGAAGCGATTATTGTAACTAAGATATGTCGAATACAAGAAATCAGTTGAACTGACTGATGGTGGTTGAATTACTAAAATATCAGCAAGTAAGTGAACAACTCCATTTGCCAATCAAAAATTTTACTATAAATGTAGCTTCCATTCATTTGCTATACTTTATTTGGAAATCCGGACAACATTTTGCTGTTACATTGAAAAATTGCCAGACATATGACCATTACAGTCTGAAATTTAATCGGACAGAGTCAAATTTTACCAGAGATCATACGAACTTGTTTCAAGAACTCTGATGTAGGTATGTAAACCCACTATACAAAACTATCCCTTTTCTATTGGAAATAAACAGAGAAGTACAACGAGGTTTATTTGTTGTCTAGTTCAGTTGATATGTTTTATATCGTTTTAAAAAGAATATATAAGTATTGAGCAAAATGAATATGTTTTATGGTTCATAATATCGCCGTCGCCTTTATTCAGTTACAACAAATATAATAAAATATGGAAATATCCACCTATGTTGTGACCTTTCCATCATTGTATTCTTTTTTTCTATGCTTTTTCTCGTTCATACCAGAACTAGTGTATGGAAAGTGAAGTAAATCTGAAGTAAGCCAGACAAAGTCGTTCAGAGTGTTTTCTTTAGTGTAGGAGATAGCATTACTTACTGACAGATAACGTCTATAGACCACCTTATCGTACCATAGTATTTCTCACCTTCGGTAACACAGATTTATCATGTTAATGAGTTGTAATCTGATAAATAAAAACCATATTGATATTGGCTGATTTCCAGAAGAATGTTTTGCGCATCCTTCCATACCATTCTGTCTGTGTATTCTTGTTTACTACTGGAATTTGTAAATGTACCGAATGCTCTTTAACTTAGGAGATACAACACTTTTCTTCCTCTTGTGGAAAAGTAACATATTTCAAATATCCATAGACCTCACAAGAAAGAAAAATATTTCGTGATAGAAGATGCTTTAACAATAATGATCGGCGGAGTGTGAAATTACTGTACATTTTACTTTGTACATTTCATTATAATAAGAGTGTTCCAGTGATTATTACTGTCAAATAAATGAATTGTATACAAAACTTATTTACAAATCAAAATCAAAAGGTTCATTTTAATATTTAATTTTACAAATATTCATCAAATATAGATCAGTATACGAAATATTATTTACAAGAGTTATAAAACAATCTTTTTTTATAATGAATGTATAACAGTAAAAAGTCAAACTTTGGTAACTTTTTTGCGACGTTTTGTCTCTGTAATACAATGATCGTGGTTATCAGCAATAGACACTGGATGGGTTGTGGCAGGTCAGCAGGACATGACACGTGATTCCATGTCTATTCTAATCGTGACCCTGGGTATGTATCACAAGTCAACATGACATTACACCTGATCTGTTTTGGTCTTGACTTTTGATGGTTATCACAGTCAACATCTAATCCCACACCTATTCTAACCTTAACTCTGAACAAGTATAACGTGGGGCAGATGAACATGGCGTTATTCGTGTTTTGTCACCTTGACTGTGGATGGGTATACCAGGTCAACAATATCCACTTCTACTCTGATTCTTACTTTGGATAAAACGTGACATGAAATTCAAAATCTATTCTGGATGAGTATGAAAGGCAAGCATGATCGATCAAGATAGTTGATTATGGAATAATCGTGTATTACCATCTAGTGTATGACAGGTCAACAGGACAATCCACCTGACCCCACATATAGTTTAATGTGTACGATCCAAGATCTAGTTTGATGTGTTTGGCAGGTCAACAGGACAAATCACCTGACCCCAGATCTGGTTTGATGTTTACGATATTACATCTAGTTCGATGTGTATGACAGATCAACAGGACAAATCACCTGACTCCAGATCTAGTTTGATGTGTACGATCCCACATCTAGTTTGATGTGTGTGACAGGTCAATAGGACAAATCACCTGATCCCAGATATAGTTTCAATGTATGACAGGTCAACATGACATATCACCTGATCCCACATATAGTTTGATGTGTATGATCCCACATCTAGTTTGATGTGTATGACAGGTCAACATGACATATCACCTGATCCCACATATAGTTTGATGTGTATGATCCCACATCTAGTTTGATGTGTATGACAGGTCAACATGACATATCACCTGATCCCACATATAGTTTGATGTGTACGATCCAAGATCTAGTTTGATGTGTACGATCCAAGATCTAGTTTGATGTGTATGGCAGGTAAACAGGACATATCACCTGATCCCACATATAGTTTGATGTGTACGATCCAAGATCTAGTTTGATGTGTATGGCAGGTAAACAGGACATATCACCTGATCACACATATAGTTTCAGTGTATGACAGGTCAACAGGATATATCACTTAATCCCACATATAGTTTCAGTGTGCGACAGGTCAATAGGACATATCACCTGAGTTTCAGTGTATGGAAGGTCAACAGGACATATTACCTGATCCTGACTTTAGTATGGACTCTGTGTGGATGTGACAGGTCAACAGGAGATGGTACCTTATGCTTCATCTTGTTTGAACTTGGCTTGAATGTGGACTGAGTATTTTATGACGGGCAGATCTCATATTTATTTTATCAGAGAAACGTAATATCTACTGTGTTATGATTTAGAAATGTTAGGTAATTCCATGTTGTATCTTAGCTTCTTGCTATTGCCATACATTTATCTGCTGAAATAATTTGTTTATCCACTTGTTTCAATATTGTTAGATGTCATGGATGATCTGTGATCTGAACTGATACAGATGTCTTTTCTTTCACATGTCGAGCCTACATTGGACTGTAGTTTTAACTGTCTAGTCTAAACTGTCGTTATTTTGAATTTTCACGAAATGTTCTACTGCAGACAACCTGGAGTGACATTTATTTGTCAGAACAAAATGTCTATTGACTCATTTGTACTATATCATTTAATTCTGGTTTCTTCTATTGATATTTGAGCAATCCAACATGCCAAAAGCATTCATTAAAATGAAAGATAAATATATATCTCACCTAAATCAGTTTCAACCCTGTCTGTCAGTGTATGTCTGACAACATGTTTTATCAATTAAATTACTTAACAGTACTCAGACCAACCATCAATATACGTCAACGCAAAATAACGTTTTATAAGTTCAAGTGTGATACATTTTAACGTTTAAGTATGTTACAGCAGAAAGGTAGCTAAGTGCAATTATGAATGCCCAGACACACTACTATTTCAGCATGATCTGATTTTGTATGTGTCTGGAGAGCTCTTTGTAAGCGATTGGTGTAAAATCCTGAATGTTTATCCCGTCTAAAATGATAAATTGTCAAGGCAGATAGGATTGTATTTCAAATAATGCAATATTTGTTTCTGTTTTGAGAATATGAAATATATCACTGGGTCTTTAAATTTTAATTTTTCTTGATTTTACTTTATTCTTGTTTCAGTGTTGTTTCTATCTCAATTGTGACAATATATACGTCTTTATCTATTGACGGCTATGATAAGTAATGGAAATACACAATTTTTAAAATTGAAAAAAAGATGAAGCATTCCAATATATAAACATATCATTTATAAGCGTAATCAATTTCCATCCGCTTTATTGTAGTTTACCTCTGTTCAAATGTTGTTTTTTTTTATTTGATGCCACCAGCTATGAATTGTTACTTCTTCTGCTGATCAGTCGAAGGATCAGGTATATTTCGTACCTGTTTCGAGCATATACCCTCCAGCCTGCGATGCCAATAAATATGCAAGTCAACACAAGTGGTCATTTCTAAAGGATCAACGTTTCCTTTCAATAGTTGAGTGATACGTTCTGAACAGCTGTATTATCTCGTACGACCTCTGAGGTCTTCAACATTGGGTTAATAACCATCAAGTATACCGATCAGACTAATGCCATTGCTGAGAAGTCTAAATGATTCACTCAATTATAAACGCATTAGTGTACATTGCACACGTTTTTCATCAAATTGGAAATGAATGAAACTTACTCAAATATCATAAATCATTACTGGTTTAGCAAACTAAAACTTTTTATATTTCAAAGTTGTGAATTTGTTTTGTGAGCAACAAGGTAAATGCAAACAAAAATTGCTTTATATGTAAATTTCTTTACAATGTAGGATTTATTTTTACAGACTGCATTCTGACAGATGCATTTACAGATAGATCCATGGCCCATAGTAAATGCCAAATGCTGAAGTGATATGTAATATTATATATTTATACACAAACATATGACTGTGTGAATTTACATACACATACAGGTCTACCAGGGTAAATTGGCATGTGTTTACAAACACAACATAACATAACATAACAGGGGTGACAAGCTACTTGTCGTCACATCAATAACGCATGGAATCCGTGCAAGACAATATGTTTTACCTGTAAAACGTATTACTAGAAAGTAGACCGTATTGTACATTTCGCTCCGAAAGGACGACATTTAGTGCTTCTAAATTGTCAACCTTTCGTTGTGTCGCCCCGAAAATATGAGATTTTATTTCTATAATTGTCGACTTCCGATGTTTCGCCCCCAAAAGGACGAGATTTTATTTCTCTTAATTGTCTTCCTCTCGTTGCTTTGCCCCGAAAGTACGAGATTTAATTCTCTTAAATGTCGACCTTTCGTTGTTTCGACCTGAAAGGACGAGATTTAGTGCTTCTTAATTGGGTACCTTCGTTATTTCGCCCCAAAAGACGATATTTTATTTACTTAATCGACGACCTTTAGTTCTTCGGCATACTAGTTAGAAAGATTAATCTTGTAAAATATACAGGTCACGGAAAATGAGAGAGAGAGAGAGAGAGAGAGAGAGAGAGAGAGAGAGAGAGAGAGAGAGAGAGAGAGATTTTAGATCATTATTGCCGTCCTTTCGCGAAACAATTCTCGTTGTTTCGTCCTTTGGGGCGAAACAACGAAGGTCGCCAAATAGGCCTAAGAGAAATAAAATTTCGTCTTTTCGGGACAAAACAACGAAAGAAGTACTAAATATCGCCCCTTCTGGGCAAACAACGGAAGATCGCCAATACAGAAGCACTAAATGGCGTCCTTTCGGGCCGAAAAGTCAAAACAACGAAATGGCATAAATCAGCCATCGTACTATATAGTTACACACAAAACGTGTACATGTATATAGTAATATACAAAGTACCCGTAGACACAGACACACACGTGTAGGCCTATAAAGCTATACATACAATGCATATATACACACTCATACACACATACAGACAGGCACGTTGATATAGATATAGGCCTACACATAGTACATATACACACAGACACGTGGATTTAGTGTTACACGTAGTACATATACACACAGACACTGGGATTTAGTGTTACACGTAGTACATATACACACAGACACGTGGATATAGTGTTACACGTAGTACATATACACACAGACACGTGGATTTAGTTATACACGTAGTGCATATACACACAGACACGTGGATATAGATATAGGCCTATACATACTACATATACACACAGGCACGTGGATATAGATATAGGCCTATACATACTACATACACACACAGACATGTTGATTTAGTTATACACGTAGTGCATATACACACAGACACGTGGATATAGATATAGGCCTATACATACTACATATACACACAGACACGTGGATATAGTTATACACATAGTACATATACACACATGGATATAGTTATACACATAGTACATATACACACAGACACGTGGATATAGATATAGGCCTACATATAGTACAAATACACAGACACGTGGATATAGTTATACAAAAAGTACATGTTTTATACACATATCTGCGTGTATACATACATGTACAATCACGGAGGTGGTTCCGTGGCTAGCGTCATGTTGTAAATTTTTAATTAACTGTACACCCACCCAATAAATTTAAAATTTACAACATGACACTAGAGTGGTTAGAGTATCGCGGTTTGAAATATGAAGTATCTCACTTCTGGTCAGCGAAGGTTCGAGCCCAACTGGAACCTAAGCTGATTTTTGTGAGAAAGTTTGGACGTGTGTTTGCCGAATGTCGGTGGAGACCGGGTACATTGAAATCGAGGTCTCTCCACACCGTTAAAAACTGACTGCTGTCGTATAATTATCGGTCCAGTGTAAGGTGAAAAATAGACCCGCCGTACAAATGCTACCCATGGTCTTCTCTACGATAGAAATCTTACCCGGGGTTATTTTTCTACGATAGAAATCTTACACGGATAGTACGGTGCGCCAACAGAATTGAATTTGTGCACAAAATTGAAAGTTTATAGGTACATAAATGGATTTTGCGGACAAAATTTCGCCATAGGGGACCGGTTAATTCAATTCTTTGTCACAAAACAAAATTTTGTCAGCTCATTTGCATATTTTTTTATTCTGTTGCCCAGATATGACATATGCATTTAACAACAATTCTACGATTGGCTCAAGGGCTACAAAGTCTCGTTTGTTTGTTTAATTTTTTATTGTTGTTTAACGTCCCACTCAAGAATATTTCACTCATATGGAGACGTCACCAAATGCCAGTGGAGGGCTTAAAATTTTGGCCTATGCTCGGCACTTACGACCATTGAGTAGTGAGGGTTCTTTAACGTGCCGACACCTACTGTGACACGGGACCTCCAGTTTTACTGTCTCATCCGAAAGACAGGAAACCAACCTGCCCGCACGCCACCGACTGAGCCCGGCCCAGAAAGTCTCGTAATAGCGTCACTTTCGGGTCACCAGCTGGATATAAACAATAATGCACGTGGCTTTTTTTAACGTTATGCAAGCGGACTCGACATAGATTGTTATCAATTATAGGGTGGTGCATTATTTCTATATTTTGATAGAGATATCTGTAGTTTTTTTTTCCAAAACGATTTAAAAAGCAGTGGGAGAAAATAAACATCAAGTGGAAGGAGAAAAAATAAACATCAAATGAAAGGGTTGACCGCTTGACTCAACAATCATTTGTACAAAATATTAGGGACATCGAAGAATATAGTTAGAAACAATGTGTGTCAAGGTTTGGCCTTTGTGGGTTAAAGCGGGTCATCCATGGTTTCAAATTAAGTTAGGAAGTAGTATATGGAAGGAGCTGTTAGTTTCTTTGAACGCGGAAGTAATGACGTAGTAATTTTATTTGAGGCAAAAACGCTATTAAATTTCAGATATGAAAGTGATGTTGGTTTGTTTCATAAATAATCAGCATCTAAATTTTTTAATGCAATTAAGGTATAATACCGCGATTCGTATTTTTGAAATAACGATAAGTGGGAGACATTAGTCGAAATGATGGGAGCAATCATTACGTGATTGCTTTTGATTTTGATAAGAGCATATTATATAAGTTTAGTGGACGACGGAAATTTGGAACAAAATGTTTTTTATCATTTAAAATGATTTCGTTTGTGCAAAACGGAATAAATATAACACCGAAAACGAAATGTGTCGTATGAAATATTGATGATTGGGAGAACAACAAAGTGAAAACGGGTCGGACGATTTACCGAAACAGACCTTAATTACCGAAGCACACCATTTTTACTTTTATTTCGACATAAAAACTGTAGTACATGTTAAAGTCTACATATAATAAAATGTTACTTTTAACACGAGTTTTGTGTAATAATGGATAAAGTCAGAATTATCATGTTTAAACAAGATCGAACCACTCTAGCCGGCTAGGCCAACAATGAACGAAACAGACTGGAATATGGACTTCTTTTAAAAAAAATAATTCTGAATTATTCCGTAAATGTTTTTCTAAATTACGTTTTATATTCTTGATATATACTAATATTTAATACATTTTCTTAAAAAAAAAAAATCCAAGTTCTTCACCATTGTTGACAACCATTATGCAGAACAGTGAAAATTACTGCAACTGTCATTTTGTAAACTTTTACATATATAGACATTGCTACATCGCTGATGTCAATTGCTATATAAACACTACTAAAATGAATGATTACACTGGATGAATTTGACCAGGAACATGATGACCACTCCATTTCTCACTACTGTCTGTGAACTTGGTGTTAGTTGACGAGAAATCGCCGTTAAATTAGTTCTGTTGACTCTATTTTCACAAAAATGTTATCTGGTGGGACTTTTTGTCGTAATAGATATTAAGTAACTGAAAGCTTGCATTCATTTATTCCCAAACTTTTGGCGGCGAATTGATGCTTTGCATCAAATTTTTCTTGTTAGACCTAATATATGCATGGAAACACTGTTGATGTACATTTCCTTAAAATGTATGGAGGAGTGAAATGTCTCCGGGGTAACTTTTCATTGGGCTAATAGCAGAAGTTTTGAATTGGGTCATTTTTCTATAGAACCCGGGTAAGATTTTTTTAGTTACATCGTTCCATAGGCTAAATAAATTACCACCATCGTCGTTTCTTCACTTTCTGGCTGGGCATGAAATTGTCTTATTTTCTTACAAATCCGAATAAGTCGACAATGACGACAAACATTAAAACAAGTAGTTCAAAGTCGGCCTGGCTCAGTCGTTAGCGTGCTTGACTATTGTGAGGTGAGGTCATAAGTTCGAGTCCAGTCGACGGCAGGTTGGTTTCCTATCCGTCCACAATAGGTGTCAGCACGTTTAAGAACCCTCACTGCTCAATGGCCGTAAGTGCCGAGCATAGGCCAAAATTTGAAGCACTTCACCTGCATTTCTTGACTTCTCCATATGATTGAAAGATTCTTGAGTGGGACGTTAAACAAAAAAAAAACAACAAACAAACAAGAAGTTGTTCTTTAGATGTAATATCAATAGTGCCAACTCACGTATTACGCACGAGACTCACGCTTTCCATATTGTTTTCTCTGGAAACGGTACCTGTCCCTTACGTCAAATAATTGAAAATGTATAGCTTCAAGATTCTTCGTTAAAATATCTCGCCACGATATGTGTGTAGCTCTAATGTTTTTAAAGCTTGCTGTTCAGTTAGTAATAACACTTGGCTTGGTGATATTTGGGTGTCCATCCAGTATTTCGAAGGTCCGATAGTTCGAAAGATTTGCATTCTGATATATAAAATCTAAAGCATGACATGTATGAATTGAAATTTATCTTGTGGTCGCTACATGAGTATAAAATTTAAAACATGCACGTATGGAATTTGGGGGGGGGATGATGGTCGGTTTTTCATCAGGATCTTCGTAAATATAAATGCTAAGGTCGTTCCAAGTTCTCTATGTTTAGCATCCACAGTATTATAACCACGGTAAATTTGTGGTATTTAAAAGAAAGGCGCTGAAGGTTTCTTAAAACATAAAGATGATTTTAATTTCTAACTGATGGTTGGCGGATTCAGGAAATTCCTAAATCACACAAAGGCCTAAATCTTCACTGTCTAACATACCAATGTACAAAAATATATAGCACTATGTGATTATCGCGTGTAATTGTTCTTTTAATCTCTTGAGCAATTAAACAAAGTATTCTCACCTGTCCACACAGGAAGTATTAACCTGTGGTGACAGGTGACACTCATGGTCGCTCTCTATTGAAGATATTAAATGTGTTGTTTCATAGATTACAGTCACAATAGATGCTAATGGAATTTCTCACTTTGAAATGTAAATGGAACGAACAATAATATTATGTACACTTATTTGAAATTACTTTTAGATAAAAAGTCCAAATTTCACAAATTATAATTTTCAGTCTAAAATGTCAATTTAGCACGGTGATAGTTTCCTCCTCGATCGGGTAAGACGCGTCCTCGCGTCTTAGATATTATCGAAAATATCCTGTGTTGTATCTGGTCGGTGGTGCTTGTTGAAACCGTCTATTGATGCGTTGTTGTGGTTGTTGATGGTGCTGTTGTAATCTTGAACGTAGTGTCAAAAGTTCTGAGGATAAATTTTGAATCGTAAATTGGTTATCAATTAAATCCTGACTTTGCTTTTCCTTTTCGCATTTTATACTTGAAATTTCATCTGAAAGTTGCTTAAAATGTTCTTTCAGGTCTCTGTTGGCGGATTCACACTGTGACAGTTTAGAATTTAGTACTGAATTTTCTGATGTTAATAAATACAGTCCTTTTGATTTTTGTATGCGTTTGTTGAGACCCTTTTGCAGTGCAATACAACGTGTCTGTAGATTTTCGGTTTCTCTGATTAGTCCCTGGTTTGATTTTGATAAGTTTTTGGATTCTCTGTGAAGATGGCTATTTTCAAGTTTCAATTTTTCTGGGAGTTTTTAACTCTTTATTTCAATCCTTAGACCATAGGTCTATTGGTACATATTATATAGATATAGAAAACAATCATAAAAATGCAACAGTGAGGCTTACACATTTTCACAAAAACATAGGTACAAGTTAATTGTTAATTCATATCAAATTATAAGGAATAATAACAAAAATTGCTTGCTCTATGATATAAATAGTTATATGAAATTACTGCAAAAGCATGTCTTATTCAAATTAACATTTTTTACCTTGATTTTTTACAATTTTATTTTGTTCGCTTCCTTTATATATCTCCCCAATAAAAGTAATTTTCTTAATAATTGTACAAATTTGAAAGTAGAAGGTCTTATTCTGTAGTATTTTTTTATGTACTTAATTCTTAAATTTGTATATTTTGGGCAAATCAAAACAAAGTGGTATTCATCTTCAATTTGGGAAAGATTACAATTTTCACATAATCTGTTATTTCTTTGTATATTTTGATATCTACCTGTTTCAATTTTAAGATTATGTGCAGATAACCGTAAACGTGAAATAAGAATTCGATATTGTTTAGGTAGATATTTTGTTAAATAGTATTGCAGATGAACCCCCGCTAACAATATAATTTATATAAATAACATTTATTATAATTGTCAAGTGATCCTAAAATTGTTTGAGTCTCTTGATCTTCCAACCTCTGTCTAATTGCAGGTAAAAGTAAATTGTCATTTGGTGTTTGCCTTAGCCACACTTCTCCAAAACCTAAAGCAAAAAGTTTGTCTCTCACAAAACCCGCCCAATTCCCATTTATTTTTTTACTTACCTCGGCATCTTCGAGTAATATTTTATACGATGTTGCTAATATGCAGTTATCATTTTGTAATAATTTAAACCAATATTTTATAACTCGGTACACAATTTGAGATTTTAAAGGTAAGCGACCTAGTTCCGCATATATCATAGAATTACAAGCAGATTTTTTCACACATAAAATTCTTTTACAAAAGTTTAACTGTATTTTTTTTAATTTCAGCAACATTATTATTTCCCCATATTTCACATGCATACAATAGCACACTACAAACGTAGGTATCAAAAAGTTTTAATAAAGTCTTAAAATTTAAATTCATACTAGAACATTTATTTAGCAAGCCAAATAGAGCTTTTCGACCTTGATCAGCTATATGTTTTGAAACTGTATTAAACTTATTATTGTATTTGAAGAGACAGCCTAAATAATAGCTAGTGAATACACTGTTAGGTTTCTGAATTCATTAAATTCAAAATATATCTCGGTAGCATAATGTCGAATCCCCTAGACGTCGCTTAATTCGCATTAATTTAAGATTAAGTCAATTTTGTGGCACAGAATTAAAATTTTATGGTACAAAATTGAATTTTGTGTGTTGTAAAATAGGGGTTCTGTCCACTTCCCATTCCATGGCCTATTTATACCACTAAACCTGGGAATCCCCCCGAATACCTGGGTGGCAATCGACCGCGACGTTCGTCGGAATTCCGAGAACCGACGGCCCCGTTCACGTCCGAGAAATTGGCAAAAGACGTTCGGGGGTATTATATTGGCATAATAATAAAAATTGAAATGATATAAGAAATACTATGAGTAATTAAAAATGGGTACGAGTGGCAAAGCATGTAAAATCAATGTTGATCAGTTTGAGTTGACCAGGTTAAGGGTTGAAAAACCTAGAAAAGGAAAGAAGGGCAACTCTTTCGCCAATATACTATACAATTATTCAGATGGTATATGTCAACCTCTTAGAATAAAACCCCCCACTCTGTTTTCGTATGGAGTAAGTGATATGTATAAACCATCTTATAGTATATCACTAGTTTTTGATCACGATGACAAGCATAAAAAGAAACAAGAACAGTTTGAGGATGTCATTCAAGAGATTGAACAGTTTATTAGAAAAGAAGTCCAGAAATATAAGGCTGTTATTAAAGATAATGGCAGAAAGAAGCCACTCAATTGTGATGATCTCAAGATCTTAAAAGGTGACAAGTCTCCTTCCTTTCATGCAAAACTTAAAATGGATCGAGGAAAAAAAATAATAACTAATTTTAAAACATCAAAAGAAGAAAAGGGTGAACCATTAGATTATGTAGATCAATTTTGCAAGGTTGTTACTGTTTTAACATTTGATTATGTTTTCATCGGACTTACAAACGAATCCATTACAACTTCCGTGGGTGTCGTTGTTGTTAAGGAAAAGGTTGAGAGAAAGCCAATTGTGGTAGAGGAAGAGGACTACTCAGATCTTTCCTCAGACGAGGATGATGAATAATAATTTGAAATAGCATAAGAAATTTTCTATGTATAATAAAATGACTTTAAATAAACTGTTCCATAGTATCGGGGTAGAGCCGAATGACAGAACGACGTGTCAGATGCCTGTACACGTTAGAAGGATTCGCGATTCTCCATGTCCTAATAAGACCGCTCCGGATTCGATCTTTTGTTTTATTCACCACAAATATATGAAAAACCGCGATTTTCGTCCTTTGAAATTTTGTGAATCGTGTGGAAGATGGATGTCTGAGTCTTCCCGCCACGCCACGTGTTATTCCTGCGATAACAGAAGACAGCGAAGTCATTATTATTATATAAAGTCTAGAGGACCTCCCCAAACATGAGGAAGACCCCGAAAGTACTAATTTATATTTACAAAAATATAAATTATTGTATAAACTTATATTCCATAGGTAGTACCGTATCTAAAATGACTTTACTATATTTATGCTGTACTAAGTCGTTTTTAATACGTTCTCTCTCCCCCGTTTTTTTGGGGGAATATGCCAATATAATATACCCCCGAACGTCTCTTGCCAATTTCTCGGACGTGAACGGGGCCGTCGGTTCTCGGAATTCCGACGAACGTCGCGGTCGATTGCCACCCAGGTATTCGGGGGGAATTCCCAGGATTAGTGGTATAAATAGGCCATGGAATGGGAAGTGGACAGAACCCCTATTTTACAACACACAGAATTTTGTGTCAAAATTGAAAGTTTGTACACACAAAAATGGATTTTGTGGATAAAATTAACTTGTCCCACATGGCGCCCTGTAGATAGCCGTAGAAAAATGACACGTTTCAACATTTTTCAGTTAGTTGTCCCGTGAAACAGTTACCTCCATAGAAAAATTACCCCCTCCCTATAATTTAAGGAAAAGAAACATCTCGCATATTATGCATATATTAATTAAGCCTAATTATTATCAGCACAGCACCCGCTTGGATCCCCTAAGAACAAAAATGACCAATACTTGGCACACATCGAAATATCGTCTTCTCATGAACCACTGATGAGTTATTTATAGGTTTATGCCAAAGATATGGTTTTCATAAGTTTTATTCGATCTTTTTCTCTTTTGTTAACATATCAGTAGAATTTATATGTATTTGTCCTCCTAAACTGCATTGTGCTTCTTGTCGGTATTTTTTCTCAATAGTAAGACAGCTTTTTTTTGTTTGAAGATGAACCTAAAAAAATTAGAATGGCCTAATTTTCTGACATCTTTCTCGCAAACGACGGAGAATTTCAATTGCTCCAAGCAAGATTCGAACCCACATCTCGGATATGAGATGTTGTGATCATCAATCGAAGATCTCAATCACCGAGCCATAACGTGATTTCATACCCTTAAATATCAGTGGTATTTATTTGTCAAAAACTCTCATTATTCATATTTCCCTCATTGTGCACTTCTCTAAATCCGTAGAAAATTGACCTGGAATTACAGGCATGGGTCAATTTTCTACAAGTGCCTGGGTGTGATATTGACGCCAGGTAGCTTTTTTTTTTTATGCGGGTCACTTTTCTACATTACACCGGTCTCAAAATGCGTCCAGTCGGTCTCTATAATTTTTTGTCCCACATATAAGAATCGATCAGGCCAAATAATGTGTCTTGTCTTACCGAAAATGTTAACATTTTTGGTCTGGGTAAAATCTCGAAAGAAGAGAAAGTTAAATAGGATGAAATATTATTCATCATAGACCTATACATTATAACTGTTGTATTATACTGGAAGTACTGAGGGATTTCAAAATTATACATTATACCAATTTATGTGTCAATTTATCAAATTTGATCAGTTGTTTTTATGTTATGACGTCTGTATTGTATATTGGTATTATTCAATAGAATTGATAATTTATAGTAGGTGGGGCCTATAGTAAAATCCATATAACCTGGTGGGCGGAGTCTTATCAAATAAAAAAATCCTACACTGAATCCAGAAAAAAGGCTTTCTAGATTTTTCAAAAATACCAAAAATTCTAAACACCGTTTGAATTACTCTTGTACGGTTTGGGTTTGTTAAAACTCAAGTTATTTTGGGTAAATGATTAGTTTGCCAATTTAATGCATTATTAGGGATAAAAACGAGTCGCAGTGTGATTAACTCTCGGGGCATATTCGGGAATCATGACATGCCCTGGACCATATAAGATAGCACCTATGGTGGCGATATTTTCTATTTTCTGTTATACTATTTTTTTATTTCACTATATATATATGTACTATTTCTATTCAATATTTTTACTATCACGCTATGGCATTTCAAGAAAAATAAGAAATGAAAATATCAGCATATAAAATGAAAAAAATGATAATATTGTTGTTTCTGAAAGATGCCTCAAACTCGATCCCATTATGGAATAATCAACACCTAGTATTATGTGTAGTGACCAAGGAAGGATTCAGGCAGAAGATCAGTGAAATGTGACTCCTATAGGTGGTTAAATCTGTGTAAAACCTTTAATTTTTCTATAAAAAGTTAGAAAATTAATAACAAATTTAGCAAAAATTTTCGCGCCTCGCTCCGCTCGGTGACGACATTATAATATTGCGCTCCTCCAAGAACCCCATAGTTTCAGATGAATCACAGCTTCTAAATTTGATATCTTCTTATGTATATAGTAAAATCCATATAACCTGGCAGGGTGGAGTCTTGTGAACCCTTTCTTGACCTGTGATGAGTCGATCATCTCATACAGTTCTCGTAGTAACGGCAATACTGTTGGGGAAGGCGTCATTTGACTTACTTGAGCACCCCGCATGCTCGTGACACAAACCGCTCCCACCCCAATAGTAACGTAGTTACTACTGGGATTGTATGATATAAGCATTACCTCTGGATGTAAGGCATATCGATCGTCGGCACATTAATTCTAGGTAGTATATGCATGATGTTATACAATTTTCTATAGTTTTACGCCTTTTTCTTATATCCTTCATGTTGTAAAATATATGCAAATATAATCTCCTAACAAAATAAAATAAAAGTTAAAAAAAACTTAAAAAACAACATCCAATTGCTTTATCTATTTTGTTATCCCCACATTTGGCTGGCGCGAAGTTACACAAGAGTAAAATCTTGAAATGCTTATTTTAATCATATACTTGATTTAATGATACGATTCCTAAGAGAAAAAACAACATCACTGACATCGATCATTATGGTAACTTTGTTTCTTAAATGAAAACCCTAAAAAAAGTATTAAGTATTGAGGCGGATTAAGTGGGCAAAAATTGTAAAGACTTTAATTTTTGTATAAAAAGGTGAAAATAAAAAATGCCAGGCCCTCGCCCTGCGCCCGTCTATCTTGAAATTGCAAATCTACCCCTGTGACCTGTGTATTATAGAATAGTCACACTTATTATATTTGGTATTGTCACGAAAACCGATACAAAGACTTTGTTTCTTAATTATTTTAAGGACGATTTCCGATTATTTCTCAAAGTTAAAGGATTAAAAGTAAATGCAATATAATGACATTTCTTTGTACTTTGAAATGAAATAAGACTCACTTTAATGTATGACAACAGGGGGAACTATCGCTATGTTGAAGCCTCACTCTATGACTAGTTATATAGTAACATTTCCCCAGTGGGCTGTTCAGCTCTATGGCGAAACTCTAGAGCAGAACTGCCGGGGTGGGGGATATTATACAAGTGTATATAGTCATGATATTGTACATACAAACACGTGTATATAGTCATGATATTGTACATACAAACACGTGTATTTAGTCATGATATTGTACATACAAACACGTGTATTTAGTCATGATATTGTACATACAAACACGTGTATTTAGTCATGATATTGTACACACAAACACGTGTATTTAGTCATGATATTATACACACAAACACGTGTATTTAGTCATGATATTGTACATACAAACACGTGTATATAGTCATGATATTGTACATACAAACACGTGTATTTAGTCATGATATTGTACATACAAACACGTGTATATAGTCATGATATTGTACACACAAACACGTGTATTTAGTCATGATATTGTACATACAAACACGTGTATTTAGTCATGATATTGTACATACAAAAACGTGTATATAGTCATGATATTGTACATACAAACACGTGTATTTAGTCATGATATTGTACATACAAACACGTGTATATAGTCATGATATTGTACATACAAACACGTGTATATAGTCATGATATTGTACATTTAGTCATTATATTGTACATATTAACAAGTGTATATAGTCATAATATTGTATATACAAACACATGTATATAGTCATGGTATTGTACATACAAACACGTGTCCGCAGTTGCATATTGCGACAATCCGGGGTGATATGGAGGGATGTGGGAGTGTTGTTATTTTGGGTTCTACTTCGGGCGATAATTTTTAAAACCTAAACAAAATATTTAGGAATTTCTGCTACCTTGACATACTTATATGACCTGGGAATATGTCTAATAAGCAACAGATTTTTTACCCTGTTTGTTTATCTTTGATTGTTGAACAGTTTCGCTTCGCTTCTTGCATTCATTACAGCCAAACTTCACTGAAACTGGAAAATAACTGACATTTCGACTATTTGTATTTACAGTAGATCGTAAACCTTTGCGTTATGGACATTTCCACTCCTATCAGTTTCTATTTAATACAACATCATACGTGGGAAGCTGACATTGACCTATTGCAGACGACAAGAAACTATGTAATTTATATCCACTTACTGAAAATAAATACCGGTAGGAGTCATTTTAACACATAATATTTCAATAACCATGGTTTGTCTTAGATCTTCATACAGTGGGAAATTTTCAGGAGTATGTTTTCACCTATTAAAATGTCCCTTTAATTGAAGTCTTCGTGTATATCCTTTATCATTATTTATCCTTTCTAAAGATAGAGTTCACAAGAGAATGTAACGTTTTCTTTTAAGAATAGATCATTGCAAAATTGACACTATGGTTATCAGATGTGTTTTATGAATAATTGTACAGAATATGAAATAAATAATAATTCACACACGATGAAGGTATTGACCTATCACCAAGTGTATTACATATGTCTGTCCATGTGCTTTTTGATGTCAATCGATTTTGATGTCATAATCAAACAAGTGTTTGACGGGTCATTTAATTGGACTATGAGTCAAGTCCCGGCTGCGTTGAGCCATTTGCTTCCTACTTGATGATGTTTTCTAGCAGTGCGTTTTTCACTGTCAGATTATGCTACAGAACCACACATTGACTATGCCGAAATATCAGTAATCTATAATTTTGTTTTCTAATTTGTTGTATTTATTTTCTATTTATTAGATTAAATTTGTTAATTATTAAAACTTCTTGGTGTTGTATCAGAGTTGGTAATCCGGCAAAGGGCTGTCTTTGTTGAGTAAGTATGACTTGATACAAAACACCTAGATACTTGATTAACTTAGATATAAAATATTTTTCTGTTCATTCTGATTACATGTTTATACTTTATAATGAGAATCAGAAATGATCGGATATTTGTAAGCCATATCATATTAATTACACAGATATTTCATTTTCAACTAAGTGATCATTTTCAAATTTAACATTTATCGTTTTTACATAATAAATTTGAACATTTGCTCCTCTTTATGTTTTATAGCTCAAGATACTTCATTCAAGACCAAAACTCTTAGCATCAGTATTTGATCTTGAATGTATCCAACTTCTTTTACAAAAATAGAAATAATACCATCACACCGCCAACGAAGACACGCCACCGTCTATTGTCTGTAATTTATCCTCTTGTATATGTTTTCTACTTGGAAGAAAACCTCGTCCGACTAGTTCCTGCAGGTGGTCGTGTACTTAAACAACACTCATGTTTATATTCAAAACAGACACGGTCTGTTTTAAATATAAGTTAACTGATAACATGTAATAGCTTCCCACTAAATTTGATTGAAACTTTATGTATATATATGTCTACAAATAATAAAACAAATTTTAAAATGCGCCGTTAACACGGAAGTCATTTCGACAAGACAAAAGTATTATTACAAATTACAGATAATTTACTAAGTTTTGCAATATTTGTTTGGAGTGATGAAAATGAATAGATATTGAAGTGACATGAGAATTTCAATAGTCGAAATCAATCTACATATCATGTTCCCACTTTTTGATTTACCAGGGGTTTTACCAAAAAGTGGGAACATGAAAATTAATTATCATATTCCCACTTTTTGGTAAAACCCCTGGTAAATCAAAAAGTGGGAACATGATATATATACAAAATACGAAAACGTAGGTAAGACTACCTGTACATGGTATTATCCAGAAAAGATTAAACTTATCATTGCAGGATATTTAAGGCTTTTGTTATCTTGTAAAACTGTTTTCTGATCGGCATATTAGTAATGTGATATATAGATTTGTTACAATACCAATGGAATGGTATGCTTGCTTTAGCCTGACTGATTTAACGAGCGGCATGACTACATAAGTCCTTTGTTTGTATGTTTGTTTGTTTATTTCACTAATATGGAGACGTCACCAAATGCCGGTGAAGAGCTTCAAATTTTGACCTATGCTCGGCACTTACGGTCATTGAACAGTGAGGGTTCTTTAAAGTGCCGACACCTACTGTGATACGAGACCTCGGTTTTTACTGTCTCATCCGAAGGACAGGAAACCAACCTGCCGCCGGTTGGACTCGAACACACGACCTCACGATCAAGTGTCGAGCGCGCTACCGACTGAGCCAGGCCGGCTCTATAAAGCCCTTGTCACTCGTCCTTGTGAGGCAAGGAGAGAGATGTTTAGAGTGTGTGTCTTTTATTGTGTGGCTCGTATTTCCAACGACTTTTTAAGTGCCAGTACTCTGACGAAGGTAATTAAACTGCACACCCCAGACCATTTACCTTCTATGTTTACATTGCGCTGTGCGGACAGGAGATTAAATATCATCTCTGAAAATCGGTCATGACCGGGGATCTCAGAGACCTTCGTTTTTAAGATCTGCAGCGCTACCAACTGAGCTTCACCGGGGCCCAAGCAAGAGGCCCCTGAGTGTAATAATACCCATATTTTGCCTCTTTCGAAGTCCATATTACAAAGTATGTAGCTTCCTATGGGAATAGTTTCTAAAAAATTTGGTTAAACTTGAACCATTGACACTTTAAGAAAACTTATAATTTCTATTGACTCAGTTGCCTGTGACCTTAACCTTTGACCCTATAACCCCGAAACTTTGTCCAAACAATCCATATATAAATCTTGACAAATTCCTAATATATATCTGTGTACAAAAAGTCAATTCGTTTTGAGTTATTGAGCCATTTGTATAAAACTGTACCATATGTTACTGAAGCGCCTCCTAAGGGGGTACTTCTTTCAAGAAGAAGTAGAAAATGTCTAAAATTTGACAAAAAAACATATTTTCTGTTTACCAAGATGCTTATGACCTTGACCTTTAACCCAATTACGTTGAAATTTTGTTATGATTCCTAACAACTTTCTTAACTATCTTTGTAATAATACAAAATCGGTTTTCAGCTTTTAAGCCAAATTCATAAAACCGTGTCATGTTACTGAAGCGACCCCTACTGGTTTGTTTATGGTCATGCATATGTTTCGTTTTCATTAGCAAACTTTGTAGATATTGACGTAACAATCAGGCATAAAAAATTAAAAGTCAACGTTATGCAGTTTCCCTTAGTAATACTTCCTGTCAAAATGGCTAAAGGCGGTATGGTCGGATTGCGGGGGACTTGACAGAAAATTAAGGTGATAGGACAGAACAACCACAATTATAAAAAACTGAATATGTTTCTCCAAAAGAAACAGAAATACATATGGTTTAGTGGTAGGGATTTGAATAATTTTAAAGTTATAAATAAAAATCAAATTTCAGGGGTGGGCATGACCCTCGCTGAATGTGTCTTTCCACAATGGACAAGAATAATGAATCATTTTAGGGTGGGGATAGGATTGATATTCAAGTAATTAACAAAGAATGGTTTGTGGGGTGGGGAAGTAAGTCCACAGACCGAACAGAATGTGTCTCTCCATAAAAATAAGGAATATATATGGTTTAGGGGTGGTAATATGAAGGGTTTTCAAGTTATAAACAAAAGAAAAATAATTTCTGGGGATGGGGCAGAACATTAAAGGACCCCATTTACACCCCAGAATGTCTCTTTATGAGGATCAAGAATATAAGGATCAAGAATATATACGGTTTAGGGGTGGGATTTGAACGGGTTTTTTATAACAAAGGTAAAATTCATATTTCAGGGGTGGTAGAAGACCCCAAGACGCCCAATGTAAATCAATGAATATTTCTTCCCATAATGAGTAAGTGTATATGGTAGGGGTGTGAGTGGTTTTCAAGTAATTCAGAAAAGAATGTAAATCTATGTGGTGGAGTATACCCCAATGCACATCAATGAATATTCCTTTCCACGATTAACAATTAAAACATTTTCCATACTATTTTCAATGTATAATAAAATTTTTAAAAATTCCCTTAGATTCCTATATTAAACCCTATCCCCACACCATTACTTCTTTGAACCCCTCAAAATTCACAAAACAGAGGTTGCAATGGATTAAGATCTAAGATCTACATGATAAGATTCAAAGAGATATCAGAAATGGCCTTCCCACAAAGGACCTAAACCAAATGTTGACGCAGACGGCCAGACATAAACCGGATTTTGTTTCACAATCCGGCCAAGCATTGGCCAACTGGTTTTTGAGATGTCGAAAATGTGTAAATGTTTACGACAGACAAAAGACGTTCGCTATAGGTCACCTTGAACCTTTGGATCAGGTGACCTAAAAACCAGTACTTGCAGGACAGTGTATTTCAGATGTACACTTATGTTCTAATTTGTTATCAGTAATGATATTGCAATATCACCTGTATACCATATTATTGTCTATCAGTAATGCTATTGCATTATGACCTGTATATCATGTTTTATTTCATCACTAATGATATTGCATTATCACCTGTATACCACGTTTTTGCTTATCAGTAATGCTATTTCATTATCATCATGTATACCATATTTTTGTCGATTAGTAATGGTATTGCATTATCACCTGTATACCATAATTTTGTGTATCAGTAGTAATATTGCATTATCACCTGTATACCATATTTTTGTCAATCAGTAGTAATATTGCATTATCACCTGTATACCAAGTTTTTGCATTATTATCTGTATACCACGTTTTTGCTTACCAATAATGATATTTCATTATCATCTGTATATCATGTTTTGTCTATCAGTAACGATATTGCATTATCACCTATATACCATGTTTTGCTTATCAGTAATGATATTGCATTATCACCTATATACCATGTTTTGCTTATCAGTAATGATATTGCATTTTCACCTGTATACCATATATTTGTCAATCAGTAACGATATTGCATTATCACCTGTATGTCATGTTTTTTTTTCATCAGTAATGATATTGCATTATTATCTGTATACCATATTAGTAATATTGCATTATCACCTGTATACCACATTTTATATCTATTAGTAGTGCTATTGCATTCTCATCTGTATACCAAGTTTTATGTCAATTAATGATTTATTATTTTTGTTTTGACGGGATACTGTATGTAATTATGATCAGCTGATGAATACTGAACTGACCTACATAACACATGGATCCATTTATTTAAGGGCCTACTCGGGTTTTCCATATTGAAGGTGTCGATAATCAACTTCTAAACAAACGAATAGTTTGTTATTTCGCAACATAATTTGCATTTGTATCCGGTTTCAAATGATTTGAAGGACGATACTGCTTGTCAAGAAGAGGGGTCTGTTTTAATCCAAATATCATGATGTCCGAGGAGTACCAACTCAGAAACAACACCAAGACATTTTAACAATTAACAAAATTTAACTATGAAAAAAAAATTATATACAGCAATTTAGAAATATATATATATAGATTTCTGATATTTTGACAGAGTTAATTGCAAAATCAATTTCAATTTGATTTAAACACTTTAATAAAATTATAATTGTCAATGGTTTCGTTGAAATTAGATAATGCACAGATTAACTTAACTTAAATATGAGAAAACCAACCTTGAAATTTGGGATACTATTAAAAATTTATACAGACTTTCAGCCTGATTTGTGTTTGACTTGTTGGGTACTGTTAAAAATAGTGTTTGCTTCAAATTTATTTGAAAAAATGAATTAAATTTTTCAAAAAACGCACAGCTTTAAAAGACAAACCTTTCGTAATATAATACTCATATACTATTACTAAGGTTTTCTACTAAGGGCAAGCGGACCATCTTTTTAACTATATATTTGAATTTAATGGGATATTTTGATTTCCCGTTTGTGTTCCACGGCTGCCGACCGCGCCATTTTGGAAGATCATGACATGCTACAATATGAATTTATTATATTCTTTAGTTGTAAAATATACCTGCCTTGTTAATATAAACCAATCAACAAGCATTTAATGTGTGTTCAGTTCGTATGTTGCGGGATATTTCCCTGGATTATTCTCACCACTGTTATCTGTTGTTGATGCTGGTGGAAAATAAAAGTAAATGCAAACTACTACGCACTTTCGTATTTTTGTATTATTCAAACATTTAGAATTTTCGTTCAAATATACATTCATTTTAATCTGAAAATATTTTCAAATAGATTTATAAAACATTGTTATTTCTTGAGTTTAGTTACGGATAACTTTGTAGTAGCAACTTCCAAATTATTGAAATGGGATAGCGTGTCACCTTCCTAAGGTTTCTTAGGATCATAATATTGCCTCACAATAATCCATTGTGCAATGAGGTTTGTATTTAAAACACTTTTGAATAGTATATACCCATGTTAAGCCCTCAATTCCCCCTTTGAAAAATTTATAGATTCGCCACACTTCTGACCACATGACAATAGCGAAAAAATGAAGAAAATAAATAATCTGTCCCTGGTCTGCTTGAAAATAAATATTCTGTCCTGAGACGGTATGAAAATAAATAATCAGACTCGACAAAATTTGACAGCCCCCCCCCCCCCCTCAGAATCAAATGGTCGTCCCCTTAGTGCTATACGGAATAGTTTATAAATCTACAACGGAATCTAATGCGAACACATATAGTAAAGGTAAATGCAAAAATATCAATAGAACCTTCTTCACAATATTTAAAAGATACACTGATAAATATACAAATTTAATCCTTTCACCCCTGATCTGAGTAGTATGCTCTTTTCTTTCGTTTAAGACCAGTCTATTATGGTCTGTATGATTGAAAGGGTTAAAAAAATAAGGTTTTTTTCAAAGTTTACGGGTATAATACGCCCATCATTCCCGGTTAGAACTACTAGCAGATACGCCCGATATATTCAAATGCACAGACAGGAGTGTAACAAATGTATCATTAACTTCGCACAGGTGAGCCGGCCTGGCTCAGTCGGTAGCGCGCTCGACTCTGGATCGTGAGGTCGTGAGTTCGAGTCTCTCCGGCGACAGGTTGCTTTCCTGTCTTTCGGATGGGACAGTAAAAACTGGAGGTCCCGTGTCACAGTAGGTGTCGGCAAGTTAAAGAACCCTCACTGCTCAATGGCCGTAAGTGCCGAGCATAGGCCAAAATTTGAAGCCCTTCACCGGCATTTGGTGACGTCTCCATATGAGTGAAATATTCTTGAGTGGGACGTTAAACAACAATAAACAAACAAACTTCGCACGGATAAATTAGGCCTACTGGACACGAGCGCGTTTCACGAAACATCGTGAAGTTTTTGCTACGTACATTTTTTTTTACTAAACTGTCTACTAACTTGTCGCTCGTAGTTACGGCATCTGAATCATGTGCACAAGCTACTTTCGTTTTCATACCTATCACAATTTACTACCATGGACCACAAGAAATACTCAATTTATTAATTGTAGACTAAAATTAACAGAGATATGATCATATTTATATAATTATACATTCTTAAACATTGACATCGGACAGTGTAGCGGAAAATAAGCTTTATTTAATCAGTGAATAAGCATAGGCCTTCATGTACGATATCATATCGTAATTATATGGATAAATCACGAGTAACTAATAAATCAAAATTAAAAAAATAATAATAATAACTAGTCAAGATTGATATCGCCCTAAAAGGAATTATGTAGTTTACATGAATTTTGCCACAGTGTCCGTTTCTTAAAATCAATTTTATTTATTTATTTGACGAGACCTCGTTCAATTTTTACGTTCATTATTTCAGTCTTTTTGTGTCCCTTAGTGGGTGAAACTTTAATGTCATGAAAGTATCAGATATTAAAAATGGGCTAAAATTCTATCTTGGCTTCGCCACCTTCGACTTTTATTTAGCGGGATTTTCAAGCACAATAAAATACCCCGCATGCTCAGGTTCAACTGGAGTGATATGTCTCAAAAAAGAATCAAGAGGCTCAATGGGCCTTAACGGTCACCTGACAAAAAATTCTAGTCAGGTTTGGCTAAACTTAGTCTACTGGTTCTTGAGAAGAAGTCGAAAATGTCTCAAATTTGACAAAAAAAAAACTTATACGTTTTGTCAAAAACACGAAAGTGCACTGAAAGTAGAAATAACTCCCAAAAGGGGTGACCTGACAATTTCGGCTCTATTGACTTTTGACCTGACAATTTCGGCTCTATTGACTTTTTTTATAGATTATAGATCTGTGCTTGCTGAAATATTTGCTTCTTTCACTTTTATTCTACTTTTTATACTTTCAAGATAATGTCAAAAACATAAAAAAAAAATCATTAACAATCCATTTAAAAGTGTAGATAACTCCCATTAAAGACAATATGACTATTTCAGCCCCATTGACTTTTTTGTAGATCTTTGCGTGCTGAACATTTTTGCTTTTTTCATTTCTACTCTACCTGTTATACGTTTCAAGATACTGTCAAAAAACATCGAAAAACAAGAAAAATAAAAAGGGGAAATGACTCCCAAAAGGGGTGACCTTACAAATATGGCTCTATTGACTTTTTTGTAGATATTTGCAAGCTGAACAATTTTGCTTCTTTCACTTTTACTTTACCTATTATACTTTTCAAGATAATGTCAAAAAACATCCAAAAATATGAAAAATCCAATTAAAAGTGTAGATAACTTCCATTAAAGGTAATCTGACTATTTCAGCCCCATTGACTTTTTTGTAGATCTTTGCGTGCTGAACATTTTTGCTTCTTTCACTTTCTCTTCATCCATTATACTTTTCAAGATATTAGGAAAAAGCTGTCAAAAACATTAAAAATCCATTGAAAAGGCAAATAACTCGCAGAAGGGGCGACCCGACAATTTCGGCCCTATTCACTTTTTTGTAACCAAGTATACTTTTCAAGATAATAACAATAAACATCCAAAAACATGAAAAATCCACTTAAAAGGGAAAAAACTCCCATAAGGTGCAACCCCACAATTTCAGCCCTATTGCCTTTTTTTGTAGAGTTTTGCAAGCTGAACATTTTTGTTACTTTAACTTTTACTCTACCTATTATACGTTTCAAGATAATGTGAAAAAAATCTAAAAACATGAAAATCCATTTAAAAGGATAACTAACTCCCATAATGTGGGACCTGAAAATTTCGGCCCTACTGACTTTTTTGTAGATCTTTGCATGTTGATCATTTTTGCTTCTTTCACTTTCACTCTACCTATTACACTTTTCAATATTACGGCAAAAACAATAAAAAACATGAAAAATTCACTTAAAAGGGCTAATAACTCCCATAAGGGGCAACCCGAAAATTTCAGCGTAACTGACTTTTTGGTAGATCTTTGCGAGCTGAACTTTTTTGCTTCTTTCATTTTTACTCTATTTATTATACGTTTCAAGATAATGTCAAAATACATCGAAAAACATGAAAAATACACAAAGCGGGAAAATAACTCACATAAGGGTCGATCTAACAATTTCCACCAATATGAAATAATTGTAAATATTTACAAATCTCTCATTTTAAAGTATCGGTTTTTTCTCTAGCATTTATAATTTTGGAGATGCATGTATTAAATCCAAACATTCGTTCTTTTTATAGCCATGACAGCCATGTTTGACCCTAGCCCCTTTTCTTCCTGTCAGGTTTTGTTCAAATTGGTCCAATAATTCTGCAGAAGTAGTCAAAAATGTAAATAACTTTACAAAAAAATCTTATATTTTCCATTTACTTAGGTGCCTTTGACCTTGACCTTTGACCCCATGACCTTGAAATTTTGTCAAAATTATCCTCCGATAATTCCTAACAACTTTCTCGCATATCTTTGTATACAAAAGAATCGATCAGTTTTGAGTTATTAAACAATTTATAATACAACTGTACACTGTGTCACTGAAGTGCCCCTAGTGGTTCATTTATGGACAAATTTCAATTTCGTTCGCAATCTGTATAGATAATGACTCAACCATAATGCATACAAAAAAGTAATCTGATCATTGGTTCATGAAAAGAAGATCTTTAAGATGTACCAAGTTATTGTCCTTTTTGGTCCCTTTTAGGGCCCCTATTTGTCCAATCCCTTTTTCATTCGCAAAATTCACATGGGGATGCTATATGCCAAGTTTGGTTAAAATTGACCCACTGGTTCTTGAGAAGAAGTCGATGTGTAAATGTTAACGAAGCACAACAGACGACGACAGACAAAAGACGATCGCAATAGGTCACCCTGAGCCTTTGGCTCAGATGACCTAAAACAATAACAACAACAACAACAAAAAAACAAAAAAAAAACAAAAACAAAACAAACAAACAAAAAATCCAAAAACCGTTGATTGTTTGACCATAATGGCTCTACCTATATTAATAATATATAATGACAGATTTTGATTTTAATTTTGCATAGCGTTTTAAGCCATACTCAACAATTTTAGTTACATCCAGTTTTTTAATAACCGAGAGAGCCCGGTTACAGTGCACCCGGGGAAAAACCACCTGCTTTCCGCAAGTAAACTGGTAAACTTTATCACAAAAATTGCGCTGAACAGAAGTGAGAAATTTTATGGTTCAAAGCGCATTGCTCAAAGTACTCCTCCGTATAATGGCGGATGCAGAATCATCAAGAGTGGTGTTCGGTTTTTTTTTACATGCGCACTTGTCAAACATGGTCCCAGAAATAGGAGCAGATCAAAGCTTTTAAAACCACATCAGTGTTGTTGTTCAATATGATCATTGAGAGTTAGCGGTAACATGACATCGGAATGACGGAGGGAATATTCCAAAATATAAGAACTCTGTGATTTCGATATTCGCTGGAATAGCGTTCATTAAAACTTGATTTCAAACATCTCTTATACAAATATTATTTTTCTTCATACTAATTGTTTGTGCACTGAGATAGACAAATACAGCCACATCTCTCGTTTTCCTCTCTGTCTAAACAAGCACTTATACTTACGCAAAAACTTTGTAGGCGAATAATTACGAAGTTTGATGAAACGTAGTTACGCAAACATTTCCGCTTAGTAGAAAAGTTACGCAAAAACTTACGATGTTTTATGAAACGGGTCCCAGGTTTTGAAAGTGGAAAAAGGTGGGGAATTCAAATGACAAAAAGTGCAAATCAAGTTCGTTACACACCTGTATACAATGTTTGTGTCTATCATTGCATTATCATTTGTATACAATAATGCATTACGGTATCATCTATATACCATGATTTTGTTCATTATTAATGACGATATGTCGTTAGAACTTGTATATAAGGTTTATGTGAATTAATATTGACAATATTGCAATATCATAGGTATACCATGTTTTGTCAATAAATAGTGATAATATCGCTGTATGACGTGCAAATAATTGTGTATTGATAACGACAATATAGCGTCATCATCTGTAGAATGTTGTATTGTTATCTGCATAGGGTGTGTGTCTTATCTTATACTGATCTTATACACTATAGGTTATTTAACGTTCATATACAGGTTGACCAAGAAGTCGCAAGAATATTACGAATCATTTGACGCCGTTTTATATAACTACCTTGTATGCAGTTACTCTCATATTTTACTAAATGAAATGCTGACCTGTTGGAATGGGAAAGCTGCTGGATTGGCTATATTGATTGTGATCTGGATAATTCCAAATTTAATGTGATTGAATTGTATTGAATTGTGGACTCAAGCTGGGCGTCATCGGTCGCTAGGTGATGTTAAATCCTGAAAGGCACCTGATTCCATCTCTGGGTTCTCTTGGCGTTCGTATTTATCTACCCCTAACAAAAATACTTTATAATAAGTTTTGATTTACTACAATAATTACTGAAGTCAAGTTTTGCTTTACTATAATAATTACTAAACTCAAGTTTTGATTCACTATAATATTTACTGAAGTCAAATTTTGATTTACTATGATAATTACTTTAGTCAATTTTTGAATTCATATAATAATTTCTTAGTCACGTTTTAATTTACTAAAATAATTACTAAATTCAAGTTTTGATTTACTTTAATAATTACTGAAGTCAAGTTTAGATTTACTATAATTACTGAAGTCAAGTTTTGGTTCACTATAATAATTACTGAATTCAAGTTTTGATTTACTTTAATTATTACTGAAGTCAAGTTTTGATTTACTATAATAATTACTGAAGTAAAGTTTTGGTTTACTATAATAATTACTAAAGTCAAGTTTTGATTTACTATAATATTTACTGAAGTCAAGTTTTAGTTAACTATTATAATTACTTAAGTGAATTTTTTATTTCCTATAATAATTACTTTAGTTATGTTTTAATTTACTATAATAATTACTGAATTCAAGTTTTGATTTACTTTAATAATTACTGAAGTCAAGTTTTGGTTTACTATAATAATTACTAAAGTCAAGTTTTGATTTACTATAATATTTACTGAAGTCAAGCTTTGATTTACTATGATAATTACTTTAGTCAATTTTTGATTTCCTATAATAATTACTTTAGTCATGTTTTAATTAACTTAAATAATTTCTGAATTCATGAATTCAAATTTTGGTTTACTTGAATAATTACTGAAGTCCACTTTAGATTATTATAATAATTACTGAAGCCAAGTTTTGATCTACTATAATAATTACTGAAGTCAAGTTTTGATTTACTAAAATACTTACTGAATTCAAGTTTTGATTTACTATAATAATTAGTGAAGTCAAGTTTTGATTCACTATAATAATTAGTGATGTCAAGTTTTGATTTACTATAATAATTAGTGAAGCCAAGTTTTGATTTACTATAATAATTACTGAAGTCAAGTTTTGGTGTAGTAAAATACTTACTGAAGTCAAGTTTTGGTTAACTATAATAATTACTGAAGTCAAGTTTTGGTTAACTATGATAATTACTGAAGTCAAGTTTTGGTTAACTATGATAATTACTAAAGTCAAGGTTTTATTTACTATAATAAATATTGAAGTCAAATTTTGGTTTACTATAATAATTCCTAAAGTCAAGCTTTGATTTAATATAATGAATACTGAAGTCAAGTTTTAATTTGCTATAACAACTTAAGTTAATTTTTGATTTACTTTAATAGTTATTAGAGTAAAGTTTGTATTTACTATAATAATTACTGAAGGCAAGATTTGATATAATATAATAATTCCTGAAGTAAAATTTGATTTGCTATAATTACTAGTCAAGTTTTGATTGAATATACTACAGTTTACTATAAATTAAACATCATGTGAATGTCATTAAATTCAGTAAATAAAGAAATTAAAAAAAGAAATTGTCAGTGTTGGAATAAACGTCATCTTCAACTAGCACTTTCTTTAACCTAACCCACGAAGATGGAAAAGCATGAATGTGTGAATCTGCGCTGGAAAAGATCCAGAAATTGGCGTTCAGGTTATCAAACTCGTATTAAGCCGATGTTTAAGCATCCAACGGGTCAAGTAATGACAGAAAAAACATGGGAAAATTAATTTAAACATGACCTTAAAAACATCTTATGATAATATAATACAGACATGAATTAGAGATGGGATCATAGAGAATTAAAAGCCCGATATACAGTTAAATATTCTGAAAAATTAAAATTAATATGTATGGAAAACTCAAACTACTTAGTAAAAACGTATGCTTGGGAGATTTGCAGAGAAAGACAACTTCGATTATCATATGCAATCATATACAGCCGAAGTGACAATGTCAAGGTCATATGAAAGTTTGGAAAATTATCCCTTTATATTAAAAAAAACAAAAAATATAATTCATAGACATGACTTGCTCTGGGGTTTAGGAGTAAGAAGTCCAATAAACAAGTAATGAATGTTGAGATGAATATCACATATATATATATATAGAGAGAGAGAGAGAGAGAGAGAGAGAGAGAGAGAGAGAGAGAGAGAGAGAGAGAGAGAGAGAGAGAGAGAGAGAGAGAGAGAGAGAGAGATGTGAGAAGAGAGAGAGAGAAGAGAGAGAGATGAGAGAGAGAGAGAGAGATGCAATGTGATGACAAAATCCAGACATGCAAGATCATACTTTGGAAAATAAAACACTCAATATCTCGAAAACTAATGACATTTTGTATAGGAGACTGGTAGACATTGAGAAGAATGAGGAATTACGATATACATGTATAGACTTTGTTCTAGAGTTATAGGTGTGTCAAGTTCATGGGATATAAAGTCTCTTAATGGTCATTGTTACAGGCAGTTTTGTTAATATCTCGGAAACTTATGTTCTAGTAAAATACAAACGCACGATAGGAGATGACAGGGAAATGCGAAGTATCATTGCCGTCACAGACAGATTTGAAATCCTCAAGAAAAAAATATCTCGAAACCTACAAATCTCCCAGGGAGATTTACAGTCAACACCAAACTCCGCACTTGTTTCGAAAAAAAATGTCACCAGCGGCAAAGGTGACATAGTGATTCACAGATAGATGTATTTAAATCTCAACAACTTCGGAAATATGTCTTTTGCAAAGACATTCATATCAAATACTGGTAAAAAGTAAGGAGTTCTAGACTGTTTAAAATTAAAAATTTTACCCTTGTTTTGATTTACATATTCCATTCATATTTACATGTATATGATTTAAATGTTATACGTGAGAACATTTTCCTACATTCAAAGCATTTCTTAAAGTAAACGAATTGCGTTCTTAAATACATTTTGGCAAACTGCCCTTTCTATAATTTGTAAATAAACCGTCTCAGACACTATCCAAATTTGTGTCGGCAGTGCTGCATATCAACCTATGCAATCTTTACGCCAACGTTGTATAAAATACCTAATGACTTACAAATATTTACTACACAGACACAACATCTTCTACGCAGTATTTACAGAGCTATTTTCATTCAGAATTAATGCTAAAACAAACAAGTGCAATCCAAGTCTCCGCTTTCTGAGAAGTGGAGTAAAGCAAATTGCAGAACGTGTAGTGGAATGCAGGCTGTGTCTATGAAACACATGATCCCTTGCTTATCATGCATGTATATTTTGCAAATAAAAGACAGGGTCTAGAGTATAAATAGCACTTGAAAGGGTAGAGAGGTAGTCAATGTGGACATTTTCTACCATAGAAAAGTAATTCCAAGTATATTTTCACAATAGAAAAAAAAATCAACAGTTAGTGATGACTATGTGGTACAAGTTAATACTTGTTTTATTAGGTTTAAATTATAGCTATACACATGGCAATTGTGTGTTTGCAAGTAGTGCAATTTCGTTTGAAAATTACGACATTTTCGATGGCATCATATGTTTCTGTCAGGTTTTGCTATACGAAATGTATGCGAATATGTCAAGATCGACAGGGTTTTATGTCATAGGCATGTGGCATAGCAGTGTAATTATTTCAGTAATTATAATTCAAAGACTACCTCCAATACCCCAATAAGACGGTTTACCACGCACAATGACGATCCTACTAATAGTTTGTTCCTTAAAGGTTCTTCTAAAACAGATACTATATGACACGACAATTTTCTGTCCTGTCATATAAACAACTGAAAAATCCAACATAGTGATTCCTAAATTTGCCATGGACTGAATACAAACTGTATAGAGAGCCCCATCGTCGTAAAGCCACGGTCCGGAATCGCCATGCTCTTTCCTACCCGTGGTTTCATGTGCCCGAAATCACTCGTGCATGTTTTTTTTTTATTATTCATGAAGCCTCGGCAAATGCGAGTTAACGGTGCTCGCGCATTCGTCAGCCAATCAGATCGAGGCTATTAAACAATTTCAGAAATGTGTTAGATCAACGGACATCGCGATAAAGATTGTCATAACCGAAAACTGAATAGAATCATCCGCAAGATAACCATAAGATTAATCTGCCTGTGAGTTGGACAGCACCTCTGTTAGCGAAGTACTTCTGAAGCCAATTCATTTCCATTGATAGTTGTATGGCATTTTAATACTAAACGGCATTATGGTAATTATCCTTGTTGGGAAATACATGTATACCTTCAGAAATAACTCTACAATCAATCAGGCGATGGGCACGAATGAATTAATCGATGTGCACGAGTCAGCTAAAACATGGGCACGAGTCAACCAATTCACTTAGGTACGAGTTGTGATGAATACGAGATGGCAATAACCAATATGTTGAACGTATACATCTGAAGTTGCCTTGAATATTACGCAACCCCGTTTGTATTTATTGTTGTTACGAATAAAAATCATTTTTTGATCGTCGAACTCAAATTGCTAGAAAACAGTGAACCACTTAGAAGCGTAAGTAAAGGGAAGATAATAACTTTATATGATCATTTTGCAAAGCACACAAAGCACATTATCATTTAAAACAAAATTAACAACCTTGCCGAGCATAAAACGTGAACCAAAAATCCACTTGACCATAATAAACAAAGAACAAAATAATTTTTTATCTTTAATTTATTTTTCAATTTTTTAATGCAAAAAATTATGATAAAATCAAGCTAACAAGAAGAATGAAACAACAACAATGATAGACAACATTGTGTTTGTGAAACACAAGTGCCCCAGTCTCAACAAAACTTTGCAATGTCCTTCATTTTGACCCCATCCTCGGGGCATGTGATGTCAGTGAAGTGTAAGCAACCCTTAGATGAACTTACAGTCTAAGTTTGGTTACTGTTTCACAATCCAAACTTGAAATATTGCACTTTATATGTAAGTGGGGCGGAATTACAGATAGGCAGACATGCAAACAGACAGACAGACGGATAATACAAACACTAGATGCCCCCGGCGGACTTTTCAGGCCAAGGGTATAAAAAGTTTCACAACTGAAAACAAAATTATCATTCACTTTTGATAAAATTTAAAACTTTTGAAATTACACTGTTCATTTCAACCTAATGTAATATAATTTCATAAGAACTCAGAGTCTATCTACGCTTATAAACTACGTCAATGTTTGTAAGATTAACTCAAACTTCTCTTTTCAATTAGACATTAATGGACATACATCAATTCAATTAAGTTTGAAAAAAAAACTATAAGTATTGTTGATTATTTTGACTTGACCATTTGGACAAGTGCTTAGAATAATATGCTTGTCGATTCTGATGTTCAACTAGACATATATAATTGGACAAAAGTTAATGTCAAGTCCTGAGTTCAATGTGTTTCAACAATATAACATTTCATAGAGGTTTCAGACTAATGCACTTGAAAACAGATCATTGTTTTTCCTTCTGTTTCAGTGTTATACCAGTTCATGAAATTCCACTGGAAGTTGATCTCCACAAAGTTCTTCTAAGACTGGAAACAAGTCAGAGTCCTGTAAAATCATGGTTAGAAAATTATTTGGCGACAATGAAATTGAGCATTTGGAAAAAATAACAAAGTAAAACAATGCAAGGAGTTCAAACGTGTGTATGTGTGCTTGCATTTCTATGAAAGCAAAACACATTTTTTTCATTTCCACAATGTCGATTAAGGGTTGAGAAACTTCAATAATATCGCTATAAATTAGTTCATTGTGGAATTACCTTGAAAATCTAACACTAGTAAATTAAGGTGGACTCACATCTGTAGCAGAAAAACTTCTTATTTTGAAAAGTACAAAAGTAACAATGTATGAATAGAAATCCTAATGCACTCTCTTTGCTTTGCTTTATTTCACTAGTCGATGACGTTGAAAACTCGCAGGGGATTCACAATTCACTGCTAGTTTTTAAATATGACGTCACACAAAGTTCTGCTGACCAACTTCAATACACTTGCTGAACTTTACTATTTGCATATTTTATAATACAATGCATATCGAAACATTTTTTCACTGTATAGAGTTCCTTGCTGAAAATATGAAACATAAACACTATATCGTATCATTAAATCGGTATAGAAATTATAAATAAGGTTTGGTTTTCTATGTCAAGGTACTATTGTTCATGTTTAAAATCATGACGTCATACTATAGGTGGCATTCCATGATAAAAATGTGAAGGATCTGTATACAGCAGTTGTATACAAATAAAAATGTCCTTACATCATATTTAGTTATTTTATACTAAAGTAATATTTCGCTGGGATTGTTCCATTTAAATTCTAAATTTCTCAAAAGTTTAGAGTGGGAACTCTTAAGCCTTAGTCACAACCGTAATCACAGATTTTTAAATTGTACGTTCTCTGCATTTTCTGCCACAGGTGAGTCATAGAGGTCGTGGTGGCAGAAAAAAATGTAGCAGTCAATTCACAAGCTGGGAGTAAGCACGGCATATGTTATTGGAAAATTGCAGAAATTGTTGGATGTGCTCAACAGCCATCGTACGTGCATACGGCAGTCTGAGTGCTCAAAATTCCGCAAGAAGGCCGTGCCTTCCTTGGCGTTTTTTGTTGTACATACCCTGTAGAGTGGAAGTACGGCCAGTTGTGACTGAGGATTCAGATAGATTTGGCAATACATATAGGTTTATTATTTTTCCTTGCTTGTATGATACCACTATTTTCCCTCTGAAATATACATTTATCATCTTATTCGAGCTCTTTAAAAATAATAGTAATTCGAGCTCAATTGTCCAAAATATTATAAACATAATACCAAAGTAACAATGCTCAAGACTGATGAAGTATTATTAACCAGTGTCTTGATTATTTGTGTGCTGGCTTTTTTTACTAAAACTATAACTTTGACACACACACTACTTCAGTACTTTTTATTTTTTGTCCAAGAGTACTTCCACGTGTACATTCTTAACATTGCAAATGCCCATCTCCATGAAAAAGTCAATTTCCAAGTTTTCGTTTCGCTTTGTAAAATCCTAAAATTCATTAAGTCACGTGACTACAAAGTTACTAGCATGACGTCATATCACCACATAGCTTTCTATGCTAAATTAAAATAAAGTAATTGGCCTGACTTATAACGTATACACAACGGAATCTTGTAAACTTTTGCACAAGTGTGTTGAAGTATCTTTCTACATCAGTTTGGAATATGTCAATTTCTTTTCATGAAAACTGCAAGTGAAATTTGCAGCAACAAATCCTACTTCGTTCTTACACGGTAGAAGTAGAGTCAATTCCACAAGTTACTTCTAAATATACTACATAACAGATACGCAATTTCAAGGACATTTTTATCAAAATTTGTGAAAGTGGTCCTTAAAGATTTTAAGGACCACTTTCACAAATTTTGAATTAGATTAATTTGAAATACGGGTCGACATTTACCTCCCTTCTGACGTATTCATTCATAGTAGTAAAGGGATCATCTCAGAAAGCGGACATTTGGAAAAGTAAATACATGTATAATTTCTAAAGACACTTCGCACTTGGATATTTCATCCAAAACTAGTTATTAATGGACAAGACCACTGATATCGATCTCAAGATCGATTACATCTACATAATAGCAGTCAACAATTTTTTAGTCTTATGGTGGAGGAGTGAACCCATTACGATGTACCCAGGAAGAGACCACAGGAGCTGAAACTATGTCAATAAAATTTGGTATATACAGATCTACATGTGTCTGTATCATTTTATCATAGGCCTATAACTCATGTTTTATATATAATAACAAGAGGCCCAATCGACTTAACGGTCACCAGAGAAAAAATTCCTGTCAAGTTTAGTTTAAATTAAGTCCTTGGTTTGTACATCTACGTTGTTTTGTAGTATATTGTCCAGATTAGAGTCATTGGTTTGTACATCTACATTGTTTGTAGTATATTGTCCAGATTAAAGTCCTTGGTTTGTACATCTATGTTGTTTTAGTAGATTGTCCGGATTAAAGTCCTTGGTTTGTACAACTACAATGTTTGTAGTAATATTGTTCAGATTAAAGTCCTTGGTTTGTACATCTACGTTGTTTGTAGTATATTGTTCAGATTAAAGTCCTTGGTTTGTACATCTACATTGTTTGTAGTATATTGTTCAGATTAAAGTCCTTGGTTTGTCCATCTACAATGTTTGTAGTAATATTGTCCAGATTAAAGTCCTTGGTTTGTACATCTTCGTTGTTTGTAGCATATTGTCCATAATAAAGTCCTTGGTTTGTACATCTATGTTGTTTGTAGTATATTGTCCTTGGTTTGTACATCTACGTTGTTTGTAGTATATTGTTCAGATTAAAGTCCTTGGTTTGTAAATCTACGTTGTTTGTAGTATGTTGTTCAGATTAAAGTCCTTGGTTTGTACATCTACATTGTTTGTAGTATACTGTCCAGATTAAAGTCCTTGGTTTGTACATCTACAATGTTTGTAGTAATATTGTCTTGATTAGAATCCTAGGTTTGTACATCTACGTTGTTTGTAGTATATTGTCCAGATTGGAGTCTTTTGGTTTGTACATCAAACTTGTTTGTAGTGTTGTTGTCCAGATTTATGTTCTCTGTTTGTACACTTAGCTTCTCTAGAAGTAGGTTTATTATTCGCCGCCAGGAGGCGGCGAATATATTTCAAATAAAGTTAGGAAGTAGTATATGGAAGGAGCTGTTAGTTTCTTTGAACGCGGAAGTAATGACGTAGTAATTTTATTTGAGGCAAAAACGCTATTAAATTTCAGATATGAAAGTGATGTTGGTTTGTTTCATAAATAATCAGCATCTAATTTTTTTTAATGCAATTAAGGTATAATACCGCGATTCGTATTTTTGAAATAACGATAAGTGGGAGACATTAGTCGAAATGATGGGAGCAATCATTACGTGATTGCTTTTGATTTTGATAAGAGCATGATATCCTATTATATAAAGTTAGTGGACGACGGAAATGTGGAACAAAATGTTTTTTATCATTTAAAATGATTTCGTTTGTGCAAAACGGAATAAATATAACACCGAAAACGAAATGTGTCGTATGAAATATTGATGATTGGGAGAACAACAAAGTGAAAACGGGTCGGACGATTTACTGAAACAGACCTTAATTACCGAAGCACACCATTTTTACTTTTATTTCGACATAAAAACTGTAGTACATGTAGTACATGTTAAAGTCTACATATAATAAAATGTTACTTTTAACACGAGTTTTGTGTAATAATGGAAAAAGTCAGAATTATCATGTTAAACAAGATTGAACCACTCTAGCCGGCTAGGCCAACAATGAACGAAACAGACTGGAATATGGACTTGTTTTTTTAAAAAAAAAATTCTGAATTATTCCATAAATGTTTTTCTAAATTACGTTTTATATTCTTGATATATACTAATATTTTAATACATTTTCTTAAAAAAAAATCCAAGTTCTTCACCATTGTTGACAACCATTATGCAGAACAGTGAAAATTACTGCAACTGTCATTTTGTAAACTTTTACATATATAGACATTGCTACATCGCTGATGTCAATTGCTATATAAACACTACTAAAATGAATGATTACACTGGATGAATTTGACCAAGAACATGATGACCACTCCATTTCTCACTACTGTCTGTGAACTTGGTGTTAGTTGACGAGAAATCGCCGTTAAATTAGTTCTGTTGACTCTATTTTCACAAAAATGTTATCTGGTGGGACTTTTTGTCGTAATAGATATTAAGTAACTGAAAGCTTGCATTCATTTATTCCCAAACTTCCTTTGAAATACCTTTGGCGGCGAATTGATGCTTTGCATCAAATTTTTCTTGTATATTCACTGTAATCAGAAACAGGTAGCAGAAGAGAAAGAGAAAAGTTACACATAAGAGGCTAGGTACCTTTGATGTCAACTGATTTTATTCTGAGTCTGAGACATCATCCATTCAAAATAGCAACAGGAAGTGAGGTTTTACTAAATGATTATGGGCATTTTTACTTGCTGGGCCATGGAACCTCATTTTATAAAAAAAAGTGTCTGGGTAATAGGACAGAAACCAAACCATGGGAAACACAATATTATCATCATAAATATCTCCAATTTATGTAGTTAGAGAATTACTCTTTTTAAATGTTTTGAGAGTTTGAATCTTCCTGAAAACAAATAAAATTAAAAATTAATAAAGGATAAAATAATATTCAATAATGAAAAAGATTCAAAGTTTGCATCAGAAATTTATCAAAAGCAATATATTGGTACATGTACATTAGAGATTAGAGTAAAAAAATAAAAGAAAAGTAACACTGAAATAAACGGACAGGAAAACTGCCAATGTGACCCATATATATATAAATATGTATATGAAAATATGAGTTATCAGTTGAATCTTTGACAGTTATCTTTCTGTAAGAACCAACGTAATTATATATTTTTGTCATCTGCAACTTTTAAAGTAAATGAAAATGAGCAAATTATTACCATGGGCCAGAAATCGAAAGAACTGAGTGAATAAGTAAAAATAAAAAAATGATCGAAACTCTCAAAAGTAAGAATCACAAAAATTCAGAAATTGTCCAACTATTGGTGAATCTACAATAAGATTCTTTTTGAAAAAGTTTATTCAGCAGGGAAATGTGGAAAACTTACTGTGAGTCAGTAGACCTCGAAGGCTGTCACATAGGGATGAAAACTGGGTTCTGAGGGTGGTCAAAAGCAATAGATACAAATTTTGAATAATATTGCATTGGAATTAAACAAAGGTAAATGTCCTACTCAAGCAGTTCATAAGTCTACAGTCCGGAGATTCCATAGGAGGAAAGGCTATCACAGGGGAGTGGTACAGAAACACATGGTAATTAGTGAAGTTAATAGGAAAAAGTGGTTAACTTGGTGTTTAGAGAAATGACGACTGACAGTGGACCAGTATTGGCTGAAGGTAAGTTGTTATTGGTGAGAACCACAGAATTTATGTCTGGAGACATAAGTGTATCTACTCCAGTGCATGTGCTGTCTCATAAATGTCGTGTTACATTTATGGCGTAGAGATGCATCTCCTATGATGCATTCCTGCCAACTTTTAGTAATTGAAAAGTAAAACGATCAGCTGTGGGAGCTTGGGGCTGCAGGTCTCTAATATGATGCAGGGGCAATACCCCGCTGGGGTACCAGGGGGCACAGCCCCTCCGAAAATCCTGCTGCTCAGCTTTTTTGAAGACACACTAGAGCATTTCTGAGAATATAAAGCATGCTCATGACTTCAATATTTCAGTTAAAAATTCTTATTTCATTCTGCATAAAGATTGAACAATATGCAGACTATTCTGTCTATGTAACAGATACAACAACAATGTCCTTAAAAAATAACTGTTTTACCGATGACTTCCTTCTATTGACACAGCAGCATTTTCGTGCTTCACGGTATTTATGTGCATTTGAATCTTGTTGAAACATGCCAAACAGTAATGTCTGTGTATAAAATGCGTAGCTGCATCCTCGTTTCGATCGTTTTATGACACCAATAAAATGACTTGAATAAGAGTCCTTGAATTTCTGCATCCGCTTGTCAATCTTTTTGGGCGACTCCATCTTTTATAGAGCATCACTAGAAATGACATAGATGTGTCCACCATTGCCATACGCTCATGCTGTTTCACGGCGAAGCTCGAATATCAATATTGCATTCAAACGTTTGTAAGATTCTGTGTCTAAACAAGATAACTCAAAGTGGAACTGGACAGTGCAAATCCAGAACACAGAATTTATATATGAAAATTAGGACTGTTCTGCTCAAAAATGAATAGCTGGCAGGTATGCATGATGGAGTCAGGACCTTATGTCTTGTTGATGGTAATATAACTGCTCAAAAGTATATTGACATACTTGATGAACATTTGTGGCCAGTAATAGTGAAGTATTTTGTCAACAAATCGTACCTATCGCTAGAGACATCACCAACCCAGATGAACTTTTTACAGCAATGCATTATGTATGGCAAAACATCATCCTTGCCTATGTAAAAACCTGTACTTATCAATTCCCCGTCGCATCCAAGCAGTGCTGAGATCAAAAGGCCACCTTACAAAATATTAAGACAAGTAAGTCAGTTTTTGATACCTTTTTTGCTGTTATTTTTGGATGTGCATCAATGTTTTTATGGCCGCCATTTTGAAAAATCGCGAACACTTTTGCTACGGTAATGTATATATATATATATATATATATATATATATATATATATATATATATATATATATATATATATATATGTGTGTGTCGTGTGTGTGTGTGAAAAATTTTATGGTTGAGGGCTAGCATCTGGGCATGGTGTAATTTCATCTTTAGTATGTACCACAAATTGCTGGAATAAAAAATTCACAAAATGGTGTTCTAAATAGCCAAAATAATACAATGATCTGCTACTGGTCCCCGACTAGTAAGCACTATGCCACAGATTAAAAAAAAACAACATAACAACACTTGGTAAATTCAAAATTTACAACATGACGCTCATAATTATGAAGTCTTCATAATCCTCAGAGGTTAGGAATCATTCCTTTTCCGTTAAGTAAATTTTAGTATTTGACACAAACCCCTTCATATTTATTTCTATAAGCCCATTGTTTTTACCACATGAAATATTTATCTATAAAATCAAGTAAACATGCTATCGTTCAGTTGATTGGTCACTATCTATATAGTGTTCACATGAAAAAAAGTAGGTAATTCAGGCATTTCCGCAGACACATGTAACAAATTTCATCATTGTTGCTGTAAGTAAACACAAGGAGTCACTCTGGAGCTACAGGGGGAGCTCCATGTGACAATTAATGAAACACTGAAAGCGATGTCAAACTGTTTTTTGACAACTATCCATTTATATTTCTACTTTGATAAATGCCCCTTTTGGAAAAAGTACTACCCTGGGGATTATACAGAATATATACGATGGATATATAAATTGAATCAATTTAAATTATTGTTTACCTGTCTCTTTAGTTTCTTTTGGACTATTTTCCTGATTTCTGACATTTTTTTCAGCAGCACTTTGTAGGAGGAATGATGTTGACTCAACTTCAGTTGAAATGCTTTCAAACAAAGCCTGTAAACAGAATAAGTATTCAAAGAATACATCATTACAGCAAATGCAATGTTTGTAATTGTAAAATAAAAGACGGGTCAGGGAATACCATACTCAAAGTAATGAAAAGGCTTGTTTTTTTTTGGCAAAATAGCCAGGTTTTTTTTGGCAAAATAGCCATGGGATTCAAACTACCTCTATTTAACATAGATGAAATGAAAATAAACCAAATTAGAGTAGATCTAAAAACAAATAGCTTCAATTTTCAGCCTCTAAATAAATTAAAATGAACATTCCCACGGTAATTTCATTTGTGTTTCTTCCACACTGACTTTAAAGGGGCATTAACTACATTGATATACAGTAATGTAAAGTGATATACACAAGCATAGAAATTCTTAAATTCCTATCTATTTTGTGAAAAATGATCGAGTAACACGGGTTTAGCAGTTTTCCAATTGCAAATTAGCCTTCCAAAATGGGCAAGGTAGGTAGGTATTTTATTTTTATTTTTTATTTCCAAATTTCATTGTTTATATACCTTGAAGGCAAGAAAATAAGAAGACTTTATGTAACAAAAAAGTGTCTTTTATTGAGACCTTCAATAAATTGTAAGTTGTGTGATTGTCTTGTCACATGGTTTTAAAACTGAAATATCAACATTATCATCAATCATTATCATTACTATTTTACAAAGCTGTACAAAATGTAACTACTATATGTCTAAAAATTATGTAAATTCCAAAAGTTTCATTTTTGAAAACAATAGCTATCCATTTTTATGTATTTCATTAAAACTTTTATTAATACAGTAACTTATTTTACTTTTATCATTCACCTCCATTTAATTCAGATTTTAAAACTTTTATACACGATATAGTGTTACATGTATCATCATTTAACACATCCTGAAATTCAGTTCTGTTCGTTATCGGTTCTTTCATTTATAACCCAACTTCAAATTCCACCATAAACTGCAAGCAACAGCAGAAAACACACTATGTGTTCTGTGACATTTTTGGGCATGAGGTAAAGATTTACATGTTGAATTGTCAATAAAATAATTATTTCAGTTTCTAATTGGGTTTTAGAAATGCATTTTGAACTACAAATAGAAGGCAATGGATCATTTTCAGAACTTCAGCCTTTTGAAATGACATTTTTACTTGCCGCACAGCGGTGATTTTTTTATGAAATCTGAATAAAATGGTTTCATCAGCGATTTCTTTTTGCGTGCTACGGTGTCTGAGAACCAGAAATATTTTTTTACTTGGTCTAAATACCACATTGAACCTGACTTTATTTTCACAAAATATATAGGAATAAAAGATATTTTATGACAGTGTATAGCTCTTATCTGCTAGTGTTCGTCAAGTACAAGTAGTAAAAGAAGGAGAAAATTTAGAATAATTTTAGGTAAACACAGCTGATGTTTCTTTAAATATTGTCTATTGTCATGGTGTGTATTAACACTAATTTCAAAATAAAAAATAAATTTAAAATGAACATGACATTGGGAAGAGATCAAATAAATTTTTCATAATTAAAAATGGCTGTGATTTCAAATAATTTTTATTGTGTTTTAGGGTTAATTGATAATAATAAAAATCCTATGGTCAGACATAAGCCCTTACTACCCTGAACATGAACAATTCTATTACCGTGGTATGTGAACATAGGTCCTATACTCTGCCTAGACTGAATATACAACTAAACAACATTCTCTATCTTGTATTTGATAATACAAATAAATGAACATTTTTCATCAACATAACTGGGGCCTCAGGGAACAAGAATTTGATTCTGAAGGGAGGGGCGAGGTTGGCCTGGCAGATTTTAGAAATAATAATTCTGGCAATGAATATATATCTGTCCTCTACTAGCAAGAATATAAATAATCTGACCTTAACAGGTGCCATGGTTCAGGGCTCAATTTTGCATCTAAAATGGGTGCAATTTGCCCATTGGAATTTAAAATGGCAACTGAAAATTTCCTAAAGTGCGCCCCTTTTGGCGTCTCAATTTTGTAACTTCAATGAAAGACAGTTCCTGTCATTTCTTTAGAGTCTGATTTGTTTTTAGCTTTGCCCATTGCTATCACTGTACGCTTTTAGTAATTGAGTAATGTATCTTAATGATGAAACGTACTTCTGGATATTCTATCAACAATGGCCGAAAGCACAGGGGTTTGTGACAATAGAATTCTGCTGTTGAGTCTCAGGCCTCCATTAATAAAAGGGTGTAGGCCTGAGACTCGACAGCAGAATTTATCCCTTCACTAACCCCTGTGGCTGAAAGCTGAGGTAAGATAACATCTTTCTTCGAAAAAAAAACAAAACAAAAACATGCAATGAAAGATATGATGAAAAAAAAAATTAGTGAGGAATCCATTGTAAATGAAACTGCCATCTAAGAAAACCAAAACAATTTTCTACAAAGTTGTTAAGCCAATTTTCCTGGCTACAATTTCAAAATATTCCTTTGCCATTTGGTGAATACAAAAATAAAGCATTAAAACTGTGCATTGTCTTTTCTTTCATGCCTCTGAACAATCTACATGTTTTTGTATGATATTTAAAGCATTAGTGCTCTGCTACACTGTGTTGAGTGTGATGAAACATGACCACTAAAGTTTTTGGATTAAACTATTTTGAACTAATTTTACATAGAGAATGGATGTATGATTGTCTAATATTTCAGAGGTAGAGAATTCAGTGAGAGTGTATGTAGGGTTTGCAGGAAGTGTGTTGAGTCCAAGTCCCTCTTTTAGAATGCTGAGGAAGTATCGCCTGCAGACAAATGTAAAGCTGTTAGATGCTTTGTCAGCAGGAACGATGATAAAATTTTCTTGGAGACAAGAAAATTCTCTGACAACATCAGGGTAACAAAAAATTGAATTGCGTTTGGTGTTGACTGAATGTTTCAGTCATTGAATTCTTCATTTAATAACATTACTAATACTTAATCCACTCTGAAATAGTATCAAGTTCAACATCTTCTTTCTTAGCCCAACGTATGGCGTACTCTTCACATGCATCCATAAATAATTTCAAAGTTTTGGCGCCATGTAAATGAGATGGTGCACAATGTTTAGATCACCTGTCACAACATGGCCACATGGAGCGTATAAGAGCTCAGATGTAGAACAGGTACAATAAAGAAGGTTCTGGAAAAAGCTAATTAAATTGTGGTTGCTGCAGACTAGCTCTGTAATTGCATATTTTAGAGGCAACTGAACGTGTATAGCTATAGGAAATACATGGTGAATCTTTGTATTGGAAGTATGGAGGGATCTTACTTTAAAGGGATTCAAATATTGCTTACATTCAAAGCGTTTTGACCTTGAGGAATGGGCGAATACTGACAACTTTGAATAATCTGTTGTATGAAATGTCCAAAATGATACCATGAAGTCTATACTCTAGAGAACCAGCATAAGTAAAACATACTGTCATCAAAGATTTGTACAAGTCATGTAATTTTTTTAAGTTTTAAATAAGTTATTAATTCTTGATGAACAATTAAATTCATTGATATATCTGTCAAGGTTAATTCATAATCATTTAGTGTCATTTGCAATATAGAACATACAGATACAGAATATCCCCATTGTAACGGAGGAATATCTGACGTTATAACACAGTCAAAGCAAACTCAAAACTATCAAAACTTTACTCCAAAGGGATTACAAAATGAAGAGTTGTGTAACAACATGTATATAATGATATTATATAAATATATTTTATATGTATGATATACCAAACAGCCATATTAGTATTCGATATTAATGGTTTTTCAGTAATTGCTTAGTCTTTTCGGAAAATAGCAGTCTTTTTGGTAATTTAGGTTACCAGGCTTAACAGAATTTGCATGACAAGACCCTTGTTATCAAAGAAAATAAAAACAAATCCTTGTTCACTCTGGGAAATCCTGTGACAATACTTTGACGTCTATATTTGGGGTACATTTTTTATATTTGGGGTACATTTTCGGAAGTGTTTTTTGCATTTACAACACAGGCTTTCTACTCGTTCATCTGTAAACAAATGGGGTATCCATCTTTCATTTATTTTTTGAAGTTTTAGACGCTTTGAAGGTATACCAAGAATGTGTGCTAAGGATAAGTTTGTAAACCAGGCTAATTTCTTCGAGGTGTATCGGGCATCTTTTTTTAAGGATATTTTGGATATTATGTACACCGTACAAATGTCAGTGTACTTGTGAGTGAGAATTTTACCTGTGTTATGCTTCAGTGGTCTTTCTATCCCACTATGTTAGTTTAAGTTCACAATTGCATGATTTCCTGAGAAGATGCACGGATGACATTATTTTTGGAACACTCCTTGTATTGCAATATAAAACTCACAGACACCAATGTTTTAAAGGGTAAGATATCCAAATGATGATAAACACACATGGTAAAATAAGAAACCACTTACCACTGTATAGTCTTCCCAGACAAATTGAGTACCATCTCACTCCAAAACTGAAAAATGTTACATTATTTGTTATTTATAGATATATAGCCAGTACTGTCAGAATTTTCAGGAAAGTTTGTTCCATTTTTACAGAAGATCTTGAGATGAGAGGAGCTCTCAGCACTTTAGGTAGCAAGACTGCTGACAACAGATCAGAAGAGAACAAGATATGTTGCATGCTAATCTGAAACTTTCAGAGGTAGACCCTGCCAACTGTCTGCGGTGGTTTGTGACTATGAAACAGGGTTCCATCATTTCACTGCCAAATCCAAAAACAATCTAAACATTGGAAGCATCTTGGTTTACCACCGCCAAAGAATGCATAGAGTGTTCCATCAACTGGGAAGGTTATGGCTTTGTTTTTCTGGGATGCTGATGGTATTCTCATGTTGGAGTATCTCCAAAAGGGACAAATAATCAACTGAAACTATTATGAAACATTTCTTGGACAGTAAAGAGAAGAAATTAAAATCAAATGCCAGTGGAAAGCTCAGTAAAGGTCTTTTGTTTCAACAGGACAATACCCCTGTTCACCGTGTTCAGGCGCTTAAAATGGATGATAGCAATTGGCTCCGATTGACTGATATACATGACGTTTCTTTTCCTTCAACTCAGATTTCCTTGACTGTTCAAGATAGGTGGCAAACTTAATAGTTAAAATAATTTTTCTGAAGAATCTTTTAGTTTCTGAAGAATATGTTAATACATGTACTTATCTTAAAACTACAATTGCAAAATACTGCTGAAAAATAAAATGCAGAACAAGCTATATCTAAAATGTCATGTCTGTTCAGCTTGAGACGAATAGTACTCCAGTGGTCAATTTTTATATTCTATGACAATCAAATTATTCAATTTATTACTTGTTTTAATTTGAAATCTTTGTAAAACAATGAATAGGTTTGGATGTTATTGATATAGAAAGAGAGATAACTCCCAAGTAAAGCTAGGCAAAACAAATAGCCAGATAATTCAATTTAACATATATTTTTATGGAACACATAAAAAAAGCCGTAACTCTTCAATACTATCAGACAGAACAAAATACACATCATTTTCTATGAAACAAATTTTTGAACTGAAAAATTTGTATATATCATAAACAAGTATAAGATAAAACAATCTACTGATTGCTATGTGTAACTTACAATAGTTTATCATAGGATCAACAAAGGGTACAAAATAAGAGGCCCATGAGGGCCTCAATTGCTCACCTGAGAGCAATCTACAGATGTGGAAAGAAGACCAAGAAGAATATGTGTATGTAAGCTGATCTGGCCAAGAAACATAAATATTGCTGTTTTAAGAAATTCATTAAAAATTCTAGAAATCAAATTTCATCAAAATTCTTCAACATTTCTTCAACTATATAAAAGTAAAACGCTTTAATGCATCATTGTGAATGTAAGGAGCCATAATTGAGGAAATTATACAAAAATTAATGAAAATAACAAAGGCTGAAAAGACCTCAAATATTAATAATCCAATTTTTATGAAAAATAAAAACTTGAATCATACATCCATGTAGGTCACTCAGAAACAATCCGTTTTTCAATGCATGCAGTGGTTCTGGAAAAGATGGTTTTTAAAGAGGGTACCTTTTGGGACATATTCTTACAAACTTGGTAAAGGACCTTCAGCACTTGCTTCCTGTAATGTTTTGTCAAAATTCCCTTAGTAGTTTTGAAACAAAAGCTGATAGTGTGAAAAATGCAACCCCACCCTCTTTTTTCTTTTGCAGTCTTAAAAAATTCATAAAAAAATTCTAGAAATTAAATTTCTGCAAAATTCTTGCACAAAAACATTTCTTTACCTAATTACAAGTAAAACTCATTAAATGAATGGATCAAAGTGAATGTAAGGGGAGATCATTGAAGAAACCATGCAAAAATGAATGAAAATAACAAAGGCTAAAAAGACCTCATAAGCATGTCAAAAACTGATATTCTTGAATCATACATCCATGTAGATCACTTAGAAACAATCCATTTTTCAATTCATGCAGCAGTTCTGGAGAAGAAGATTTTTAAAGAGGGGTACCTTTTGGTACATATTCTGCCCAGCCCTGGATCCATCCCTTGGCCAATCTGGCTGAAAACTTCGAACGTGGTAAAGGACCTTGAGCACTTGCTTCCTGTCAAGTTTCATCAAAATCCTTTCAGTGGTTTCAGAGAAGTTGAAAATATGAAAAGTTTACGTACGGACACCGGACAGGAAGTGATCACAATAGCTCACTTGAGCCTTTAGCTCAGGTGAGCTAAAAACAGCAATATAATACAGAGCTGTACATTCTTTCCCCCCCCCCCCCCCCCCCCCCCCCCCCCCCCCCCCCCCCCCCCCCCCCCCCCCACCCCCCCCCCCCCCCCCCCCCCCCCCCCCCCCCCCCCCCCCCCCCTCATTTGAATTTTTTCTGTTTAATACCAAACTTGATATTTTTCATCAAAAATGCCCCCACAGACCTTTCAGACTGAGGACATAAAAATTTAGATTTTCTGACTTCCGAGGTGACAGCAGTCTTCATGGAACAAAATTGATTGTCAAACATACCAATTTCCTCTCTCCTTTTTGCAGTATTTTTCATAAAAAATTAATTCCAGCAAAATTCTTTTATGAAAGCTTTTCTTCACCTGGTCACACATAATTTCCAAGAGGGGTACCCCTAAGACCTATGTTTCCACTCATGCCAAAAAAAGATGATAAAATTCTTTTAAAACTAGCAATAATGATTTATTATACATGATGCAAACTCATACATATTACGTGCGACTTGCTACAAGAGAAAGCCAACCAGTTGAGCTATATGCCCATTTAAAGGGAACATAAAAGACCAAGTCAAACTGTAGTGTGATAAACAATGTGACTTACCTTGTGATTTGCCTGCACTAAGATTTGAGTGTAGAAGTAAGATGCAATGTCAAGTATCATTTCTGTATAAAGAAACCACAGACATCAATAACATAGCAAATACAAAATGATAATATGAAATACACATAGCACTTCATCAAATGTCAATATCACAAAATGTATTTTTTCACTTTTAGATTCTGGTAAATTGTTTTATGATCTTTTTATCACAAATTTAAAAAAAAAAGATTTGTTATCATTATTGGCATTTTAGGAGCTAACATTGATTTTGGATGGAGTGTTATTTTTCACACTGAAAAAAACAAACAATTAAAGGTAACAAATTAATTTAATTGATGTATCCTAATATTTCACAACAAAAAATGTACTAAATTGCTTAATTTCTTTCTAGTCCAAAAATGTTATATAAAATATTTATACTAAAAATCTGAAGAGGGTTTTAAGAGACAAGGGTCCATACCACTGTTAAAAAGTCATGATTTCACATGTTGCTACAACAAATTCAAATTTTTATAGAAACTAGCCTTTTCAGGTCTACAAAGCACTTATTATCTTTGAGAATAATTATAAACACTAAGGAGTTGGCTTAAAATAAAAATATTTTATTTGCCATTGTCTTAACCTTGTTTAGAAATCATGCAAAATAACTTTTTTAATTTAGAAAATATTGCGTTGGTTTTTCTAATTCTTCCACTTATTTTGCTTTTGACCTTATAATACATCTTAAAGCTGTCATCACAATGTTTAAACCAATTTAATGAAATAAAAAAAAATAATAACATCTTTTTTTAAACATCCCCAGTATTTGTTCAGTTTTCTGAATAGAAACAAGCCCCAACAACCGATATAAAAGGCGAGTTTACAAAATCAGTCGTCATTGTCAAATACGGTCGCATAGAACAAACGTGTGAAGTAATGAAGTTTGAGTATAACTCCCCTACATGTCTAAAATAAATACTGATATCAACAAAGTTCATGTACTCTATCTGGACATTTAGCCAGGTACAATTGTGAAATAATGGTCACTCTGCAGACTCGCCTTTTATAGCGGAAATGCGAGCCATTTTCTATTGATAACATTTAACAAAAATGTCTGCTTGTGGAATAATAAATCCAGGGTGTTTCAAAAGCATTATATATTTATTTTTTTCAAATTAAAAACTTGTTCAAAAGTTGCAATGACAGCTTTAAGTTATTTTAAAATTCTTCAAGTTTTTTAATTTTTGCTTTTTGATTTAATTCCTCCTTTTGTGTATTTGTATTTTCTTCTTATATTCAAATTATTTACTTAAACATGTTTAGGTTAATTTCTTCTTCATCTTTCTTTTATGTGCTGAATATGATATTTTTTCACCACCTTTCTTAAAGTTTCATGCTTTTTGAACAATTAATTTTTTTAAGGTTACGGGAACGGGAAGAAAATCTTGTTCAGATATATCAAACTTGAGTTCAGGGTGAACCATTTCATTAAAGATCTCATAATAAGACCTCTAACCATTCACAAACTTTATGCAGCTTCCCAATAGGTATAGTTGCTACACAGTTTACTTAAAATTAGCCCATTGGTTCATCAGAAGAAATAACAAAAATTGTCAAAAAGTTAAAAAAAATGGATAAGAACATTTCTGAAGATGTAGTAATTTTTTGCTCTTTTGGAGCCTCTATACATTTTAACTTTTTTTTTTTAAATTCATGTAGTTCCACCATGTTCAAATGGAGATAGGTTCCTACCATTTTTTATTAAAATTGGCCTGCTGGTTCTCAAAAAGAAGTTGAAAATGTCTAAACGTTAATAAAGCATGAAGGACAAGAACAGACAAAGGATGAGGGCAATAGGTCACAATCAGCCTTTGTCTCAGGTGACTACCCTTCATTTACACTGTACAGAAAAGGTTCAGATATGCTCAGATTAGCTAAAAGCCTTACCAAGAAAGTAAGCTGGGTTGTCCTGTACACGTTGTTTGTAAGGAAGATGACAGGCATAGCAGTGGAACTTGAAAGCAGTCAACAGGAACAGCTTATAACAATTTGTTATAACAACTGCACATGAATTGATCTAAATAAAAAGGTAGATAATAGATACTAAAATGATAAAAAAAAAAGATAAATATCTTGGCAACAAATTGTATATGTAAACACTATATACATTACTCATCAGACAGTCCAGTGACGTTCATCAGACAGTCCAGTGACATTCATCAGACGGTCCAGTGACATCCATCGGACAGTCCAGTGACATTTATCAGACAGTCAAGTGACATTCATCAGACAGTCCAATGACGGTCATCAGACAGTCCAGTGACAGTGACTACCTGGTTTAAAGCTTCGACCCAGACTTGTGACTCCTATAATCCACGGAGTAATTACTGATCATATCTCTTTTAAGATTTTTACTCTTCTTTGTTTATTATAACAGGATGAGTGTGTGGTATCTATGAGTCTAGAAAAAGATGTACTTTGTTGTTGTTGTTTGTTCTGTCAAGATGATAGTTGTTACGTTGAGTCCAAAACCATAAAGTGACATCTGAATTTCTGTACAACATTTAATGCTGTCCAAATCATATGTACAATATATACAACACACTATATTATATACATTACAATTTTTCTCACAGCATTCTTTTGACTTTCTTCCTTCTGGTCACGTTGGGGCCAAGCCCCCTTGCAACACACCACACTATATGCTTCCTTGGTCTGTACCTAAGTTAAACTGTCTCTTCTATCTATTTCCTAACCCTATATATATATATATATATATATATATATATATATATATATATATATATATATATATATACACACGAAAGTGAACTTTCTAATTAGGCCTATATATGTAAAATTACTCAATTAAATATATCTACGGGCCTATACTTAGTTTTCCTGGAAAAGCTTTTACCTGTGAAATTACTTAGACGCTACTTCCTCAGCAATTACCTAAAAATATTTATTACTATTACATAATTGTGCCTTGTTAGATGTGTAGCCATTCAAATACCTAAACATGTACCGGTACATGTATTTAAACCTTAAGCTAATATTACATATACATGTATGAGTACATGTAATTTAATAAAATATGTATATTTCTATGTCTTCTTATAAGTATTATAAATATCAATATTGACTAATTCAATTTATAATTTTACAAATAAGGCCACATTATCCAGAGTGGGTCATTAACAACAGCACAAAGGAGCCTTTGTAAAACTAAAACAAAAAATAAAACAATGAAAAAATGGGGTCATGATAGCATAACACTTATGAGTTTCCTCTTAAAATGAATAGATGAGCATTTGTAAAACTTGGAAAAAACAAGGTCTGGTATTTCATATAAGGGTATTAGAAATGCAGTAATGGCATTGCACAAGCCCACTTTATATATACCACACTTGCATGCTAATGTGCAAATAGGCTCTCAAACAAATGCGCTATCTTGATACTGCTCTTAAACTCAGAAAAAGAGAAAGTGTTGAAAAAAAAGTAAGGGTGTTACTTGCTAAAAAGAACAAGGGGACAGGACATTTGACTGTTAAAAGTACATCTAGGTAACTTTCGCCCCCCCCCCCCCCCCCCCCTGTTTTTTTTATTTGATTTTTTGTTTTACGCCATACTCAACAATATTTCAGTCATATGATGGCGTCCAGTTTTTATTGGTGGAGGAGAAACCCCGGTTACCCGGGTAAAGACCACCGACCTTCCGCAAGAAAACTGGCAAACTTTCCCACTTAATTCGAAATGGGTAACTTTCAGCAATCATTAAGGTGCATGTAAGTGATTGCAGAAAATACATGAGCTGGGCTGCAACTCATCAACAAAAAATCAGCATTTACTATTCTAATTATTGGATTAATTGTGAAACAGTATTTAGCAAGGGAATCAGGTTTACACATCTTTCAGATTTTTTTTTATAACTGAGAGCCCAAAGAAGCATTATTTCTTTATATTTCAAGACGTGGAAAGTTATTTTGTAGCTTCCAGACACCAAATTATTACCTCTTTACAGTAAAATATTTCTTTGAAAGATTGATAATCTCCGTAAATCCACCACACATTTAAGGTGGATGCCAGGGGTGTATGTTACCATGGTACATTATAGAATTTTACAAACAGCAATAGTTTTTTTTAATTTTACAAACAATGACTGTTTTTCAGCTTCTTTAAACTCTAAATATAAAAAATTTCAAATACCAAAGTATAAATCAATAGAATGTCCAGGACATAGATACAAATCCGGTAAAAATGGACAAACACGGACCTCTGGAAACCAAGAGGTGGGATCAGGTGCCATGGAGGAGTAAGCATCACCTGTCGACCAGTCACACCCGCCGTGAGTCCACAGTCAAGTCCAATGAAACACGTGAGGAGTGTATCCTCGTCACAATTGGTACAGACGTCTCAACAACCGCCAACGAAAAGGCAACTCAACATTTCAGTTAGTGAAACAGAGTAGTCGCAAACAAGACTATTATACGGACCATAAAATTTGCGGAACGTTGACATTAAACGTGGTTTTCGATATCCCTGTGTCAATAATTTGTCGGCGAGTAGTTTACCTCTGTATATGAAATCTTCATATGTTGTACACGCCCTGGCATATCGGATCATTTGTGAAATATAAATGATTTGTTAATTTATCTCCATATGCAGATGACTGAGGGATATTGGATGCGATGCTAGGTGTATAGCTACCGGTATATGAAATGCAAGGCGTGGTCTTCAGTTTAAAATATGGTGGAATACAGGACTGAACTTTTTTGTGATTTAGAACATTGCCAATGTTTAAAGCGTCTATGCCTTTATTTGTAAATTTAAGTTTAAGGAAAAGACGTTTCTGTTCAGAACAGTCATGTGCAGGCTTAAACAGTCTGTGATAAGCGAAGTCCATTATAATGGAGTTCAGTATGTATTCTGGGGTTGAAGAATCCGTGTAGGGGTTCATTCTTGCTTCTTGAAAAAGTTTATTGAGATTTGTAAAATTTTGTTTGTTTGTTTATTGTTGTTTAACGTCCCACTCGAGAATATTTCACTCATATGGAGACGTCACCAAATGCCGGTGAAGGGCTTCAAAGTTTGGCCTATACTCGGCACTTACGGCCATTGAGCAGTAGGGTTCTTTAACGTGCCAACACCTACTGTGACACGGGACCTCCAGCTTTTACTGTCTCATCCGAAAGACAGGAAACCAACCTATCGCCGGCGGGACTCGAACTCATGACCTCACGATCCAGAGTCGAGCGCGCTACCAACTGAGCCAGGCCGGCTCAGATTTGTAAAAGGAACAGAATAAAGTTTGCTGCGAATGTAATGAAGACCCAATTTTTTGTTTACGTAAGGTAAAAGAGATGAAAAAGTGATATAATGTATGCAGGGTCAGTTGTATGAACGATGTCTGTGACTTCGTTTACGTCTTACGTTAGAATTAAAAAGTTCCATCACATTAACACCATTACACAGTGGGCTTGATAGATTGACTACACTTTGGATATTATCGTTACATCCATAGGGATATGCAGTGCCAAGCTGTTTAATCCAAAATTCTTCACCTTGTCTACGGAATGGGTACTCAAGGTGGGATTGTTGGTCCAGTGGTATATTCAAAAGCTAAATTGGTCATCTTTTTAGTGGCTACCCATTTAGATTTATTATTTGGCCTAGTTTTATACCACTTTCCCTTTAGAAAAATTAATTAATATTTGAGCTCAACTGATGACGTCTAATTGACAAAAATGATCGGCTTGAACATTATAACTTTGGTATTATGTTTATGATATTCTTAACACAGATTTTTGATATATTTATCCTTTCAAAAGAAGCGAATTGAGGTGTGAAAATGCAGAATTTCTCCAATCATGCTTCAATAAATCTGTGGCATATAATAGAAGTTTCTAGCTTTGTAAAACTTTTTTTTATACAAGTTTTGTATTTAATAATTATATGCTTAAAGTTGTATTTCAACTCTGAGCATTTCTCTGATATTAATTTTAAAATTATCATGCTTACTATTTAATTGTCCTATGTGAAAAATCTGGCTGAAAACTATAAACTTGGTAAAGGACTTTGAATACTTGCTTCCTGTCAAGTTTCATTAAAATTCCTTCAGTGCTTTTGAAACAAAAGCCAATAGTGTGAAAAATGCACCCCTTTCTTGGCAGTCTTAAAATATCCATAAAAAATTTGAGAAATAAAATTCTTGCACAAAAACATTTCTTCACCGAATTACAAGTAAAACACAATAAATGAATGCATCAAAATCAATGCAAGGGGAGATTATTGAGAAAATCATGCAAAAATGAATAAAAGTGACAAAGTCTGAAGATCTCAAAATTGCATCAAAAATTAATATTCTGATTTCTATGAAAAATACAAACTTGAATCATACATCCATGTAGCAGTGCTGGAGAAGAAGATTTTTAAAGAGGGATACCTTTTGGGACTTATTCTGCCCAGCCTGGATCCACCCCTGGGCCAATCTGGCTGAAAACTACAAACTTAGTAAAGATCACTTGGTCCCAGTCAAGTTATGTCAAAATTCCTTCAGTGGTTTTGAAACAAATGCTGATAGTGTGAAACCTCTTTTTTTGCTGTCGTAAAAAAATCATAAATTCTAAAAATCAAATTTCAGTTTTTGATAGCAGAAGGCTGATCGAGAAACTTAAACTGGTCAGCAGATTTATTGTTAATAAAGATTCCAATGCTCACAGTCTAAGCCAATAACATCGGTCCGTCGGTCCTGACTGACAAAAATCCGTTCGGACCGATGTTATTCTCCCAATTTCCAGACCACATGACTGATGCCGTTTTGAGTAATAGTTTTCCTTAATTATGCACTCGTAAATGTTTTTTTAACACAAATCATTACTTGTTCATAACAAAGCTCTAAATCACTTACAGATTGGCTAGTGTTTACTTGCAAATCAATCACATATCACGCCTAGTTTCTACCGAACCAGAAATCAAAAGTTTTCCGTTTTCACTCTGAAATTACATCACCGAAATCATGATCAGCTATGCCGTTTACAACAATGCATTTGACTCTTCAGTTTTAATAAATTAGAGCGTCTGACTCACATTGATTACTGTAAAAAAAGCACGTTGTTTGCTGTCACATTTGTACGACTTTCAACTTGAAACTTTCCAAACAGAACAAGGTGACATTTTCTTTAAATCAGTGTCGATTTCAAGATAACAAGATAACAATCTGCCTCATCATTGGACACAAGCTTGAGTTTGAAAGATCTTGGATAAAGAAATACTCGTGCCGAGTTGTGGCTAGTGCTCGAAGAGGAGACAGATGCTTGCTTTGTAAATTCTGCCGAAATGCAGAATATTTATGTCATATCGGCCGTTAAAAATTAAAAAAAAAGTTTGCCATATCAATATGAAAAATGTGGGCTTATAAACACTCCTGGCCTGAGCAAATAAAAAACAGAATAAACATCGTTTATAACGGTTAGAATAAAATAAAGTCAAGTCAGTTTAAAATAATTTTTTTCTTTCATCTCATCATGCTGAAAAATGTTCTCAACACACACACACACACACATATATATATATATATATATGAATATATATATATATATATATATATATATATATATATATATATATATATATATATATATATATATTAAAAATCCCTGGCTAGCTAGTAAAACTACTGGTTCACATGAAAAGTGATTTTCTTATTGATGTAGAGCACTGCATGTCAAGTGACTGTCTGCATGATCAGGATTCCATCAATGCTGTGTAATAATTGTGGTTTATCGATTAACCTTATAATTTTTTTCCGACTGAAAATATTTGGTTCGGACCTGTGTGGAACCCAACAACACAGGTTCGAATGACCTGTGGGAGCCAAAAGAATTTGGCGTAGACTGTGCTCAACATTACTTAATCCCCTATTTATGACATGATAACAAGTTTTGTCTCCAACAAAATAAAATGAAGTTGAAATCAAGGTTTCATGTTCCCTATTTATCAGTGCACATGTTGTCTTGGAAATAGTTATCAATTATCAAAAGCTGAAAGTTTGTCAGTTAGTTTTTACCTCTTAGCAATTTTTCAGATCTATATGACAGCCAAATTTTCATTTGTAAAGAAGAATACTTATCTGAGAAACCAACCTGCATGTCAACTTACAAACGATGCAATTCAAAGCCATCTACTTCTCTTTTACATAAATATGGTAGAAACCTTTCTGTCATAAACTACTATGCAAATGATTACCTGAGTATTGGGGCTGCATTCTGACCAAATATGTTAAATTACCTGTAAATCCAGTAATAATGCATGGCATTTGGGTCTAAGAGATCTGTAAAAAAAAATCAACAAATCGTAAATGGAGAAGAAAAAGTTCAATTTTGTTTTTTTAATTTTGAAATTATTGCTAGCACATGTCTACCAACAAATATAAAACTTGCTGCTGCAGCTGTCTCAGACTGTCAAGGTCAAAAGTTGATTTTCCTGTAAACATATGTTATCTAGAAATAACATAATAACTATATTGACATTAATAATTGTAAATAAATTTGGCATTTTAATACAGTGCTTTATATCACAGTTCTAAGATGTTTTTATTAACCCCAATGAATCAAAATTAGGGATGCAATTTTTAAAACCATGCAATAATGATATTTTTCCTACCTTCATAAATATTTCATGATAAAAAGTAATTTAAGAAATTATGTGAAAAAGGAATTGTAAATCTATAAAAGATTACTTTTTACAATGAAATAAAAACAGATTTTATAACAGAGTCAATGTATTCAAACGTATTTTTATCCTTGATGAATAGAATACAAACACAATTCAAAAAGTTCCAATAACTTTTTTTATTCATATAAATTGCTAGCATTCATTATATCAATACGGTAAATAACAAACCAAAATCTCCAATACAGTATTCCAGATTTCAATGGAGGATGTATCTCATTCCGTTCCAAATAATAAAATAGAAAATTAATAACTTACATCAATAATTTATTCTTCATTGCTTTACCAGCTCTACAGGTCAGATCCACGGTTATTGTGTCGGTGATAGCTGACAAAAAAAAAAAAAAAAAAAAAAATGGTCACTTGAGTATGAATGTCTACAAAACAATTCTATTTTGTTTTATTGAGGGTCTATTCATTAGAACTAAAACTGTAATTCATGAAAGATTCTTTAAGTCTAAAGCCCCATAAAGGGATAAACCCATTAGTTGTCACGGGAACAATAGAAAGACATCAAGTAACATCCATAAACTGAGATATACTATTTATGGTGTGTCTATGCTAAGACAGTATAACAAGACAGACAAAGTTTACATCTAGGAAAATAAAGTTAATGAACAGATGGATAAATGGAGGCAGAATCTGGTCATACAGCAAGTGCATAAAAACTAGATCAAAATCTTACCAATTCCTTTATATCTTGTAAAGTCATTGCTGACATCTAGTGTTTGACAATTAAATAAGAAACCACACCACGGAAACCAATCTGCAAACAAGACAAAGTAAAGTAGCACTCAACTTTTTTGCAGCACCCCCAAATTTCTAAATACGAAATCAAATTGTAACATAACTTGTGATTCTATCAAGATTTAAGACATTTCTGAGTAGAATGAGAGACAAAATTATCTTTGTTCATAGTCTACTGTGATTTTTAGACACAATACAACTCATTGCACAGCTGTAGTTCCATATCATTTCATTTGAAAAATAAAAAACAGTTATCCCCCCCCCCCCCCCTAAATGGAAACTATGAATTATTGGAAATTTTCAATGTTCAAGGGACAAAAATTGTTTGATGGTAACCAAACAAGAGGCCCATGGGCCTTAATGTTCACCTGAGAAAAAATTCCTCACGTTTGGATAAATTTAGTCCACTTGTTCTTGAGAAGAAATAAAAAATGTCAATAATTTGACAAAAAATCTTATATTTTCTGTTTACTAAGGTGCCTGTGATCTTGATCTTTGACCCATAACCTTGAAATTTTGTCAAAATGATCCTAATTTAATTCCTGACAACTTTATCATATATCTTTATATACAAAAAAACCCCATCAGTTTTGAGTTATTAAGACATTTATATACGACTATACTTTATGTTATTCAAGGTCCCCATATAGGACAATATTTATTTTAATTCACAAACTTTTCAGGCATTGACTAAAAAGGCATGTATACAAAATTTGAAAGTCATCCGATTATTGGTTCATGAGAAGAAGATTCTTTAAGATGTACCACGTTTTGGTCCTTTATGGCCCCTTTTAGGGCCCCTATGGGTCCTAGAACCTTTGCATTCACAAACTTTAAGCTGCTTCATATGGGGATGTTATATGCCAAGTTTGGTTAAAATTTGCCTACGGGATAATAGAATAAAACAGCCAAAACATGAAAAATGCACTTAAACGGGAAATAATCCTATAAGGGTCGACCTGACAATTTCAGCCCTATTGACTTTTTTGTTGATCTTTGTGTTTTTGATTCTTTCACTTTCTCTCTATCTATTATACTTTTCAAGATAATTTTAGAACAAAACTAACCAAAACATGAGAAAGCCACTAAAAAGGGGAAATAACTCATATACATGTAAGACTTGACCTTACTTTTTCCAATAACATATTTGTAGATTTTTGCATGTCGCTCATTTTAAGGTAATGGTTTCTTTTCTAGCTTTAATAGTTTTGGAGATACATGTATTAAATCAAAAATATCTGCTGACTCATTCATTCAATATTTAGCCATGGCAGGCATGCTTGGTTCTAGCCCTTTTTTCAGCTGACCTAGTTTTTGTCATGATGTATCTATGCCAAATTTCATTTCAATATGTGCACATGTTGCAGATATAACAAACGGAAACTGTCTAACCTACCAATCGACTGACAGCAGCAGAGTAATATGCCCCTTCTTCTATGAAGGAGGCATAATTAGTATACCCAATTAAATGGAAGTGCTCAGTTAAAAACATGACTAAAATCAAAATAAAATATTCACTTGCAGTATATGAAAGCAACATCATAAGACAAAATCAGGTTTTGTGCAGATACAACCTAAAAGAGAATGCTATCTTTACAAATGTCAAGTGGATTTTTTAGACACAAACCTAACATGTCACACTTTGAAAAAATTAATGACTTTTGTAAGACATTCGAGTCAAAATACAGTGCCTTGCCTTAAACTTTATACTCGCTATGACTATTGTGAGACATTCGAGTCATAATACAGTGCTGTGCCTCAAACTTAATACTTACTATGACTTTTGTGAGAGATTTGAGTCAAAATACAGTGCCATGCTCCAAACTATATACTCACCACGAAACTATGAATTTTGTGAGACATTCAAGTCATGATACAATGCTGTGCCTCAAACTAAATACTCACTATGACTATTGTGAGACATTCCAGTCATAAAACAGTGCCATGACTCAAACTATTGTGAGGTATTCAAGTCATAATACAGTGCTGTGCCTCAAACTAAATACTCATTATGAATTTTGTGTTACATTCCAGGCATAATACAGTGCAATGCCTCAAACTGACTTTTGTGAGACATTCCAGTCATAATACAGTGCCGTGCCTCAAACAGAATACTATGACTTTTGTGTTACATTCCAGGCATAATACAGTGCAATGCCTCAAACTGAATATGACTTTTGTGAGACATTCCAGTCATAATACAGTGCCCTGCATCAAACAAAATACTATGACTTTTGTGAGACATTCCAGTCATAATACAGTGCTGTGCCTCAAACTGACTACTATGACTTTTGTGCTACATTCCAGGCATAATACAGTGCCGTGCCTCAAACTGAATACTATGACTTTTGTGAGACATTCCAGTCATAATACAGTGCCGTGCCTCAAACAAAATACTATGACTTTTGTGAGACATTCCAGTCATAATACAGTGCCCTGCCTCAAACAAAATACTATGACTTTTGTGAGACATACTCGCTATGACTATTGTCATAATACAGTGCTGTGCCTCAAACTGACTACTTACTATGACTTTTGTGAGAGAGACATTCCAGTCATAATTTAGTGCCGTGCCATTCGAGTCAAACAAAAATACTATGACTTTTGTGTGAAATTCCAGTCCAAACTATAATACAGAATGCTGTGCCTCAAACTGAATATGACTTTTGTGAGACATTCCAGTCATAATACAGTGCCGTGCCTCAAACAAGTCATACTACAACTTTTGTGAGACACACTAAATACTCAGTCATAATTACAGTCCAGCCGTGCCATCAAAAACTGAATACTATGACTTTTGTGAGACATTCCAGTCATAATACAGTGCCGTGCCTCAAACTGAATACTATGACTTTTGTAAGACATTCGAGTCAAAATACAGTGCCATGCCTCAAACTTTATACTCGCTATGACTATTGTGAGACATTCGAGTCATAATACAGTTTTGTGCTGTGCCATCATAAAAGTGCTTAAACTACTTATGACTTTTGTGACTTTTGTGAGAGATTTGAGTCAAAAATACAGTGCCATGCCTCAAACTTGACTTTACTCGCTATGACAGTGCCGTGAGAATACATTTTGAGACATTCATAAATACAGTGCTGTGCCTCAAACTTAATACTTACTATGACTTTTGTGAGAGATTTGAGTCAAAATACAGTGCCATGCCAGTCCAAACTATGCCGTGCCTCACCACGAAACAATGAATTTTTGTGAGACATTCAATAATCATGATACAATGCTGTGCCTCAAACTAATACTCACTATGACTATTGTGAGACATTCCAGTCATAAAAAGTGCCAGTGCCATGACTCAAACTATTGTGAGGTATTCAAGTCATAATACAGTGCTGTGCCTCACACTAAATACTCATTATGAATTTTGTGTTACATTCCAGGCATAATACAGTGCCATGCCTCAAACTGAATATGACTTTTGTGAGACATTCCAGTCATAATACAGTGCCGTGCCTCAAACAGAATACTATGACTTTTGTGAGACATTCCAGTCATAATACAGTGCCATGACTCAAACAAAATACTATGACTTTTGTGAGACATTCCAGTCATAATACAGTGCCATGCCTCAAACTGAATACTATGACTTTTGTGAGACATTCCAGTCATAATACAGTGCCATGCCTCAAACTGAATACTATGACTTTTGTGAGACATTCCAGTCATAATACAGTGCTGTGCCTCAAACTGACTACTATGACTTTTGTGAGACATTCCAGTCATAATAGTGCCGTGCCTCAAACAAAATACTATGACTTTTGTGTGACATTCCAGTCATAATACAGTGCCGTGCCTCAAACTGAATACTATGACTTTTGTGAGACATTCCAGTCATAATACAGTGCCGTGCCTCAAACTGAATACTACAACTTTTGTGAGACATTCCAGTCATAATACAGTGCCGTGCCTCAAACAAAATACTATGACTTTTGTGTGACATTCCAGTCATAATACAGTGCCATGCCTCAAACTGAATACTATGACTTTTGTGAGACATTCCGTGCCTCATAATACAGTGCCGTGCCTCAAACTGAATACTACAACTTTTGTGAGACATTCCAGTCATAATACAGTGCCGTGCCTCAAACTGAATACTATGACTTTTGTGAGACATTCCAGTCATAATACAGTGCCGTGCCTCAAACAAAATACTATGACTTTTGTAAGACATTCCAGTCATAATACAGTGCCATGGCTCAAACTGAATACTATGACTATTGTGTGACATTCCTGCCATAATACAGTGTTGTGCCTCAAACTGAATACTATGACTTATGTAAGACATTCAAGTCATAATACAGTGCCATGCCTCAAACTTTATACTCGCTATGACTATTGTGAGACATTCCTGCCATAATACAGTGCCGTGCCTCAAACTGAATACTATGACTTATGTAAGACATTCAAGTCATAATACAGTGCCATGCCTCAAACTTTATACTCGCTATGACTATTGTGAGACATTCCTGCCATAATACAGTGCCGTGCCTCAAACTGAATACTATGACTTTTGTGAGACATTCCAGTCATAATACAGTGCCATGCCTCAAACTGAATACTATGACTTTTGTGAGACATTCCAGTCATAATACAGTGTTGTGCCTCAAACTGAATACTATGACTTATGTAAGACATTCAAGTCATAATACAGTGCCATGTCTCAAACTCATTTTTTTAATGAATTGCACAATACTGATGTTACCAACCCGCATTAGATTTACATTATGATGTCATCTAAGGCTTTTATTCCTCTTGTGGAATATGAACGCTTGTTCATAAAAACTTCTCTAGGTTGTTGATAAATTATTTGATATTTTTGTATTCTTTTCTTTTTGCAATAAACAAATTATTGTCCTGGACTTACAGCTGCCTGAACAGTCTTCAGTGTGATCAAATCTTTATACATGGTTTGTGAGGGTAAGATACAGCAATATATGTGGCCAGTAAAAAATATGCATCTGGCTAATCCTATTCAACCCTAACAATAACAATAAGGGGTGCACTGTATAAATGGGATCATACTCAGGCTTTCTCCCCCACTTGTTGGTATTCATTGTTATTCTGCAGGAATGATAAAAAAGTAATTCATATCTGTTATCAACATTACTTAATGAATGGTGAAAATGTTAGCCTTTATCCCAAACTTCAAGCGTTGAAATAGATCATATGGCAATTTGTAGAGAAATATTTTTTTTATCTCCTTAGTCCATGAATATGGCCACTTCCTAAATCATGAATACAGTGATCCACAGAATTAAAATACTGCTGCACAAATGTGTTATCATTATTTGCCATCAAATCAAACACTTAGTCAGAGGAAAAAGTTAAAAATAGTCCTTAGAGTCAAACTGGCTTGTATCGACCAACACATCATTACTACCACTTCATGTTTTAATGCTATATCCATTCAAACACTTATGGGTCATCTATATCACTGGTTTGCCAATAAAACAAACTTACTTGAGTTAGCACACCTCAATTTTCTTGATTTTGTGCAAATGTATCTGCTAAAACTTCCCAAATTTCATATTCTTCACTACTTTCAATATCAGTAATTAGGTCATCTCCAGAGTCATCCAATTATCCTGAATCCTCTCTCATATACTAACAATTAATATGCAGTATACAGCACATGTGCAGTAAAACCACTTATTCAAAGATAAGAAAACTGTATTGCCCTATCCCCTTTTAGTTTTATCAGTGCTTCCCTGCCTAGGACCATTTTTTCACCTCAGTTTCTCAAACGGTTTATATCACTTGGAAATATCCATTTAACAACCAAGAAGATTTAATAGTTTTTTATCATGGAATCTACAGGACTTCAGGAAGAAATTACAGTTGCAGGAGCAAGAATTAATGTTGAAAAGGATAGCTCCAGCGCTGCCAGAACTGATATATTAACTTAAGACACTTCCAATATGGCGCTAGCCGTGGGGATAACCTTAACTGCATTGCAGACGCAGAGACTGGTAGTATCCCTGTGACACTGTAACATAATCTGGCATTGCCAACATGTTCATTTTCTCAGTCATAATCATAAACAATTAAAGGTAATAAAATTTGATGCATTGAGGCGTTTGCTTGTCATGATTCGTTTACAATCTGTTTACATTTCTCGAAGAAATGGGTGACGATAGGACACTATTTTACACACTTACTTAAATGCAAATAGCATATAATTGGACAATTTCCTTCCTCTACGGAATTACTACTTGCAACACCTGTCATACAAGCCTGAAACTATGTGACATAAGTAGATAATACAAAATGTCAGCCAAAGTAGCCTATGGTGGTGGTCTTTGATATTGACTTCAGTCAGCCACGGTGCCCAAAAAGTTTGGAAGAAGTTGTTTAAATGGAAAAGCTGATGGATAGATGATGGATCTGGGCCATACAAATAGCTCATTTGACCCTTTAGTCCAGGTGAGATGACTATGGAGAAGAAACACTATACATACTGTTCTCTATACATCTACATACCTTGATACCACATGATGATGTAGCTAAATATAATTACCTCCATTACAATACGGTATCCTTCCATGTTTATCATCCACATGAGCAAAATTAATCAGAGTCTTCTGAACGTTTGTAGTAAAGTTGAATTCTGAATCTCCTTCAAAATAAAAAAAATACATAACTACCCATTTTTAAACTAAATCAATACATTAAAACTTCAATGAATCGAAACTCAAAGGACCAATTATAAATGTTTAAAATATTAGGACATCAACTCATGAATGGTAATCAAGAATCATATCATCTTTAGTTTCAGAGGATCTATAAGGTGTATATGATTGCTTTGAAACAGTCATGATATTTAACACTGAGTGTTTCCAATTACACTGTATGTTGAAATTTTCCGTGTTTTATAGAAATGGTCCCAAAATTTATCAAAACATCAAGATTGTTGTTGTATTGTTATTTAATGTTGTTGTTTCAGTTTTGTAAGCTTTTCAACCTAGCATCTTGTTATGTATGAATCTGTAAATATTTTAGTCAGATAACATTTTTTTAAAATGGTGTGCATGAAATAAAAGGCAAGAAGCTTTTAACTATATGATTACCTTATATATTCGCCTATAAGTCGATTCGGCTATAAGTCGGAGATAGACTTTGGTCCTAAAATCTTTGGATTGCCATTGACCCATCAAGTAAAAAATCTGATCGGGAATTGTTTTCAAAGAAAATCTTAATAATATTTAATAAAAATGTCAGTTATGTTTTAAAAAACCTCTACAGTATGTAGAAAGTATGTAGACTTAGTCTGGATTCCATAATGACTTATAATACTTGTTTTCAAAACATATATACTCGTGTTTGGCGATGTTTTCTGGAAAACGTGAACATAAAATAATGAGGGTTTTGCCAACCCGATTCACTAAGTTATGTTATGAAACCAGAGATAAATATACAATTTTTCTAGTGCATATCTTTAATTTCAATATGGTATCATTGAGTTTTGTTACACACCAGAGATAAATACACATTTTTCTAGTAATTTCAATATGGTATCATTGAGTTTTGTTGCGTTTTATTTTTTTTTCAATAATGCTCACAGTTCTCGTAAACTTGACAAAATCACGCTCTACATGCATGTTTCCACGCCCTAACATCCTTAAGTGTCCAATGAAGAAGTGATGTACATGTACTGTAGGCGTGTAATGTTGAAAACGAACCAATCCAGGCAGAACAACTGAATTGTTTATGCCATTTTTATTAGGCCTATCTTATCAACACAGTCAGTCTGTGCTACCCGATTTGTTTAGACAAAGTGATCAATTAACATGACCCATTTGATCTATCGTTCTCTGGAGACTCTGCAAGTGTTACTCCAGTATTAATCACGTGTGTATACAACCACCGGTGTTCTGAGTGACTGGGCAAACACGACTCACGTGACACTGCCCCATTGTTTAATAATCCATGCGTCATTTATAAATAAACAAGTATACAGTATTTATGGTTTCTTGATTTTAATGTATCAATTAATTAATTATGTTTTCACCAATGGCTGCCGCGGCAGTTTTTAAAATTATAATCAACACATTGGTTAGGCATTCAGTATGATTTTTATTAATGGCGGCCATCGAGTGGAACAGTTTGACAGCACATGTAGGCCTACTACATAGTTGACAAAATAACATTGTCAAAGAACTTGAACAGCTACATGTACATTTTTAATAAAAAAAGCATCAAGGTACCTGTGATATTTTATTTCTTTAGATGGAAAATACCGTCAATTACAATAAAACTGATGTAGGCCCCAAACTTGGTAACAACATTAATTTGATCCCCATCTCATACTTGAATTTTTACAATATATCTTTGGGAATATGAGCTCTGATTTTTTACATATCTACTAGGACTTGCCTATAAGTCGGTACCCCCTTTTGAGATCGAAAATTTACTCCAGAAAATCCGACTTATAGGTGAGTATATACAGTATTTTGATGTAAGGAACAAATACTTGGAAAGGTATTAATTTTGGACTCGCGATTGCACCTTTCCATGTTCATTGAGAATCTATATTTGGCTAGCATTATATTTTCATGCATAATGCATTGCTTGTACAGTCATTGGACACAAAAGAAAGTTAACCAGTTTACTTGCGAAAGGTTGTGGCCTCTTCCCGGTTACATTGCAACCAGGTTCTCTCCTCCAAGCCCGATCCCTCATGGTTTAAAAGATCCAAGGTCACTCGATTAAAAGTCAAGGTACCTAATAAAAGCTCTGGTCATAAAAAATCTAAATGTGAAATATCAAAACCCTATTCCTCATGATTAAAAACTATAGCCACTTTAAAGATTTTGAAAAGTAGGTCAAAGTTCAAGGTCACTAGGTCAAAAGCAAAGGTACCAAATCAGGGATTTTCCTACCTCCAAAACTCTGGGTCAAGGGGCCAGAGAATTGGGAAAATATACAACATTTTTACTAAAAAAGAAAATCTTAATTACAAGCTTTTGTTTGAAAATACTTTATTTTATTTTAAAATTCCAGATTGGGAATTTATGCATATTTTGGGGAAAATACAAGCCATTTTTGCTTAAAACTTAGGAAAATCCCTGCAAATGAAAGCTCTCACCATAAGGAATCTTTATGTGAATTATTAGAGGCCTCTCCCTTGTGGTTAGAAAGTTTTGAAAAGTAGGTCAAAGTCCAAGGTCACTAGGTCAAACGTCAAGATACCAAATGAAATCTTTATATGAAATATCAAACCCTATCTCTCATGGTTAAAAAGATATATCTAATGTTAAAATTTTTGAAAAGCAGGTCAAAATTTGAGGTCAAGATCAAAAGTCAGGGTACCAAATGAAACCTCTTGTCATAAGTAATTTATATGTGAAATATCGAAGTCCTATCCCTTATCATTTAAAAGCTATATGCAAGGTTAAAGATTTTGTATAGTAGGTCAAAGTTCAAGGTCATTAGGTCAAAAGTCAAAGTACCAAATGAAAGCTCTCACCATAAGGAATATATATGTAAGATATTAGAAGATTTTCAAACATGTACCAAGTTTTGGTCCTTTTTGTGTGGCCCCTATAGGTCATAGTCTCTTTTTATTTGCAAGCTTTATGCAGCTTCACATGGGGGTGCTACATGTCAAGTTTTGTTGAAATTGGCACACTGGTTCTTAAGAAGTCTAAAATGTCTAAAATTTGATACATCACTGATATTTTCTGTATCCTTAGGTGTTTGTGACCTTGACCTTTGACCCCCATGACCTTGAAATTTTGTCAAAATGATCCTTAGATAATTCCTAACAATTTTCTCACATATCTTTGTATACAAAAAGTCAATCATTTTTGAGTTATTAAGACATTAAAACTGTACATTTTGTTATTCAAGTGATCCCTAGTGGCTTGTTCATGGACAGATTTCACTTTCATATGCAAAGTTACATATGTAGTAGATATTAACTGTATAAATCATGCATAAAAAAATTTGAAAGTCATTTGATCATTGGTTCATGAGAAGATTTTAAAAAATGTACCAAAAATGTACCTTTTGGGGCGGCTAAGGGTCCTAGCCCCTTTTCATTCAAAAATTTTTTGTGGCTTTACATGGGGGAGGCTATATGCCAAGTCTGGTAAAATTGGCCGACTGATTTTTCAGGAGAAGTCGAAAATAGGTAAATGTTAATGACACACAACAGATTACAGATGAAGGATGATGACAGACAAAAGAGAATCACAATGAGCTGAACATTTTTGCTTCTTTCAATCCCTCTCTATCTATTATACAGTTAACTCTTGTTTTAGCAGCACTTGATATAACAGCACTTTCGGTTAACGGCAGAAATTTCATGGGAACAAATTTAAACCCATGTTAATTCGATTGATATAATGACATAAACATGCATTTTACCTCTAGAATTAAGTTGTTATAACAACAAAGCATAAAAAATGAACAAGAAACCCCTTAAAGACGGTATGGCTGGATTGCAAAGTAAAATCTAATCAGTAAATTTGACGCAAGTATAATGCTCATGTGTTTGGAACTATTTTTTATAATTAGGTTCATTTAACTACCGTAATCGGCCGTGTATAATCTGCACTCTTTTCACTCTGAAATTTGTCTCAGGGATGGGGGTGCGGATAATACAGTACAACAGGTTCTTCAGGGATTTTTTTCCATGGGACTATACTAAAATAAAAAAACAGTGCAGAAGATTTGAGTCTTGACGTTGGATGGTAAACATGCATTTATTTGGCCGTTTTTTCATATCATAATCATGATGTTCGAGTCAATTTATTTCTCCATTGCTTTCTGTATGTGTTTATTGTCTACAGTGATGGTTAATAAATGTTTGATAAATGAATTTTGTCTTCATTATGTGTGCATGTGTATTTCAGTTTAAAAATCGCCTATAAATAGCTCATTGCAAAGTTAGTCAGTGAGTGACACTCAGACTGTCACACTCTCTGACTGCCGCTTGGTAACCAAGCATGGCTTTAATCATAGAATATTCATGGGAAACAGAATAGTACAGTACCGGTATGTCCTGTTAACCTTCCTCGTAGAGTTTTATGCTATTATTGAAAATATGAACAATCTCAACTCAAATTCTTGTGATTATTTCGCACTTGTAGTTGACAAAGCGAACCACTATACTGTAACTGTAAATAAGGGAGTTACACGGAACAACATATGTAGTATCTTGAAGTTTCGTACTTCAGATTCCTATTTTGTAGTTTTCTATTTATTTCAAATCTCATAGTATCATATTTTCTTTTATTTAATAAATATTTATCTATTTCTGTCAAATACCGATCTTAGGATTGATATTTAAAATTAGTCTGATTTTCGGTCATACTAATTAATGCCCCAGTAATCGCCATGTATAAAACCCAGATGCAGGTTAAGCTTAAAGCATGAACACCTTTCTTTCTCCAAGATCTGATGTTGAAATGGGGGGTGGGGATAATACTTAAATGTGGATTATAGACTGCCGATTATGGTACCTGAAACCAAATGTCAAAATGTTCGAGCATTATTTGATCTTTCCTCGGCCAAGAATTTACTTAAACCTGAAACTTTTAACAAAAATGTTGATCCCCACCCCAATTATTACTTTGATCCACCCCCAAAATTCAAACCCATATAACTCAACTACACTTGTCACAGGTAACCTACTGGCCAAGTATGAAGTCTGTACCTCTATTCATTGCCAAGAATTTGCTTCAACCAAAACTTTAGCCAAAATATTAATCCCCATCCCAATTACTACTTTGATCCACCTCCAAAATTCAGACCCATATAATTCACTTGCACATGTCACAGACAACCTAAAAGCCAAGAATGAAATTTGTACCTTTATCCATTGCCAACCCCCATTACTACTTTGATCGGCCCCCAAAATTCAAACCTACATAATTCAATTGCACTTGCCACAGGTAACCTACAGACCATGTTTTAAGTCTGTACCTTTATCCATTACCCAGAATTTGCTTCAGTATGAAATTTTCACTAAAATGTTGATCCCCACCCCAAGTACTGGTTTGGGCCACCACCTAAAATTCAAACCCACATAATTCAATTGCACTTGCCACAGGTAACCTACAGGCCAAATTTGATGTCTGTACCTCTATCCATTACCCAGAACTTGCTTCAACAAGAAACTTTAACCAAAATGTTGATCTCCACCCCATTTACTTCTTCGGTCCACCCCCAAAATTAAAACCCACATAATTCACAGGACAGGAATTATTTTTTAATTTTTTTTAATTTTGATAATTTATTATTATTTGCAATATTACTCAATACTTTTAGTGTAATTTTATTTAATTTAGATGTATAATCTAATATTTGGCAGCCATGTTTGGTCCTAGTCCCTTTTCATCCACAAACTTCATGGGAATTTATATGGTTATACTTCCTGTCATGTTTGATTCAAATTGGCCCAACAGTTCTGGAGTAGTAGTAAAAATTTTACAAAAACAAGAGGTCTATGGGCCACATTATTTACCTGAACTGGTATCTTACAAACATGGTAATCTCAATTTCAAAATTATTATAACACTTCTTCAATTCTTTGTGAGTGGAGGAGACTTAAAAAAGATTGAAAATTACAAAGCCGGAAAAGATGTCAAAAATTAATTTTCCAATTTATTCCAAAAACAGGAAAGTGAATCATGCATCCATGTAAATTACTTATATGAAATTACTTTTTCAATCCATGCAGCAGTTCTGGAGAAAGATTTTCAAAGAGGGGTACCCCTGAAGCCTCTTTTGCCCCACTCTGGATCAATCCTTGGGATGATCCAAAATTAACAAACTTATTAGTGGACCTTGAGTACTTGCTTCCCAGGAAGTTTCACCAAAATCCCTTCAGCAGTTTTGAAGAAGCCAAGAGAGTGAAAAAATATACTCCCACCCCCTTCATTTTTTGCTGTCTTAAGAAATTCATAAAAATCAGAAATATGAAATTTCAGCAAAATTCTTTCAGGAAAGCCTTTATCTTGCAAAACACAGGTAAAACATAAAATAAATGCATCATAATGAATAAAAGGGGAGAAAATCGAAGAAATCATACAAAAATGAATGAAAATTACATAGTCTAAAAAGATGTCGAAAAAGCGCCAAAAATTTATTTTCTGATTTCTACGAAATTTACAAACTTGAATCATATATCTATGTAGATCACTCAGATACAATAAGTTTTTCAATCCATGCAATGATTCTGGAAAAGAATATTTTTAAAGAGGGGTATCGCCTTCAGCCTCTTTTGCCCCATCCTGGATCAACCCTTGGGCCCATCGGGCTGAAATGTACAAACTTGGTAAAGGACCTTAAGTGCTTGCTTCCTATAAAGTTTCATAAAAAATGGATCGAAAATGTGAAAAGTTTACAGACAGATGGTCGGACGATGGACAACAGGCGATCAGAAAAGCTTGCATGAACTTTCGTTCAGGTGAGCTGTGAGTCAAAAACTTATATTTTCCATTTACTAAGGTACCTGTGACCTTGACTTCTGACCCAAAGACCTTGAAACTTTGCAAACTCAATCCTTGCTTCAGTCCCAACAATTTATTAATGCATATGCCTATACAAAAAAATTAAAGGATTTCAGCAAATTGGCACTTTATTGCTTTTTCAGGATTTTGGCCACATCCAAAAATTGCCTCACCACTGGAGGCTGAAGATTTGATACAGGAACCATAAATATTGCAATTTTGGTAGAACAACTCTAGGACATTACAACCACATAAAGCATTTGTTTCAGTAAGGTACCACTGAAGAGAAGATTTCTTTTTAAATTATCCTATTTTTCATGGTTTTCAACCCGTCCCCAGGGCAATTTTCATGCCCCTTCAGGTATTGATGCTAGTGACCTAGTTTGGTTTGGTATGGCTAAGATGGTCTTGAGAACAAGCTGAAAATGTGAAAAGTTAATGCTGGATGACAGAGAAGACACGGTCACAATAAGTCACCATGAGCTTTGCTCAGGTGACCTAAAAAAGATTTGAGAAGCTGAAATATTTTTTATCTACCTTTGAACATCTTGATGAGGAATTCTATTGCCCTATTTTTATCAGGAGTTACAAATAAAGTGTCATCAACAATCCGCATCAACAGTTCCTCATCTCTTACATTCATCATCCTGGCTTCCATTTGTCCATAGTAAATATTACATAACAAGGTTGAGATAACTGATCCTTGGCTGATCCCATGCTTTTGATGGAAATACTGTTTGCCTATCTGAAACAATAAGCAAAAGGATATATATATATATATATATATATATATATATATATATATGTTTCATCTTAAAAGGCAAATCAATGTGAACAAAATTTGTGTCAACCCCTGCAAAATTTTGGATAAAAGTAATGTGTTCTAACATGCCAAAATAAAAAGTTTAAATAAAATGCATTCCTAGAGGAAACAGGTGAGCATACCTTCTTAAACAAGATGTGTTTGTGAAACATAAATGCCCTTCACAAATGTCCTTCATCTTTACCCCACCCCAAACCCCACCCACAGGAACATGTAATGTCAGTGAAGTGTGAGCAACCCTTAGATGAATATACAGTCCAAGTTTTGTTATTGTATCACAATCATAACTTGAAATATTACACTTTACAGCGCTCTACAATGCGACCAAATCATTCGCAAATGCGACCATATTTCAGTTTTTGGCGAGTCTTTATTCTAATTCACATTGCAACCAGTTTTTCCGTTTTCATTGTGAAATTACATTATTGAAATCATGATCTGTTATGCGCTTTACAGCAACCAATTTGGCTATTCAGTTTCGATAAAATACAGCGTCTAACTCAGGTTGATTAATGTATAAAAACATGTTGTATAAAAACATGTTGTATGCTGTCATGTTTTCGACTTGAAATTTTCCAAACAGAACACGATGACATTTTCTTTTCAGTGTTGATTTCAACAGAAGCATCTACCTCTTCATTGGACACTAGCAAATTTAAATGCAGTTAGTGTTACAGGAATACTGGAACCGAGTTATGACTATTGTTTGACAAGGGCGGGCAGACCACAGACACAGCCGGAATTGTAAATTTTATCTGTAAATTAAAATCGTGAGTCAAACTCCCGAATGTCAGACAAAAACCTTATAAAGCATTTTATAGGTGTTTGTTTGACTTTTGATTTTAACTTACAGATAAAATTTCAAATTCTTGTGGGCAGACACTGTGCTTTGTAAATTCTGTCGAAAAGAAACCGGCGCTATAAATTCAAAAACGGAGTTTAAGTGTGCCTCAGTATTAGAGCAACAAATATGAAAAATACAGGCATATTAACACTACCGGATTTATTAAAAAATGGACAACAGTTAATCATCTTGTTTTAAATGGATTGAAACAATAAAAAGTCATGTCAACTTAAAAAAAATGTTTTATTTCATTTCATCAAGCAGAATTATTTTTAACAAAAACATTCACATTATATATATTATATGTATAATATTATATATATATATTGGCAAGTAAAAGTTTCTGGCTGGCTAGTAAAATTTCTGGTTCACTGGCCAAATGAAGACTGAATTTTTTAGTGTTGTAGAGCCCTGCTTTATATGTAAGCGGGATGAAATTACAGACAGACAGACGATCCATATGCCCCCGCCAGACCTTTCAGGCTGGGTGCATACAAAATGTTGATGACATCATCCTTTGTGTTTTGGGAGGCTTTTTTTTACTATTATATAGGTATCTACAGGTAACTGTTGAATAAATGAATAGAGTTTAGTCTTATTCAACAGTCAGCCATTGAATAGATCAATGGATTTAGCTATTCCACTGTCAAGCTGTCATCTGAACAAAACTAAGAAAACAAAATCTGCTAATCAATGTTTGTGGCAGACATACTTGTAACTGGCAGCACATAAAGAAACCCTCCATTCCTGTTTTGACAGTAAATCCCCTTTCACTTCTCTTATACATGTTATACCTGGGGCTAATAGTATTTTTTACAGCCCATTTGGATTTTTCATGTTTTCTGGGTAAATCTGGATTTCATAATGGTAATCTTTTTCTTGTATCTGTAATTGACACTGAGAAATGTTCACTTGTTATTTTAAGAATCAGCTCTTTCTGTTGCTGTTAATATTTCATCATCAGATGTGTCACTAAATTATTTTTTCAAGTTGAAATTAGGCATATTTTCTTTGTCAATCTCCTCCATATCTAAAACATCATTTATCACAGTATATGTCCAGACGTGACATCTTTAAACTTAATTCTGGGTAATCAATAAACTATTAAAGTGCAATATATCTACAAGGTCAACATTCATTATAATGTCTCAAAAGAAGTTGTCATCTTTTCGGATTCAAGCCCAATTATGAAAGTTAAATTGGGGATACATTTGTGACTGTCTTCAGCATTGGGATTCTGTTGTGGATTTTCATGTGCTGTATGACAGAGTTGGCTGAATTTCTGCCTCGATTTTAAGTTACTTAAATTCATATTTTACCACAACAAAACATGACAGAACCTGAATTTACCACAGTACATAAATCTAGTTAGTAGCTAAAATTATGGCAGGACTTTGGTCTAGTGACTGAGCTACTATTTCAGTGTTTGAATTTCTAAGTTTTGCAGTATTTAAATTTGTGTGTTTGAATTTAACAGCTTCACAGACATTGATTTTTATTGTTATTGAGATGATTAATCTTAATAAATATCATATTCTTTTCCTCAAAAATAATTTTCACTTGTGGTAGGTGTTGAGTAAATTTGCCCAAGTGTTGAGTGAATTTCCAAAGTCATTGTGCATAGTGCTAAGTGGATAATAAAATTTTCTTTAAGCCCTGTTGCTGTAACTTCATTATGTTTGTATTGTCACACCTCAGTGAACATTGTAATTCACGCGAGGTAACTTTAGATTCTATTCAACTATTCAACGTTGTTTAGATGAATGTCCTAATCGTGCATTGGGGCATATTAAATGGTTAAATTTAGATAAATTACTCAATGGTGTTGAATGATACAGAGAACAATGCCCCTTTTGGGCTTTTTTCCCTCGAGTGGGTATATGTTCTTTGTATTATTCAACACCATTTCATGATTTATCCATTACAGATACACTTAGTACTGGCAATAGTCAGATACACTAAGTAGTGGCAAGAGTCAGCTACATGAAGTAGTGGCAACAGTGAGACACACTAAGTAGTGGCAACAGTGAGATTCATTTAGTAATGGCAACAGTGAGATACACAAAGTAGTGGCAACAGTCAGATACACTAAATAGTGGCAATATTCAGAGACACTAAGCAGTGGCAACAGTCAGAAAACTTAGTAGTGGCAACAGTCAGACACACTTAGTAGTAGAAATAGTTAATCAACTGCTAATTAGAGTTGACAGTGAGATAAACTAAGTAATGGCTAACTTAGAGTGGACAGCCAGATAAACTAAGTAATGGCTAACTTAGAGTGGACAGCCAGATAAACTAAGTAATGACTAACTTAGAGTGGACAGACAGATAAACTAAGTAATGGCTAACTTAGAGTGGACAGCCAGATAAACTAAGTAATGGCT